>CM061142.1:662592575-663050012 GCA_030789695.1 Scilla litardierei | reverse complement strand
TCATCACTGGAGTTTATGGTCTTAATACCATGGAAGGGAGGAAGGAACTCTGGACTAATCTTACGGGTGACTTCAGCAATATTTATAACGTCCCTTGGCTTATTGGAGGAGACTTCAACAGTGTGCTATACTCTAGGGACAAGGTTGGTGGCCGTACACTTGATGCTAGCATGGTGCGGGATTATGAAAACTGTATTTCCTTCTGTGGACTTCAGGAACTCAAGAGCACGGGGAATAGGTTAAGCTGGTGCAACAATCGTATTGGGGCTGATAGAATTGAGGCGCAACTGGACAGAGCCTTTGCTAATGCTAGTTGGATTGATACACTACATTCTACTTATGTTGAATATCTGGATGCGGGGACTAGTGACCACTCTCCCATGGCGGTATTCCTGCACAGGCACGTCCCTTCTAAACCTAAACCTTTCAAATCTTTCAATTATTGGGCATCTTGCGCAGGGTATAAGGATATCATATCCTCCCACTGGAGGCCGGCTGTAGAGGGCACACCTATGTTTCGGTTGGTTCGGAAACTCAATAATCTAAAGCCAGTCTTAAGGGACTGGGCGGGCAAGCATAAAGCTGATATGGTGGTAGAGCAATGTAAGGGGAAATTGAAAGAAATCAGACAGCACCCAAGTATCCACAGTGACAAGGACCTTCAGTTGAAGGAACGTCAACTTCTTAAAGAGTTGACCCATGCTATGAAGATGGAGGAGGAAATGTTTAAACAAAAAAGTCGGCAGGATTGGCTTACCCTAGGTGACATGAACACAAAGTTTTTCTACTGCCATATGAATGCTAGATCCAACCAGAACAGCTTGAGACATCTGGTGGACCAGGCTGGAGTGCAAAACAGAATGATGGGTGATTTAAAGGATGAAGCGCCGCTTTTCTTTGAAAGACTCTACAACCGAAATATTGAGGTGTGCCCCTTCAATAAAATCGTCCCTAAGCGTATCTTGACTGAAAGAGCGGCCTCCTGGCTTAGCAGAAGGGTCACTAGCGAAGAGATTAAGGATGCTGTCTTCCAAATTGGGGCTGATAAATCGCCTGGTCCCGACGGGTATAATGGCTTCTTCTACCAACACAACTGGGAAATTATCGGTGGTGATGTAACTACAGCTATACAATCTTTTTTTAACTCTGGCTCTCTGCTTAAGCAAGTCAATCACACATTTCTTACCCTGGTGCCGAAAAATTCCAACGCTTCGTCCCTGGGAGATTACAGGCCCATTGCCTGCTGCAATGTTATATACAAATGCATCAGCAAAATTATTTGTAACAGGCTAAAGATGGTCATACATGACTTGATTTCCCCAAATCAAGCTGCATTTCTTAAAGGGAGGCTTTTGACTGACTGTTCACTTATTGCCCACGAACAGATCAGGGACTTCAGTAATCCAATGGGAGGTAGAGCTTGCCTGAAGCTGGATCTGAGGAAAGCTTTTGATAGTGTTAATCGAGACTTCATCACCTTCTTTATGAAACAGCTTCGATTTCCAGACATCTTTATTGCTTGGATCAAGGAATGCATCAACTCACCTACTTTCTCTGTTATGGTAAATGGCTCTCCCTACGGTTTCTTTGGCAGCAATAGAGGGCTTCGGCAAGGTGACCCCCTCTCCCCGTTCCTGTTTGTTATTATTATGGAGATGTTTTCTATTCTTGTCGATAAGGCTATCAATGCACGAAGGATCATGCCGATGAGGAGAAATGGGTCCATATCGCACCTATTATTCGCTGATGATTTATTACTCTTCTGTAGAGCTAATAAAACATCTTTATTGGGGGGTCAAAGATCTGCTAGAGGAGTTTGGTAATTTTACGGGGCTGGAGATCAACTGGGAGAAAAGTGCAGGAATGTTTAGCAAAGGAACCCGGAACAAAGAAGAGTTGGCGGACCTTCTGGGAATCAAAATAGCTACTACCATCTCTACCTACCTTGGGCTTCCCCTCTCTGTGAAATACCCTACGTCTACTTGCTATAAGAAATTGGTGGATAAATGCAAGAAGAAGATGAGTGGTTGGGCCTCCTCGCTCCTCTCTATTGCCGGGCGTATTGAGTTAGTTCGGTCCGTCATCTATGGGATGGTACCATTCTGGATTCAGGCTTTCCACGTACCGGTGTCTGTTTTGAGATCAATCACTGCTGCTTGTAGAAAATTCGTTCTGGGCAACACTCGAGCTTGGGCTTGGGAGGATTTGTGCAAACCAAAAAATGAAGGGGGAGTTGGCATACGATTATTAGAAGAGCTTAATGAAGCAGCTGGGATCAAACTTGTATGGAGGTTCCTTACATCAAATAGCATATGGGCGGATAACTTGAGGGCTACTTACAGATCACAAGGTGGCTTATTTGCGGCTAAGCACTCTGTCACATGCTCAGGGACTTGGAAACGTATGCTGAGGGATAGACTCGTCACACACAAGCTTATAAGGCGAAATGTCCGGGATGGAGATACAACGCTATTTTGGCACGACTCATGGCTTGCTTGCGGGCCACTGAGCCAGCTTTGCTCGGTTCCCCAGGATGCGAACCTCCGGACAGTGGCGGAGTACTGGAATCCGGCGGGTGAATGGTCCACAGACCCTGCTCTTGACCCGGTTAGACATTTCCTGTAGAATTTTAAACTCCGGCCAGGTATGGACGGGTGGCAGTGGTTGTGAGGTGAGTCTTTTACATTTAAGGAAGCTTGGGATGGGGTGAGAAGGAGGGGTCTTGACTTTCCTCTTTATAAGTTGATCTGGTACCCTAACCATATACCTAAGCTCTCTCTCACGCTATTGCGAGCACTTTGAGACAAGCTCCTCACTAGAGAGAAACTTTCCAGATGGGCACCAAACACCCCCACCAATTGCGTTTTATGCGATGACCATGCAGTGGAAAATGTTACTCATTTGTTTTTCGAGTGTCCCTATTCGGCTTACATCTTCAGTAGGACAATGCTGAAGTTAAAGATCCCCCAAGTGCCCTCTTCCCTTCCTGTAGTCTGCAACTATATTCTTCAAAACTACGGTGGTAAAGGATGCCTCGATCGCTTAGTCAAAACAAGCCTGGCAGCTATGGTGTGGCATTTATGGCGTGAAAGGAATCGGAGGATATTTGAAGATGTGAAAAGATGCAAGACCTCTCTTTTTGAAGAGATCGCTTCAGATATCAGAGTTGGCCTTCATGGACAAGACCCCACTTCGGCAGCAGAGATTGAGGCCTTCTCGAATTGGGGTTTAGGTGACATTGGATGAGTTTTACCATTTTGTTTTGCTATGTTGTCTGTGGCAATGGGGATGATCCTACTATTAGGGGGTGACGACGCTTGTGTCCTATCCCCCCTATAGCGGAATTATCTGCCATTAGCCTTGACTGTAATTTTTACTGTACAATATATAATACACCACTCGCTTACCGTCCAATATATATATATATATATATATATATATATATATATATATATATATATATATATATATATATATATATATATATGTTGACTAGGATCCATTCGGATGGATCAAACATGCGGATCCATCCAAGTGGAATTTAAAGCTAGACAATGTAAATAGAAAATCCGACCGTTGGATGTCATCTAACATGTCTAAACTAGCTCCAAACAAAATTTCAACTAATTTGGACATGTTTTGCCCATGCATCAAGTGGTTGCAAAATCGATGTTTTTGAATAGTTATAAAATTGGCTAATTTTGCAACCACTTGATGCATGGGCAAACATGTCCAAATTAGTTGAAATTTTGTTTGGAGCTAGTTTTGACATGTTAGATGACATCCAACGGTCGGATTTTCTATTTACATTGTCTAGCTTTAAATTCCACTTGGATGGATCCGCATGTTTGATCCATCCGAATGGATCCTAGTCAACCTATATATATATTTTATTTTTTTTTGACAACCCAGAAAAATCCCCAACCCCCTCCCCCTGCCTTTGGCCTTTTTAGGAGGGTAAGGCGAGAGCCCGATCGAGACTATGCAAACTGGGGGGAAACCGCCGTGCCCCCAACGGCCCCCCGGGTAAGTCCGAGAGGGGAGATGTAGCCCCAGGGTAAATAATTCCACAACAAATTCCACAATAATTACCAAGTCACGGCGGCCATAGGCCTCGAACCCCGCACCCCTTGGCTTTGGAGCGGAATGACTTACTCAACCTATATATATATATATATATAGCACTAAGGTCATCATAATCTACCCACCTTAAGATCAAGTCTGTCCTCAGACTTCCTTGAATAAGGCCGACATAGGGGTGAGCGGACTTAGACACTAAGGTCATTCTATCCCAGTCATACATACATCATAATGAAATAATGTACATCCCTATGCATACACTTACTCATTTATCATACAATCACACACTTTCTTATTCATACATTCATTTTACACACATATACATACTTACACTATTAGCCGCCTATCTCGTATCTACACAGGACATATACATACATACTATATGTACACACAAGTATACACAACCATGGTAATTTACATAGAGCTAGTATACATACATCCATACTTACATAGTCACAAATATACAACTAAGTATACCTCCTGGTATACACATGCACATACATCATCCCGTCGGGGGTAATACAATATTACAAAACACACACATTCATACAATATGTATAGATACTTATAACTAGGCACATACATATCCACGCCTGAGCTCACGCCAATACGCACTAATATATAGATCATGCAATTGATTTGTACATTCAACTACAAGTACACCTACTATCATTACACCTAACATGCACATCACTTTGCTGGCATACAATTACAAGCATCGACAAGTATATCTAAGATATATACATCTAGTAGATATTCAAACACCAATTTTAATGCCTATGGATGTCCCTATAGTAATATAGTTATCCACCCATACATATAAGTACGGAACTTACCACTATATCTCCAGAGCGGATACCATCAAGTCAGAGTCAATAAGGAAGATGTGCCTAAGACAGCTTTTCAGACTAAGTACGGGCAGTACGAGTTCGTTGTCATGCCATTCGGTGTGACCAATGCTCCTGCATTGTTCATGAATCTTATGAACCTTATCTTTTACGAATTCCTTGACAAGTTCGTAGTGATCTTCATAGATGACATCCTGGTGTACTTGAAGAGCGAGGAGGAGCATGTCGATCATTTGAAGATGGTGTTAGAGATGCCCCGTCATCATAGACTATATGCCAAGTACAGCAAATGTGAATTCTGGCTGGACAGAATTGCATTTCTTGGTCATGTAGTATCAGGAGCTGGCATCTCAGTGGATCCGAAAAAGGTCAGAGCAGTCAGTGAATGGCCTACACCTTGATCGGCATCAGATATCAGGAGTTTCCTTGGATTGGCTGGATACTACCGCAGATTTATTAAGGATTTCTCGAGGATAGCTGAGCTGATGATGAGATTGACGAGGAAGGATGTTATGTTCTGTTAGTCAGATTCTTGCGAGCAATCCTTTTCTACTTTGAAGGAGACACTGACTACTGCACCAGTCTTAGCTATTCCTGACAGAAGCGGAGGCTTCGAGATTTTCTGCGACGCATTGGGCAAGGGACTGGATGCATTCTGCACCAGCACAATCATGTGGTCGCATATGCTTCGCGACAGTTGAAGGTCCATGAGAAGAACTATCCGACCCATGATTTGGAGCTAGATGCTGTCATCTTTGCACTGAAGATCTGGCGATATTTCTTACTGAGTGAGAAGGTGAAAATTTTCACTGATCACAAAAGTTTGAAATATATATTCACTCAGAAGGAGTTGAATATGAGACACCACAGATGGTTAGAATTGATGGCAGACTACGACATCGATCTCCAGTATCATCTAGGAAAGGTGAATGTCGTACGGGATGCCTTGAGTCGACTGCCCGAAGTGATGTTTCTCACAGCTCAGTGGAGATTGCAGTAGGAACTGCAAAGGATGGATGTTGAAGCTGTCCAACTGGGAGTCACATCGTCATTGATGAACATGCAGATTCAATCGATGATTGTGGATCGAATCAAGATTACTCAAGCTGGAGATGCTAAGTTGATGAAGATCAGGGAGCATGTTGAAGCAGGACTCCGGACAGATTTTCTGATTCACGAGGATGGATCTTTGAGATATGGTAGTAGGATCTGCGTACCTGCAGGAGAGATATCAGAGAGTAGTTGATGAATGAGGCTCACAGTTCGCCTTATTATATTCATCCTGGAGGTACTAAGATGTACAAGGATCTTCATCAGATTTCTAGTGGCATGGGATGAAGAGAAGCGTGGCACAGAGCGTTGCCAAGTGCTTCGTGTGTCAGCAAGTGAAGGCTGAACATCATCACACTGCTGGACTGCTACAACCTCTGCCGATTCCAGAGTGGAAGTGGCAGCACATCATGATGGACTTCGTGACTGGCTTACCTCGGAGCACCAAGCAGAACGACACAATCTAGGTCATCGTTGATCGATTGACCAAGTCTGCGCACTTTATACCATTCCGAGTTGGGCAATCCACGGAGATATTAGCAAGGAAGTATATGGAGGAGATCGTGCACTTGCATGGATTCCCTGTGAGCATTGTATCAGATCGTGATACGAGATTCACATCTCAGTTCTGGAAAAGTCTACAGACCAATCTGGGTACCTGTCTGAAATTCAGTACTGCGTATCACCCGTAGATAGATGGACAGTCAGAGCATACTATACCGATCTTGGAGGATATGCTGAGAGCCTGCATACTGAATTTCAAAGGATCATGGGAAGATCATCTGCACCTGGTGGAGTTCTCCTATAACAACAACTATCAGGCGAGCATTGGCATGGCGCCATTTGCTGCTTTCTATGGGAGGAAATGTCGATCGCCACTGAGTTGGGATGACACCAGTGATAGAAAGCTCTTGGGGCCAGAGATGATAGTGGAAGCAGTTGATGTTGTGCGAGATATCAGAGACAAGCTTCAGATCTCTTAGGATCGTTATAAACATTGGGCAGATGCTAAACGATGTCCTCTGGAGTTTTGGCCGGGAGATCATGTGTTCCTGAAGATCTCCCTGAATCGAGGAGTGATTCGATTTGGGAAGCGAGGCAAGCTTAGTCTGATATATATTGGACCCTTCGATGTGCTAGAGCAAGTTGGAGAAGTAGCTTATCTCTTAGCTTTGCCACTGTCTTTAGAGGGAGTTCATGACATCTTTCATGTGTCCCAGCTCCGTCGTTATATCAGCGACCCTTCTCATGCTGTGGACTAATCTGAGATTACAGTTCGGCCAGATCTGATGTATGAGCAACAACCATTGAAGATCCTAGATCGATGCCAGAAAGTCTTCAAGAACAAGACTGTTGATCTAGTCAGGGTGATGTGGTGTTACGACTCGCCAGGAGAATCTACCTGCGAACGGGAAGATGAGATACGAGAGCGTTATCCATATTTGTTTCCTGCTCATTAGTTGATAAGAATTCCGAGGGCGGAATTTTTCTTAAGGTGGGTAGAATGTAACGGCCTGTATTTTTAGATGTGTTTTAGATCGTACGTACCGGTATTTTATTTCAATCGTCCGTATAATTTTTTCATCCATACATTCTTTGCTACGCGTCGAAGCGAGCGCGTCTCTGTTTTCGTTTTTACCGTATTATAATTAATAAACTATCAAGTTTAACTAATTACTTTAATTTAATTATCTTACAAATTTCAAATTGCTAATCACTTTTAACTTTTACTAATTACCCTAATTAACCATCACCTATCGGCAGCCCCTCAATTTGATAAACGTGTGTTTAAACTTTTTAAAAACTTAGTCTAAGCTAACCTAACCTTTTTAATTTCCATTGACTAAATATTTAATGTATGCTTAATATTTCAAACCCAGCTTACATATTTGATGGCAGATGCATTCCCCTAACTTATTAATCAAAACACACACGTTTTTTTCATCGTTAGTCAAAAAGGTTCATTAATTAGAAACCTAATCTTTTGACTAATGCTACTACATGTTCCCTGCCAATTTCCTCTTAAGGGTTATCACCGTCTTCATTCATGCAAAACACTTCTGCAAACCCATCATCCCGTCTACTGCAATCCACCACCAATTTAGCCCCAAATACAAACCAAAATCAAACCCATCAGCTTCTCAAACCTCCACCAATTTCCCAAACCAGAATCAAATCAGCCCTAATTTCCCAAACCTATCCACCAAATCATTTTCCAAAACAAACTCAAACTGAAAATTGATATCAGAAATCAAGAGTGATTCAAATCAAAAAATACTCGGATCTGAAACAACTTCAGATCCATTCACTTTCAGATCAAACCCTCCTCTCCCCGTGCCCTCCCCCTCGCCTGAAGGTTGCGCGCGCCTCCAGCGCCTCAGCCGGCCAACTGCAGCCCCCACAGCCACCTGCAGACCGCCGGCCTCCCACCCTCCACGCGCGCCGCCCAGCCACACAGCCGTCGAGAGCGCCGCCGCACACTGCTGCTGCCACGTGCTGCCTGCAACCATCGGGAGCCGCGCCTGTGCCACCGACCTCTGCCTGCATCGCCGCCTTGTGCCACCGGCAACCCCAGCTCCCCTTGCGTGAGTCCCCCTTGTCCCAGTGCGTGGCTTCCCTTGCTGCAAAAAAAAGAAAAAAAGAAAAAGAAAGAGGTAAGAGAAGAGACAGCAGGTAGCGAGAGTAAAGAGATAGAGGTATTATATGTTATTGTTATAGGTAAGAGTTGGTGGTAGTATTTAATATAATATTAACTTTACAATTAGCTTAGGGTAAGATTGGTGTTAGTAGGTTGTTAGAATTAATTTTATAGTTAACTTGTTAGTGATATTTATTTTTAGCATGTTAGTGGTTGTAAATAATGTTAGGATAATAATATTAGAGTAAAATAAGGCTTATCATGTTAGTATAAGAAAGATATAATATAATATAAACATCACCCTAGATAGAGAATCCAATAAAATCGGACAAACCTAATTCAAGGATTATTTTGATATTGTGATTAACTTGCGACGAATCTAATTCAGTGATGTGTTTAACCGAAATAGAGAACTAGACGTACCATAATGTAGTACCCGTCAAGATGAACCCAACGACACCAAAATCGCTGAAATCATGCAAGTGTACAATTTATAGTGAATTTTTGAAGTTAGATGCTCATTTAGTCTTTTTCTTGTAAAGTTGTATAACTCAAAATTTACACATGAAATGACAAATGAAATTACTACCATGACGTCCTGGACTGAAAATGTGACCCAACGACATATAACTTGATATACCTTAGTTTTGAACAATAGCAAAGAAAGTCAGTTTCCGTGACATGTTCATTAAATTCTTATGTTCAACATTTTTGTTAAATTATTATAAACGTTGTTCATCACTCTTGTAATCATTGGAAATGTTGTATAAAAATAAATGATAATATTATTTAATTGCTACATGTCTTAAAATATTTAATGAATGTGTGACATCGTGAAATCGTGCGCCTCGAAGGCGAAATCGTGACTTTCGTGATGTCGTGTGAGTCGACTTGCTGGCTTGTGTTCCAGCACAAATCTGGGGCGGTGTTAGGGTTTAGCGGCTACTAGGCGTATGAAAGGGTCCTGTCTTCAAGAGCACCACCCGCATGTGGTAGGGTAGCGTCAATCACGGTAAACCCCCGTGAGAAGAACGATTCACTCATCACGACCTAAAGACGAGAACCCTATGATAGATGTGAAATATTGACATGGAACTTGAAATTGTTGTATCAGTTAAATTGATACGCTAATGAATCATGAAAAACTTTACTTTACTTCTTAGACTGCTTAGAATTGCCTGATAGGAGTATTTTACTTTATTTCATTTTATAATCGGCATGTTTAAACTTGTTGATATCTCGTTAAATTTATTAATGCTTCTTAAATTCAATATCAATTTGTATATCTTGCCTTGGACTTTCTAACCTCTTCTTGTAGACCCTTGCTGACATACATTCATGTTTTTGGATGTATGTCAGATCCCGAGCCTAAGTACCAGGAGGATCCTTACGGGACACCTGACTTAGAGAGCCAGGAGTTCGCCGTAGACGTCGAATCTCTCCCTATGGAGGACTAGAGGACTATCTAGTTGCTGTTTTCTCTTAGTTTACTTTCAGTAGTTGTAACGACTGGTTTTCATGTATCTGGATTTATTATATTATATTATATGTTTTGGTGGATTTTCTCCTCATGTGTGGTTTTCGTCTCCGTAACTTTCATTTTCGATCGTTTCGTCGTGTTTTCGTAGCTTCTTCCTTGGAGTCGTCGATTTCGGAGTAAGTCATTCGTGACGGGCTTCGTATCGGTCATATCTTATTGTTAGATCAGGCCTAGGAGTCTTAGGAATCGATCCCGGAGCTCCGCGCTCCGTATCGGAACTTTTGGTGCTAATTAGCCGGTGTAAGAAGGGGCACCGATCGACTAGATGACGATCCAGTCGGTCGACAAGCCTTCTTGAACCGACTAGTTGGCTTTCTAAATTATTCAGGAGTTACTGTTTGTCGTTAGTCGGTCTAAGAATGTTGGTTAACCGACTAGGTTGCAAACTAGTCGGTCAGCAATGCTTCTTTAACCGACTAACTCTTCAACTATTTTTGGGTATCTGTACTGTTCATTCTTAGTCGGTCTAAGTTCATCTCTCGACCGACTAGTTGTCAAACTAGTCGGTCAGCAGTTGTTCATTGACCGACTAAATCTAAATCCTAATTCTGTACAGGAGTTACTGTTTACACCTAGTCGGTCTGTGTTGGTCAACCGACCGACTAGTTCCCAAACTAGTCGGTCAGTGGTTGCTCTTTGACCGACTAATCTGTGTTAAAACCCTAATTTCTGGGCAGCCGCCAGCCCATCCTATTTAAACCCCTCCCAAACGTTTTCTTCTCCTCCCTCATGACCTAAAACCCTAAATTCTCCCCCATTGAGCCCCCTTCTACCTCAAACCATTATTCCTTCATCCCAAGCCCAAAATCCATCATCCAAACTCTCCCTCAACACATTCTACCTCTCATCTTCCCCAAAATCTCATCAAATCCCCAAAATCCCCCAAAACCCTATTTCTCCAAACTTCTCCAATCATTTCCAGATCGGAACCCTAGGTACCCCGGAGCATTTCTTCCGTCGCCGTGGTTGCTCGGCGTTATTCTCCCGTTCCCTACACGGTAATACTCGATTCTTTAGTTTTAGCATAACCATTGTGTTTTTGTGAAACCCTAATGAATAAATGTTGTTTTGATGGTTGTTTCTCCATAACAGCGACTTCCCCGTAGTTTAGCGTCCGTGGGACGAACCCTCGTTGATCGTCATCCTCGGTGCTAGGCAAGTGAAACTTGCCACTTAGGGTTTAGGCCATGTTTTCGGCCATTTGCTTGTTGTAGGCGTAAAAGAGGCTAGGCGACGAAATGATACTCGCCTAGGCGCAAATTGGGGAACTAGCTTGACAACGAAGCTAGTTCCGACATTTATCATGTTGCACAATTACCATGTCATGTTTAATTTCCTTTAACGGTACGCAAATTAATTGTCATGTCTGTTGGTTGATAGCCAATGCCCGAATTGCTTGTTTCCGGCTAGGTGCACCCCAACGCCAATTGTTTATGAATCGTGAACTAGAATGCGAGCTCCTGTGCGGGGCAACCCTGGCTCATTTACTGAGCTCGTGTGCGGGGACCCTGGCTCGATTACATGTGGGTATTGGGGGTAAGAGTTAAGCGGCCAATCAACTGGGAGTCTGCCCGATCAGCAACTGCAGTGGTAAGGCGTAAACTCTGGGTCTTGGGGTAGTTGTTAAGCGGCCAATCAGCGAGAATGCCAAACCATTCAGCTGTAAGGCGTAAACATCTACAAACAACGTGAAACGTGACTAGTGAAATGATTGAGATTGTTAGTAGCTTGGCTACTCTTGTCTTGTCCCGATAATTGTTCTCTTGTACTTATTGTCTCGTCATGTCTTGCTTGTGCACTCATGTTATAACTGCCATGCCATGCATACTATAACTGCTAGGTTGCTAGTTGCCTTACTTTCAGTTTCCTTGCCCAAGTCTTTTAGACTTGCTGACATGTGCCCCTTTACTCTTTTGGATGACACATGTTAGATCCTGAGCCTGAGTACGTTGTTGAGGACCAGGTGTTTGCTGACGCCGAGCCCGAGCTTGTGTTTGACGGGGAGTACGTGGACACTGGGGACCAGTCCTAGTGTCTCCGTTGAGTTTTTCCTTTTGTTTAGACTGTTGTTTTGTTGTCGGTGCGTAGCACCTATACTTTGTTGCGTTGTTGGTTTTGTTGGCCTTGTTCTGGGCCTTTAAACTCTTTCTTTTAGCCTGGTGGCTTTTCTGGATGTTGAACTTACTTTTCATGTTGGACAAACTATGAGATATGAGAATTTTATTTCTGTCTCTCCTTGTGTTATTATTGTTGTTCCGTTTGTGGTTACAGGGACCTGCTTATGTTTTATTGACGCTTATCGTGTGGTGTATGTTTCTCCTTGTTGTTACTTTGGCCCAGCTGTGGCTTTTCGTCTATTTCATGTACGGACATTTATAATTCTGGATGTGGCTTTAATTATGAATAATTCTTATTGTTCTGAAATGCATGCAAGGACATATCCTGCATTTTTATTACAGACGCAGATTGAACTTGAGCTTCGCCGCTCCAGTTCATGCGGACCTATTAACTTTCTTGCTTCCGGTGTCTTTTGGGAATCGGGGCGTTACACAGGGATACCATCGCCCGACACCACGTGTCCAAGGAATACGGTACGGCCTGGCCAGATTTTGCACTAGTTGTACTTGGCATACTAATGACGACGACGAAGGGTCTCTACGATGCTCATCCTCATTCTTCGAATATACTTAATATTATCTATTTCTATCACTACGGATTTAACCAGAAAATCGTAGAATATGACATTCATGCGATTCACGGATATTGTTGGGGCGTTGGTCACACTGAATGGTATGACAACGAACTCGCAGTGTCCATACTTGATCCAGGAATCTGTCTCGTAGATATCTTCATTCTCGACTTCATTTGATGGTATACGCTCTAGAGATCCAACTTCGAGAAACTCCTGATCCACTGGGTTGATCGAAGATATCATCAATGCTAGGTAACCGGTACTTATTCCTCGCAGTGGCCTTGTCCAGATCCCGATAATCTATGCACATTCTTCTCGATCTGTCATTCTTCTTGACCAATAGAACAGGTGCACCCCCCCAGGAAGATACACTGGGATGGATGAATCCTCCCTGCAGCAGGCCGTCCATCTGCTTCCATAGCCTTTCAGGTTCTGTGGGAGACATACAGTAAGGCGCCTTCGAGATCGGTCGAGTATTCAACACAAGGTCGATCGCTGCATTTCCAGCGCTCGATCAGGCATCAATCTAGAAATATTCGCCAGGAATATGTCTTCGAAGTCTCTCGCTACTACAGGCTTCTCCGATTCGACTTGCACGGATGCGATGATTACTACGTTCTGTTGGGCCCGAAATTTGATAGGCCTGAGTGAACGACTAAAATAAAACTCCAAAATCTAATATGGTCAGGGTTGGGTGAGAAATCACTAAGGTAATTCCTACGATGATAATACTAAACCTTAGTAAGGGTTTCTAATTAACAAGCATGGTTCTCTAAAACTTCCTATAATCTTGGTCTAATGGGTCTCCCTATTATGCTGAGACAAGGGACTCGGGTAAATTTTGTGTATGAGACAATTCTAGACGTTTTGGCTAATGGTAGTTTTCTATTGTTCTGAGTTTGGCAAACGCACGACCTGAAAGGGCCACCACTAAAACCTGTAGTGCCCCGCTTCCCAAAATACAACGGAAGCAAGAACGTTACGAGGTCCGCATGAACTGGAGCGGTGAAGCTCGAGTTCAATGAGTGTTTGTGATAATAACAAGGCATGTCCTTGCATGCATTTCAGAACAATAATAAACATTCATATGAATAAAGCCACAGCCAGAAAAATGTCCATACACGAAATAAAGTGAAAAGCCACAGCTGTGCCAAAGTAACAACAAAGAAAACATACACTAAACAAGTACTGAAAATAAAACTAAAGGAAGACGACAACGGGGTAGGCCTCTAGTCCTCCGCAGGGAGAGACTCGGTGTCAACAGCTGTAGAGAAATGTATGCCCTTGTGGCTATTTATCTTAATAAACATCTTGTTCAATAAATGAAAGTATTCTTTCTGGTAAAAATATTGTCTGAGTGATTTATTACTTGGATTATTCCCTTGGATTCAAAGTTAGGTCACACATGTTTCGCAATGTAGATTACGATTATGAGAAATGTCTGACCAATAGCAGCTTGAATCTTAAAAGCGTTCGTGGTCATAGATGTGTCGAGATAAGGGATATCGGCACATCTGACAGACCATTGAGTCTTAGTCTGGTTGGTCTCATAACCATACGACTTGGCGAAGTCGGAGACAGGGCGCAGGTGCTCACTAGAGAATGAGTCCACTGAACGACCCAAACTAAGAGTTATTAAATGGTTCAACATTAACTAAACTATCATTAATAACTCTAAGTGATAATAGGTAAGTTGGTCCTTAGGACTTGAGATCATTGTATAAAGCTATGTGTGAACAGTGTCACTTAGGTCTAAAGATCTAGCTTCGAGGCTAGGCCTGCTGAAAGATCTTAGGCTGGGTGACACTCGAAGCATATGAGCTAAGTAGTGATCAACAAAGGATTCGTCTCTTCCGTTAATGGGAAGTTAGTGTCGCAGGTTAGTACGGCTCTCGGTAAAACCTTGGCCAAGGTATGTTGTAACACGTACAACATGTATGTACCAGAGACCGAAGTATACTGACCACTGCTAGCTAATGGGGTTGATAGAGAACCATACCCTAGGCTAGTTCAGTGACATAGTTATGACGAAGGGACTAAAACTGCGGAAATTATCACAGTCACAGTCAGAGTGATCCCGTCGGCACTCTTGCCAACGAGCCAATCACGTAATCGATGATCCTGAAACAGGGACGACACCTACTGCTAGTGGTCACTGTCGTCTTGAGACTTCGAGTCTCGGCCTGTAGTAAGGGTCAGGCTGTAGGGTCTCACACCGGGTAACATTCACGTCGTAGTAACAGGGAGATTGTATAGAGGAAATCATAAGATGAAATGAGAAAGTTAAATTCACAAGTTGGTTGTGAATTTGGAGCATTTGGAAATGGAGGGGATTTCGTGTGGAATCCAGAGGATCAAACCGTGTAGGAATCGGAGCTCGGATGAGCTCAGAAACGCAACAAAGGCGCAAAAGGAAGTGGGATAAACCCACTAGGGTCAAACGGGCGTGGCCCGCTGCTCACAACGGGCGCAGCCCGCTGGGAGCAGTGGGCGCGGCCCGCTGACCCAGCGGGCCCGCCCGCTGGTAACAGCGGGCTGCGCGCCCGCACGGGTGCGCCCTAGCGGGCGCGCCCAGTTGCCTTAGGCGTGCGCCCGCTTAGCTTAGCGGGCCGCCTGCAACTTAAGTCGTTTCATTAGGGTTTAAGTGAAATCCTTGACGGCTACGAAACATGGGTTTTTGCTCAACTTTGAGCAATTGTTTGAGGGGTCAAACGAACTCGGATTTCGTCGCCGTTTGTTCCTACGCGTTCACCATTACTAGCCCTTCGAAATGATAACTTGTATCATCTCTGGAGCTCATTGGTGAGTGAGGATTAATTGATTGAAGTTAGACTTTGTGAAAGCTATTCTAACTAAAATGAATTAAATCCTAAAGCCTCTTCCTATCTCTTAGTCCCACATTGCTCATGACAAAAGAAGCGGAGCCGGCCTCCTATATAAATAGGTGGGCACTCCCTTCTTTGTTTCTTGCACCAAGTCACCGATTAAGGAGCTCCGGAATATTTGAGCAAACTTAATCAAGACTTAAATTTATTCTCTTCCTCTATAAATTTTCATGTCCTTCAACCGGGTCCTAGCAAGGCAACGGGGAGGTCCGAATCTGATTCGGAAGTCTACGACGTGGGTTTACTCAAGTGAAACTTTCTACGGCTAGTGATAGGCTTGGAGGCAAGGTGCGCTTCGGGAGCTGATCCAGTTCGCAAGGAGGAGCGACGCAACGCGGTTCGGGAGGCGGCTCAGATCATGGAGCGCAAGACGGTGCGGAACATCTTGCCTGCTCCAGGGCAAGATTCCGGGTGAGTTAATTTAATATGCATTTAGTTTAATTAGTAGTTAGAACTTTCTCGAGTTGGTCAGACCCAACTCGAGTCAGTAGATTTCCTGGCTTAGGGAATTTTCCTTAGGGCTATATTTATTAAATAGTTTAATAAATTATTTTCCGCTGTTTATTTTATTTTGTTCGTCCGACTTAGGACGAATAATTTTAAAATTAGCTCTAAGGGACCTTGAAAATCCCTACAGTGGTATCAGAGCCAGATCTACTCTGTTCTTATACTACTTTTTAAAGAACTGCATGTTTTAATTATGTGATAATTAGGTTAATGGCATATTCTTGTTTTATTTTGATGACACAAGAAGGACTTGCTAGGTTAGCCATTAATTAAATTCTCAAACTTTATAAGATAAATTTTGACACCATGCAAATTTTTAAATTGTTTAAAATTGCCTTATGGACTATTAGGATAGCCATTAAAATTCTTTCCTCAAATTTTATGTGATAATCTTTGATACTCTGCTATGTCTTGAATTGTTTAAGTATACTTGTTGGACGATTAGGGTAGCAGCGCATATTTTTCCAAATCCTTATAGTTGATAAGGACTTAATAAAAATCGTCTAACAAACCCATAAAATTTTGAATTTTAGGGATCCACTAGTTGATAAGGATTAACTAGTTTTTAATTAAAAGCCATTTAGTTGTTGGACGAACATAGAATTGATGAAAACACCTTCAATGGATCATGATGTCGGTCAATGTGCTTGGCTAAGTTTGCTGGACCAACTTAGCTAGTCTAGGTACCAAGTGGTCCTGGCTTAGTCAATTCCCTGGCCGCGTCTGCTGGACCGCAAGGTGCCGATTCATGACTGTGTAAGTCCATCGACTATACCTAAGTCAAATATGATAATAATCTTGTTTAAGATAAATCGTAGCCCTCCTTGTTTTAGGAGTTGGCAACTGTAAGAAACGTGTTACGGTTGTTGAGCTACACTCAAGCCGTGACATGTCAATCTTATAAAAACCGATTTCTTGATTAACATCTTGACCTGACTGAAACGGTTGTCTCGTCCTCCGAGCATCGACGTAAGTCTAACCAAGAATGTAGTCTAAGTCCTGACCCAAACCGACGTGTCGTGCATACACCGAGCGGCGGGGCAAGTCAGGCTAGACACGAAAACAAGGGTCCGACTAGGCTAGCCATTGTGATCCGGATGAGCACACTCATGATCACAAATGACTAGGGGTAAAATCGAATAGGGAGTCATATTCGATATGATCGACAAAGAGTTCGTCTACCTACAGCCAAGTCGAACGACTTGTTGAGCTACACTCAAGGTCGGGCGATTCAAGGTTGTTGGATTCCTGCTCCCATTTAATAATGTTTTGGATTAAACGATCTGTATATTAATGGGAGAGTATAATTGGATAAAAACCATTCTAATTATATTTTAAAAATATTTTGAACACATGCTAATTAGGAGTTCTAATCTTTGCAGCATGACGAGTAAGGTAAATAATATCCGAGATAAGAACTTATTAACTGGTTATAAAATTAATAGTGACTGGTCTAAGAAATCTATAGCAGAAAGGGAACAAATGAAGGAAGGGCAAGTTTATGCCTTAACTTCTAAAATGCAAAGTGTAGTTCTTTCAGTTAATTCTAATGCATGGGTGTTAGACACCGGTGCAGGTTCTCACATCTGTAACCAGTTACAAGGAATGAGAATCATTGAAAACTTGAAAAGAATGAGATAATTCTCCAAGTCGGAAACGCAGCAAATGTTGATGTTGTAGCCGTAGGAGATCTTAAACACACATTAGCTGGTGGAGCTAACTTGCTTTTGAAGCAATGTTACTACATCCCAAACTTCCTATGCAATATTATATCTGTCTCAGCTTTGGCTAAAGATGGTTATAATTTTACTATCAGCGGAAATGTCATGAACATTGCCATTGATGGAAAGTTGCTAGGTTTTGGGACACTCAGTAATGGAATATACACTTTAAGCAATGAGGTTGTATTAACAGTTAATACAAGAAAACGTAAGGAACCTAGTTTTAATGAAACCTATCTTTGGCATTGTAGACTAGGCCATATCGGAGAGAAGAGACTCAGCAAGTTACATAAAGAGGGGCTCTTGGGCCTCTCGAATTATGAGTCATTCGACACTTGCGAGTCTTGCCTCAAAGGTAAGATGGCAAAAACTCCTTTTGCAAATCAAGGGGAGAGAGTTATTGAACTCTTGGGTCTAGTACATTCCGATGTATGTGGACCCATGTCTACATTAGCCAAAGGTGGATTTTCATATTTTGTCACGTTTACTGACGATCACTCAAGGTTTGGACATGTGTTCTTGATGAAACATAAGTCCGAAACCTTTGAGTGATTCAAAGAGTACCGTGCCGAAGTTGAAAACCAGACTGGGAAAAGTATTAAGATTCTTCAATCAGATCGAGGAGGAGAATACTTAGGCCATGAATTCCTCACTTACTTAAAAGAGAATGGGATTCTCTCTCAGGTCACTCCTCCTTACACACCTCAACA
The DNA here is from genome assembly GCA_030789695.1 of Scilla litardierei. NCBI lineage: Eukaryota > Viridiplantae > Streptophyta > Magnoliopsida > Asparagales > Asparagaceae > Scilla > Scilla litardierei. The sequence continues at coordinate 663,031,341 of CM061142.1, read as the reverse complement.
TAACGGTGTATCAGAAAGGAGAAACCGGACCTTGTTAGACATGGTACGGTCTATGTTAAGTGAAGCTGAGTTAACTACTTCCCTCTGGGGCTATGCCCTGGAAACTGCTATATACATTCTAAATAAAGTTCCGTCAAGATCTGTGCATTTGACACCATATCAGATATGGACCGAGAAGAAACCCAGCCTTAATCACTTGAAGGTATGGGGTTGTCCTGCATATGTCAAAAGGCAAAATCCAGACAAACTGGAAGACAGATCAATACTGTGTAAATTCATAGGGTACCCAAGACATTCATTAGGTTATGTCTTTTACCATCCAGAACAACAAAAGATTGTTGTCTCTAGACATGCCACTTTTCTGGAAAGGGAATTCCTTGTGAAGGAATCCACTGGCAAGGTAATTAATATGGATGAATGCCCGGAGGAAGCACTTACACAGGAACAAGTGTCGGAACCAGTGGGAGAGTCAGAACTTGACATCTCCAAACCAGTCAGTAGGAAGTCCAATAGGGTTCCTCGAGTCCCCGAAAGGTACTACGGTTTTCTCGTAGACGGGGGAATAGAGGATAGCATCATAGTAAATGATGACCCTGTTAACTTCCAGGAAGCCATAAAGAGTATAGACTCTAAAAAATGGTTAGATGCAATGAAGTCCGAAATAGATTCCATGCACGTGAATAAGGTGTGGACCTTAGAAAACGAGCCCAAGGGAAATGTTCCCATAGGATGCAAATGGATCTTCAAGAAGAAGATTGGTGCAGATGGAAGAGTAGAAACGTACAAGGCTAGACTGGTTGCAAAAGGATATCGTCAGATTCTAGGAATAGATTATGACGAAACTTTTTCACCAGTGGCCATGCACAAGTCTATTCAGATAGTACTCGCTATTGCTGCCTACTACGACTACGAAATCTGGCAAATGGATGTGAAGACTGCTTTGCTAAACGGTGATTTAGAGGAGCAGATTTACATGGCTCAGCCAGAAGCCTTCGAAGTCAGTGGGAGCGAAGGAAAAGCGTGTAAGCTGCATAGGTCCATTTATGGGCTTAAGCAAGCTTCAAGAAGTTGGAACATCCGCTTCGACAAAACAGTCAAAGAGTTTGGTTTTGTCAGAAACGAGGATGATCCATGCATCTACAAAAGGACCAGTAATAACAATTCTTTAGTCATCCTCGTTCTATACGTGGATGACATTCTGATAATAGGCAACAACATAGAGATGTTGAAGTCTGTTAAAAGATGGCTATCAACCAATTTCTCCATGAAAGACTTGGGAGAAGCATCCTACATACTGGGTGTAAAGATCCATAGAGATAGATCTAAACGGATGCTAGGACTCTCCCAAACTAGGTACATTGAAACCGTGTTAAAACGCTTTAACATGGAAAACAGTAAGGGTGGTTCATTACCAGCCAATCATGGGATAACCCTCACCAAGAAGATGTCTCCACAAACTGACTTGGAAAGGGTACTGATGACCAAGATCCCATATGCTTCTGCTGTGGGATCTATCATGTACTCCATGATTTGTACCAGACCCGATGTCGCTTATGCACTAGGTGTAGTAAGTAGATATCAGTCTAACCCTGGAGAAGAGCACTGGAAAGCGGTCAAGACAATTCTTAAGTACTTGAGAAGGACTAAAGACTTGATCTTGGTTTATGGAAGTGAACACCTGAAAGTTGAAGGGTTCACAGATTCTAGCTTTCAGAGTGATATGGATGATAGCAAATCGATCTCAGGATATATTTTCACTCTCAACGGAGGAGCAGTCAGTTGGAGGAGTTCCAAACAAGTCACTATTGCTGACTCCACGATGGAAGCCGAATACATAGCGGCCAACGATACAGCAAAGGAAGCAGTCTGGATGAGGAAGTTCATCAACCAGCTCGGGATGGTACCTGCCGTTGAAAGTCCAATACCGTTGTATTGTGACAACAATGCCATCAGCCTGGTTCAAGAACCTAGATTCCACAAGAGATCCAGACATATTCTTTGCAAGTATCACCTGATACGGGAGATAGAGCAGAGGAAAGATATAGAACTCCTTAGAGTCTCTTTAGAAGACAACTTGGCAGACCCATTCACGAAGGTGCTGGCACGTGATTGTTTAGAGAAACTAGCGTGTAAATATGGTATGAGATACCAAAATAAATAGGCCTGAGTGCAAGTGGGAGATGTAGAGAAATGTATGTCCTCGTGGCTATTTATCTTAATAAACATCTTGTTCAATAAATGAAAGTATTCTTTCTGGTAAAAATATTGTCTGAGTGATTTATTACTTGGATTGTTCCCTTGGATTCAAAGTTAGGTCACACATGTTTCGCAAATGTAGATTACGATTATGAGAAATGTCTGACCAATAGAAGCTTGAATCTTAACAGCGTTCGTGGTCATAGATGTGTCGAGATAAGGGATATCGGCACATCGGACAGACCATTGCGTCTTAGTTTGGTTGGTCTCATAACCATACGACTTGGCGAAGTCGGAGACAGGGCGCAGGTGCTCACTAGAGAATGAGTCCACTGAACGACCCAAACTAAGAGTTATTAAATGGTTCAACATTAACTAAACTATCATTAATAACTCTAAGTGATAATAGGTAAGTTGGTCCTTAGGACTTGAGATCATTGTATAAAGCTATGTGTGAACAGTGTCACTTAGGTCTAAAGATCTAGCTTCGAGGCTAGGCCTGCTGAAAGATCTTAGGCTGGGTGACACTCGAAACATATGAGCTAAGTAGTGATCAACAGAGGATTCGTCTCTTCCGTTAACGGGAAGTTAGTGTCGCAGGTTAGTACGGCTCTCGGTAAAACCTTGGCCAAGGTATGTTGTAACATGTACAACATGTATGTACCAGAGACCGAAATATACTGACCACTGCTAGCTAATGGGGTTGATAGAGAACCATACCCTAGGCTAGTTCAGTGACATAGTTATGACGAAGGGACTAAAACTGCAGAAATTATCACAGTCACAGTCAGAGTGATCCCGTCGGCACTCTTGCCAACGAGCCAATCACGTAATCGATGATCCTGAAACAGGGGCGACACCTACTGCTAGTGGTCACTATCGTCTTGAGACTTCGAGTCTCGGCCTGTAGTAAGGGTCAGGCTGTAGGGTCTCACACCGGGTAACATTCACGTCGTAGTAACAGGGAGATTGTATAGAGGAAATCATAAGATGAAATGAGAAAGTTAAATTCACAAGTTGGTTGTGAATTTGGAGCATTTGGAAATGGAGGGGATTTCGTGTGGAATCCAGAGGATCAAACCGTGTAGGAATCGGAGCTCGGATGAGCTCAGAAACGCAACAAAGGCGCAAAAGGAAGTGGGATAAACCCACTAGGGTCAAACGGGCGCGGCCCGCTGACCCAGCGGGCCCGCCCGCTGCAGTCAGTGGGCACAGCCCGCTGGTAACAGCGGGCTGCGCGCCCGCACGGGTGCGCCCTAGCGGGCGCGCCCAGTTGCCTTAGGCGTGCGCCCGCTTAGCTTAGCGGGCCGCCCGTAACTTAAGTCGTTTCATTAGGGTTTAAGTGAAATCCTTGACGGCTACGAAACATGGGTTTTTGCTCAACTTTGAGCAATTGTTTGAGGGGTCAAACGAACTCGGATTTCGTCGCCGTTTGTTCCTACGCGTTCACCATTACTAGCCCTTCGAAATGATAACTTGTATCATCTCTGGAGCTCATTGGTGAGTGAGGATTAATTGATTGAAGTTAGACTTTGTGAAAGCTATTCTAACTAAAATGAATTAAATCCTAAAGCCTCTTCCTATCTCTTAGTCCCACATTGCTCATGACAAAAGAAGCGGAGCCGGCCTCCTATATAAATAGGTGGGCACTCCCTTCTTTGTTTCTTGCACCAAGTCACCGATTAAGGAGCTCCGGAATATTTGAGCAAACTTAATCAAGACTTAAATTTATTCTCTTCCTCTATAAATTTTCATGTCCTCCAACCGGGTCCTAGCAAGGCAACGGGGAGGTCCGAATCTGATTCGGAAGTCTACGACGCGGGTTTACTCAAGTGAAACTTTCTACGGCTAGTGATGTGCTTGGAGGCAAGGTGCGCTTCGGGAGCTGATCCAGTTCGCAAGGAGGAGCGACGCAATGCGGTTCGGGAGGCGGCTCAGATCATGGAGCGCAAGACGGTGCGGAACATCTTGGCTGCTCCAGGGCAAGATTCCGGGTGAGTTAATTTAATATGCATTTAGTTTAATTAGTAGTTAGAACTTTCTCGAGTTGGTCAGACCCAACTCGAGTCAGTAGATTTCCTGGCTTAGGGAATTTTCCTTAGGGCTATATTTATTAAATAGTTTAATAAATTATTTTTCGCTGTTTATTTTATTTTGTTCGTCCGACTTAGGACGAATAATTTTAAAATTAGCTCTAAGGGACATTGAAAATCCCTACAACAGCGAACTCCTGGCTCTCTAAGTCAGGCGTCTCGAAAGGATCCTCCTGGTACTCCAGCTCAGGATCTGACATACATCCAAAAACATGAATGTATGTAAGTAACAAGTTTTAAGCATGGCAGTTCTAAGTGAAGTAAAGTAAAGCATTTCTAACATGGCAGTTCTAAAAAAGTTTAAGAAGTAAAGTAATGAGCATGGCATTTCTTTTGATTTATTAACATGGCAATTTAACTGAGACAACAGTAGTAAATACAAATTTCGTGTCATGTTTTCTATCTCTCATAGGGTTTACACCTTTAAGTCATGATGAGTGGATCATTCTTCTCACAGGGGTACTACCGTGATTGACGCTATCCCACCGCATGCAGGTGGTGCTCTTGAAGAGAGGATCCCTTCACATGCTTAGTGGCTGCTCAACCCTAACTCCACCCCAGATTTGTGCAGGAACACAAGCCAGCCTAGTTGACTCACACGACATCACTAAGTCACAATTTCACCTTTGAGGCGCACGATTTCACGATGTCACTCATTAGTTAAACATTCCAAAAATGATCAAGCAATAGTTAAACATTCCAAAAATGATCAAGCAAGATATGCACCAATTTAACAATGTCAATATTTCTTTTTATACAATATTTTCAATAATTAAAAGAATGTTGAACAATATTTACAATAATTAAAAGGAATGTTGAACAGGTTGATTTAATGAACATGCTACAGAGAATGATTTTTGTTGCCAATATTTAAAACTAAAACATATCAAGTTATATGTCGATGCATCACATTTTAAGTCTAGAACATCATGATATTATTTTCATACGTCATTTCACGTGCAGATTTCGAGTTATACAGATTTAAATGAAAGGGACTATAAAATCATCCAACTTCAATAATTCACAATAATTTGTACACTTGTCTGATTTCTGCGATCTTGGTGTCGTTGGATTCGTCTCGACAAGTACTACGCTACGATGAAATCGGTTCGCTAATTTGATTAAACATACATTCAGATCAGGTCCTTTCAATCATAACAAATGTTAAAATAATTCCTACGACATGTAATAATCTGATTTTATTAGGTTTTCTACATTACGGTTGGGTTGAAGGTTAGCGATAGATTTACTAACCGTTTATGCAGTGAAAGGGACAGCGATGACACGGTAAGGGGTAACGACAGATCTAAACGGCGCCTGTGACGTCTATGGACTAAGTACTCGCTGCGACGGCAAGGGAATCTGCAGGCAGGCTGAGGGGCGGCAGATCTGCCCGAGGAGGTTTCAGCGCCTGGAGAAGAGGGTAGCAGGGAGTCTTGGTGGCTGGAGAAAGTCTACAAGGGGCTGGCGAATCTGCTGCAGGCTGTGGGAGTTGTCGACGGCCTTGGGGGAGGTGGTAGGCCGTGAGGGGGCCTGGGCGTGGACACGGAAGAGGCCGGAGGTGGGTTGCGGCCTGGGGAGGTGCCTGGCGTGGGTGACGGAGGCTAGGGTCTTGTGCAGCTGCGTGGGGAGAGGGAGACTACGCGTGGAGGAGGGAGGCTGGGTGCTGGGACAGGGGGAGGCTGCGAGTTGGGTTCTTTTCATGGATGAGGGAGGCTGCTGCTTCGGTTTCGGGGGCGCTGTGCGTGTGTAGGGGAGAAGAAGAGGGGGGGTTCCGTTGCTAGCCTTTGTAGAGCCCTAGGTTTGTTTTATGGACTCTTAGGGTTTATAGGATGACCTGGGTTTTAGAGTTTAGGGTGTGTATTAAAAGGAGGGAGGGGTTCACTCACATGAGGGCTTAGTTTAGGGCAGTTGAGGAATAGCCTAGGGTTTATTATATTAGTAGGCTATTATAGGCTAAGTTTAGTCATGTGAGGCCTTGGGAAAATGTAGGGTTTAAGTATATATGAAAGGGTTATGAATGGGCTAAAGACATGTGTGCGTGAGAGTGCAAAATGTGCGGCTGGGGACAATTTGGGCTAGGGTTGTTCTAAGTTAGGAAAGTTTCAATTTAAAAAGGATTTGTTTTTAATGGAGTTAATTAGGGGAAATTAAAGCCTAAGTAAATAAGGGAAATTTTGAAAAGAAAACATTAATAGAGGAGGAAATTTGGGGTTAATAATACCAAATTTGTTATAAGTTTTAATATGATTTAATTAGGAAGGTTTTCAAAAATATTTGAATTAAAAAAAACTTGAATTTGAAATTTAGAATAATTACTTAATGAAAGATATCAAAGTAGGTTTTATAAAAATAATTATAGTTATTATGCATTAAGGTTCATAGCTGATACGGGTACGAGGTATAATTACGCCTAACGACAAATACGTAATACGAATATGTAATAATTATGGATACAGAAAAGCCGTACGACGAGAGAGAATACGAAAAACATATCATTAAAAACTGGTCGTTACAAACCCTCACACAGAAGGTTATACTCTCACACAGAGAGTAACTAGCTCTCACACAGAAAGCTAGGGTTTTAATAAAATAACAAAGTAAAACAAATACTCTTACCTATGCCTTGAGATGAACTTACTCATTAATGAATACAAGGAATGGAAGAGGATCTCCAAGTGATGAGATTAGCTTGAAATGCACTTGGATGAATTTCCTTGAGCTTGACTTCAATGCATGAAGGAGATTCAGAGCTCTAAGAGTGAAATGAGAGAGTTTGAGAGTGGCTTAATCAATCTCTAAAGATTTGCAATAGTTCCAAGAAGTTCTAAGAAACTCAGCCCTCTCATATATATAAGAACCATATATGAACTCTCAAAATCCAAGAAAAACGCCAAAAACAAAAGGCTGCAACGGCTAGAATCGGGGCTGAAACGTCATCGACAATCGACTGATAATCATTTGACAGTCGATTGACCAACGGCTAAATAAATCCCAACGGCTCTAGTCTGAGCCAGGACAGGCGACTGCAGAAGACACAGTCGACTGTATACAGGACATGCGTCTGTAAATCCTTCAACAGGAGACTGTTGTAGGAGATGTAAATAAAACAGAGAGATGTAACTTACGCACTATATGCATACAGACGACTGATGGCCAGAGAACATGCGATTGTAAAATAGACAGTCGACTGACTTGCAAATTGGGATGAAGCCTAGAAAAATGCAAGTTGCGCACGGATGACTGTAGAAAAATTCACAGGCGCCTGTTGGAAGACATGCGATTGTAAATTGACCTTCAGTTGACTGTTCCACAAGCTCAAGTAAGAGTCAATACAAGGTTGACTTGAGCAGTGCACTACAGTCGACTGTAGAAAGCTCGACAAGCGCCTGGAATCACCCAGTCGCCTGTAAAACCTTCATCAGTCGACTGTTGAAAAGTCAAAAACTCCAGTTTGAGTTTAAAGCATGGTGAACGTATTGGGATGATTTCTATGATAATCCCGAGGCTCGCTAAAATGGAAAATACATATGCATGAATGAGTTAATCCATCTATCAAGGCATTACATTAAAGCTAGACTCAAAAAGGAGAAAAGCAATAAATAAAATATTACATGGATTACATTGCTTTCCTTAGAGTCTATGGCTTCAACCTTGATACTCTCCATCATCTCCAAGCTTTACCATCCCTTGAGTCCAAGCTAGCATTGCTCCTCTCGATGTCCATCCTTGCACCAGGTGTTTAGTCTCCAAAAATGATATTCTTGAAATGTTAACTATGACACTAAAACAAGAGAGCCATTAGCAACAATATAATGTTGTGATCATCATCAAAATAACATTGGTATGAAACACCAATACCCAACAATCTCCCCCTTTTTGATGATGACACACATTATGTAAACATAAAGAATATAAAGCACAATGCTAATGAGCTCCTCCTACTTATATGCACCAGTTGTAAAATGAGATACACAATTGTAAATACTCATTATACCAATTGAAATAATGAGAAAAAAGGTGACATATGATAGATATGGATTACATAAACCAATTGCAATAAGTATATAACATGCACACATGAATGGTTTACATAATTCAACATATCTCTCCCCAAAGATATATCTCTCTCCCCAAATGCATATGTATGATAAACATGCTTTACATAATGCATATATCTCTCCCCCTTGTCATTGTCAAAAAGTTGGACATGAAATATGTCACGACCCGCTTCCCGAAAATGGAGGCGAGGCGTGAGAAGGTCCGCTCGAGCGTGGAGCTGTGAAGCTACACGCCCGATAAGCGTAATTAGTATAAGCAGGTCCCTGTAATTGCAATCAGAACAACAACAATAATAATAATAGCATGAGACGGATATGAAATACCAATCCCAAAGTTTGTCCACAAAATATTCAACATCACAGAAAAGCCACCAGGCTAAAAGAAAGAGTCTAAAGGCCCAGAACAAGGCCAAACAAAAGAACTACGACATAACGAAGTATGGGTGCTTCGCACCGATAACAAAACAACTATCTAACAAAAGTAAAACACTCGAAGGCACTAGGGCTGGTCCCCGGTGTCCACAAGGTCCTCGCCCAACACGGGCGCAAGCTCGGCGTCCGCAAACAACTCACCCTCAGCAAGCAACTCAGGCTCAGGGTCTAACATGCGTCACCCAAAAGAGAAAGGGGCACATGTCAGCAAGTCAAAGAGACTTGAGCAAGGAAACTGAAAGTGACTAACAGCCTAGCATGTGTAACATTAAGCGATGACATGGCAGTTAAGTATGATGCAACAGTTTAAAAGAGACAAGCATGCACAATGTAGCAAAAGCTACCAAATCACTAATCACTTATCATTTAACACTTATCACTTATCACTTATCACTTATCACTTAGTGCATAGAGGGTCCACCTGCTGGCCAACTCGGGGCTCAGTCCGCTTATCTCTATCACTATTAATCACTTGTGCACTAAAGAGAGTCCACCTGCTGGCCGGAGTGGCGGATCAGGCCAACTCGGGGCTCAGTCCGCTTATCTCTTACCCCACCCATATGTGTCGAGCAGTTGGGGTTACCAACTCACTAAGCTCGCTTCTGGAACACGAGCCAGGAAGTGTATTTGGCATAGGGGTGCACCTAGCCGGTATCCGAGCGTTGGGGTTTCCAACTACATGGCTCGCTTCTGGAACACGAGCCAGGAATATCACATTGTAGCGTGTGCTACACAATCACAATAATTAATCACTATGCAATGACATGAACAAATGATTGCGTACCGTTAATTGAAATTAAACGTGACATACTAGCATGATGAGGGTGACGGACCAAGCTTCGTTGTCAAGCTAGGTCAAATGCGTCTAAACGGCTATCCTTTCACCGTTTAGTCTCTTTTACGCTAAAGCAAGGTAAATGGCCTAAGACACGGCCTAAATTAAGAGATGCAAGTTTCACTTGCCTATCACCGGGGTTGACGGTTTCGAAAGTTCGTTTCCGCGGATGCTAGCCTACGGGGAATCGCTGTTATGGGGAACAATCATCAAAACACAAATATTTTATTAGGGTTTCATAAAAATTACAATAGGTTAGGAAAACATCGGTGAATCGATTTCTTACCGAGAGGAGGCGGAAGAAACACTTCGGGGAACCCTAGGATCAGATCTGGAAAAGATTGGAGAAGTTTGGGGAAACTAGGGTTTTGGGGGATTTTGGGGATTTGATGGGTTTTGGTGAGATTTTGGGGAAGATGAGAGGTAGATAGGGTAGATGGATGGTTTGGATGATGGATTTAGGGCTTGGAATGAAGCAATGGAGCTTGGAGGAAGGTGGTGGATCAATGGGGGCGATTTTAGGGTTTAGGGTCGAGTTGGAGGGGAAGAAAACGTTTGGGTTGGGTATTTATAGGCTAGGCTGGCGGCTAGGGCAAAACTAGGGTTTACAGCACTAGTTAGTCGGTCAAAGAACAACCACTGACCGACTAGTTTGACAACTAGTCGGTCGGTCGACCAACGCAGACCGACTAAGTGTAAACAGTAGCTACAGGTGAAATTAGGATTCTAGAGTTAGTCGGTCCATGAACAAATACTGACCGACTAGTTTGGCAACTAGTCGGTCGATGAACGTTCTTAGACCGACTAAGAGTAAACAGTAACTGATACAAAAATAATTTGATGAGTTAGTCGGTTCAAGAAGCATTGCTGACCGACTAGTTTGCAATCTAGTCGGTCAACCAACGTTCTTAGACCGACTAACGATAAACAGTAACTCCTGAGAAATTTAGAAAGCTAACTAGTCGGTCCAAGAAGGATTACCGACCGACTGGATCGTCATCTAGTCGGTCGGTGGCCCTTCTTACACCGGCTAATGAGCACAGAAAGTACCGATACGGAGCGCGGGGCCCCGGGATCGATTCCTAAGACTCCTAGGCTTGATCTAATAGTTAGATACGACCGTTATGAAGCCCGTCACGAGTGACAAACTTCGAAATCGACAATCCTAAGAAAGAAGCGAGAAAATACGACGAATCGATCGAAAATGAAAACTACGGAGACGAAAACCACACAAGAGGAGAAAATCCACCAAAACATATATTATAATACATAAAATCCAGATACATGAAAAGCAGTCGTTACATCCTCCCCAACTTAAGAAAAATTCCGTCCTCGGAATTTCCAAAACTCACGAGTCCGGAAACAAAAGTGGAAAACGCTCTCGCATCTCATCCTCATTCTCCCAAGTAGACTCTCCAGGTGAACCGTGTCGCCACATCACCCTCACAAGATTAACAATCTTGTTCCGAAGCGATTTCTGACGCCTGTCCAGAATCTGCACTGGATGCTGGTCATACGTCATATCGGGGCGAACGGTAATCTCCGAAAAATCCACCGCATGAGACGGATCGCTAATGTATCGACGAAGCTGCGACACATGGAAAACATTGTGAACTCCTTCCAAAGACGGCGGCAAGGCCAAGCGATAAGCTACCTCGCCAACCCTCTCCAAAACGTCAAACGGTCCAATGTATCGCGGGCTCAACTTTCCACGCTTCCCAAAACGAATCACACCACGATTCTGGGAAATCTTCAAGAACACATGGTCACCCGGCTGAAACTCCAAAGGACGACGTTTAGCATCCGCCCAATGCTTAAAACGGTCGTGAGCAATTCTCAACCTCTCCCGAATATTCCTGACGATATCCACGGCCTCCACGATCATCTCAGGTCCCAACAACTCCCGATCACCAACGTCATCCCAACTCAATGGCGATCGACATTTTCTCCCATAAAGAGCGGCGAAAGGCGCCATGCCAATACTCGCCTGGAAACTGTTGTTGTAAGAGAACTCCACCAAGTGTAGATGGTCCTCCCACGAACCCTTGAAATCCAACATGCACGCCCTCAGCATGTCTTCCAAAATCTGAATCGTCCTCTCGGACTGGCCATCCGTCTGCGGATGGTACGCCGTGCTGAAACTCAGACGCGTACCCAAACTCTTCTGCAAACTCTGCCAAAACTGAGATGTGAACCTCGTGTCTCTGTCCGACACGATACTCACGGGGACTCCATGAAGTCGCACGACTTCCTCCATATATCTCCTCGCTAGCACCTCCGTGGGCTGTCCCACTCGGAACGGAATGAAGTGCGCAGATTTGGTCAACCGATCCACGATCACCCAAATCGCGTCATTCTGCTTCGGACTCCGAGGTAGTCCAGTCACGAAATCCATAGTGATGTGCTGCCACTTCCACTCCGGAATCGGAAGCGGTTGTAGCAACCCGGCCGTACGCTGATGCTCCGCCTTCACTTGCTGGCAAACCAAACACTTGGCTACACTCCGAGCCACACTCCTCTTCATGCCATGCCACCAATAATTCAGACGAAGATCCTGGTACATCTTGGTGCCACCAGGATGCACAGAATACGGCGAACTGTGTGCCTCCACCATCAACTCCTCTCTAATATCCCCAGCCGGCACACACAACCTGGCTCCAAACCTCAGCGAGCCGTCCGCATGAATCAAAAAGTCAGTCCGTAGACCGGCTTCCACCATCTCCCGAATCCTCACCAGCTTCGGATCCTCTGCCTGGCCAGCCTTAATCTGATCCACGATCGTCGACTGTACCTGCATGTACATCAACGAAGAAGCCTCCCCAGGAAGGACAATTTCCACTCCAGACTCGCAAAAATCCTGCTGCAATCTCCACTGCGAGGTCAAAATCATCACCGCTGGCAGCCTACTCAAAGCATCTGGAACCACATTCACCTTGCCAGGGTGATACTGCAAATCAATATCATAATCCGCCATAAGCTCCAACCATCGACGCTGTCGCATGTTGAGCTCCTTCTGAGTGAAAATATACTTCAAGCTTTTGTGATCGGTGAAAATCTTCACTTTCTCACTCAGCAAGAAGTGCCTCCAAATCTTAAGAGCAAACACAACGGCAGCCAACTCCAAATCATGCGTCGGATAATTCTTCTCATGAACCTTAAGCTGACGAGACGCATACGCCACCACATGCCCATGCTGATGCAACACACAACCGAGACCCTTGCCAGAAGCATCGCAAAAGATCTCAAATCCACCGCTGCGATCAGGCACAACCAAAATAGGGGCAGTCATCAACCTCTCCTTCAGAACACCAAAAGCACTCTCACAATCACCCGACCAAACATAAGCAACATCCTTCCGCGTCAACCTGGTCATCGGCTCAGCAATACGAGAAAAGTCCTTAATGAATCGCCGATAATAACCAGCAAGTCCGAGAAAACTCCGAATCTCAGACGCAGACGACGGAACAGGCCACTCCCTGATGGCCCTAATCTTCTCGGGATCCACTGAAATACCACCTCCAGACACCACATGCCCCAGAAAAGCAACTCTATCCAGCCAAAACTCGCACTTCGAAAACTTAGCATACAAACGATGCTTCCTCAAAATCTCCAACACCGTCCTCAAGTGCGAGGCATGCTCTTCCTCCGACTTTGAATATATCAGAATGTCGTCAATAAAGATAACGACAAACTTATCCAAAAAGTCGTAGAAAATCAGGTTCATCAGATTCATGAAAACTGCGGGCGCGTTAGTTACGCCGAAAGGCATAACCACAAACTCATAGTGTCCATACTTCGTCCTGAAAGCCGTCTTCGGAACATCTCCCTTCTTTACCTTCAACTGATGATAACCACTTCTCAAATCCAACTTAGAAAACACCCTCGAACCTCCAAGCTGATCAAAAATATCAATAATGCGAGGCAACGGGTATTTATTCTTAATGGTCACCGCATTCAACTCCCGATAGTCCACGCACATGCGACGCGTACCATCCTTCTTCTTTACCAGCAACACCGATGCTCCCCACGGAGACACACTAGGATTAATATAACCCTTCTGCAACAGCTCATCCAACTGCTTCCGCAACTCTTCCAATTCTGCAGGTGCCATACGATAAGGCGCCTTCGAAATCGGCTGCGCACCTGGAACAAGATCGATAGAAAATTCCAAAGCTCGATCAGGCGGCAAACCAGACATCTCCTCGGGGAAGACGTCGCCAAAATCTCGCACCACAGCTGGCCATTCCAGCTCCATCTGCATAGCCACCGCCTCCACCGGCCTGGCTCGAAATCTGACAGGACCAAGCGAACTGCTACCACGACTGAACTCAAACACTGGATGTCCGGGAATCTCGAACACCACCTTCTTCCTTCGACAGTCAATCGTAGCATAGAAGCTCGCAAGCCAATCCATCCCAAAGACCGCATCGTAGTTGGTGATGTTGTGGACAATAAAATCAGCATAAAGCTCATGTCCACAAACCACCACAGAGCAAGGACTGCACCCACGATGCACCGTGACTATTCCATTCCCTGTAACGATATTCCAACTCTTGGAGAGAGGGGATGTCGACAAGGAATGCTTCTCCACGAAGCTCTGGGCCAAAATGCACATCGATGCACCAGAGTCAAAGAGGACTCGGGCGGGGAACGTGCAAACCAAAACCACACCTAACAAACAGTCTAATCAATCAAATCTTACTCTAGCAACATTCATACACAAGCAACCAACATAATTTAACAATCAATTAATTAAGGAAGGAACAATCTAAATCGAAAGTTACCTGCAATGACCTCATCCATGGTCGAGATCTCCTCCTCGGTCATCAGAAATGCCTGCCTCCTCGGCGGAGCAGCCCGCTCAAAAGCCTGCCTCTGCGGGACGAGGGGCACCCCACGACCAGCGGGCACCGGAGCTCTCTGCTGCAACGGCGGGGCAGCAATAGGTGTCCCCCAAGGTCGCTTCAACCTCGGGCACTCCCTGATAGCATGGGCGGGATCTCCACAGGCGATACATTGTCCCAAGAACTTCCTACATGATTCCTTGATATGACCTTCCCTGCCACAGAAATGGCAAACCTTCCGAACAGGCCCTCCTGGCCTCTTGAACTGAACAGGCTGGTTCGGCCTGAATCCAGGTCGAACCACAGTTCTCGCCTGCTCCATAGGCCTCTTCCCAGCGCCAACGATAGACCCCCTCCTCTGGTTCACGAGCAGCTCCTGCCTCTTAGCTGCTACTAGAACCTTCTGATATGACTCCCGGTCATAGGAGGTCACAAAACTCTGGAGCTCCGAGGCAAGTCCCTGAAGGAACCTCTGAGCTCGCTCCTCAGCGTCCTGCACCATCTTTGGTGCAAACCGACTAAGCCTCATGAAGTCCTGGTGGTACTGATCCACCGACGAGTTTCCCTGCTTCAAATCGATAAAACGCTGCAGCATCTCTTCCCTGGCAGCCTTCGGGAAGAACTCACCATTAAATCTGGCCTTGAAGGTAGCCCAGACGATCGGCTCCTCCAACATCTTTTCCTCAGCATCCCACCAATTTCTGGCGTTATCCTTCAGCTGGCGCTTCGCCAAGTCAACCCAACTAACTTCGTTGACCTTGGACATCTTCAGGTTGTCCTCGATATTTCTCATCCATTCATCAGCAGCTAGAGGACCTTCGGTTCCATCAAAATACGCAGGACCCAGCTCTCTGAACTGCTTCGCCCCGGGCTCAGGGCGAGGGGCTTCCACCACCCGAGCAGCTCGAGCCACCGGAGCATTCTGCACCTGCAGCAGCACGCCCTGCTGAACCTGCATCATCTGCAACATCATCCTCATCATCTCCCCATTAGTGGGCTCCCGCTCAGGCTCCTCGTCATGAGGGAGCGCACCACTACCACCCCCACGGGTGATTCGCCTTCCTGCCATCTAATGACGCAGAAAACAAAACAATTAGACTCATAGCTTAGGGCTCAGATGTCGAAATTATTTGTTGGACAATCTTGCATTATTATCGTTATCCCGATATTTACAGTTACAGATGGACCTGCATGGGCCACCACTAAAACCTGTCACGACCCGCTTCCCGAAAATGGAGGCGAGGCGTGAGAAGGTCCGCTCGAGCGTGGAGCTGTGAAGCTACACGCCCGATAAGCGTAATTAGTATAAGCAGGTCCCTGTAATTGCAATCGGAACAACAACAATAATAATAATAGCATGAGACGGATATGAAATACCAATCCCAAAGTTTGTCCACAAAATATTCAACATCACAGAAAAGCCACCAGGCTAAAAGAAAGAGTCTAAAGGCCCAGAACAAGGCCAAACAAAAGAACTACGACATAACGAAGTATGGGTGCTTCGCACCGATAACAAAACAACTATCTAACAAAAGTAAAACACTCGAAGGCACTAGGGCTGGTCCCCGGTGTCCACAAGGTCCTCGCCCAACACGGGCGCAAGCTCGGCGTCCGCAAACAACTCACCCTCAGCAAGCAACTCAGGCTCAGGGTCTAACATGCGTCACCCAAAAGAGAAAGGGGCACATGTCAGCAAGTCAAAGAGACTTGAGCAAGGAAACTGAAAGTGACTAACAGCCTAGCATGTGTAACATTAAGCGATGACATGGCAGTTAAGTATGATGCAACAGTTTAAAAGAGACAAGCATGCACAATGTAGCAAAAGCTACCAAATCACTAATCACTTATCATTTAACACTTATCACTTATCACTTATCACTTATCACTTAGTGCATAGAGGGTCCACCTGCTGGCCAACTCGGGGCTCAGTCCGCTTATCTCTATCACTATTAATCACTTGTGCACTAAAGAGAGTCCACCTGCTGGCCGGAGTGGCGGATCAGGCCAACTCGGGGCTCAGTCCGCTTATCTCTTACCCCACCCATATGTGTCGAGCAGTTGGGGTTACCAACTCACTAAGCTCGCTTCTGGAACACGAGCCAGGAAGTGTATTTGGCATAGGGGTGCACCTAGCCGGTATCCGAGCGTTGGGGTTTCCAACTACATGGCTCGCTTCTGGAACACGAGCCAGGAATATCACATTGTAGCGTGTGCTACACAATCACAATAATTAATCACTATGCAATGACATGAACAAATGATTGCGTACCGTTAATTGAAATTAAACGTGACATACTAGCATGATGAGGGTGACGGACCAAGCTTCGTTGTCAAGCTAGGTCAAATGCGTCTAAACGGCTATCCTTTCACCGTTTAGTCTCTTTTACGCTAAAGCAAGGTAAATGGCCTAAGACACGGCCTAAATTAAGAGATGCAAGTTTCACTTGCCTATCACCGGGGTTGACGGTTTCGAAAGTTCGTTTCCGCGGATGCTAGCCTACGGGGAATCGCTGTTATGGGGAACAATCATCAAAACACAAATATTTTATTAGGGTTTCATAAAAATTACAATAGGTTAGGAAAACATCGGTGAATCGATTTCTTACCGAGAGGAGGCGGAAGAAACACTTCGGGGAACCCTAGGATCAGATCTGGAAAAGATTGGAGAAGTTTGGGGAAACTAGGGTTTTGGGGGATTTTGGGGATTTGATGGGTTTTGGTGAGATTTTGGGGAAGATGAGAGGTAGATAGGGTAGATGGATGGTTTGGATGATGGATTTAGGGCTTGGAATGAAGCAATGGAGCTTGGAGGAAGGTGGTGGATCAATGGGGGCGATTTTAGGGTTTAGGGTCGAGTTGGAGGGGAAGAAAACGTTTGGGTTGGGTATTTATAGGCTAGGCTGGCGGCTAGGGCAAAACTAGGGTTTACAGCACTAGTTAGTCGGTCAAAGAACAACCACTGACCGACTAGTTTGACAACTAGTCGGTCGGTCGACCAACGCAGACCGACTAAGTGTAAACAGTAGCTACAGGTGAAATTAGGATTCTAGAGTTAGTCGGTCCATGAACAAATACTGACCGACTAGTTTGGCAACTAGTCGGTCGATGAACGTTCTTAGACCGACTAAGAGTAAACAGTAACTGATACAAAAATAATTTGATGAGTTAGTCGGTTCAAGAAGCATTGCTGACCGACTAGTTTGCAACCTAGTCGGTCAACCAACGTTCTTAGACCGACTAACGATAAACAGTAACTCCTGAGAAATTTAGAAAGCTAACTAGTCGGTCCAAGAAGGATTACCGACCGACTGGATCGTCATCTAGTCGGTCGGTGGCCCTTCTTACACCGGCTAATGAGCACAGAAAGTACCGATACGGAGCGCGGGGCCCCGGGATCGATTCCTAAGACTCCTAGGCTTGATCTAATAGTTAGATACGACCGTTATGAAGCCCGTCACGAGTGACAAACTTCGAAATCGACAATCCTAAGAAAGAAGCGAGAAAATACGACGAATCGATCGAAAATGAAAACTACGGAGACGAAAACCACACAAGAGGAGAAAATCCACCAAAACATATATTATAATACATAAAATCCAGATACATGAAAAGCAGTCGTTACAAAATATATCCACATTGTCATCCTAATTAAAGATGTGATAATATGCAAGCGTTAAATGTTGAGTATTGGTGTTCATACCAATCTTATTTTGATGATGATCACAAAATTATATTGTTGCTAATAACTCTATTGTTTTAGTCTCACAATTTCATTCCTAGAATATCTTTCTTGGAGACTAATCACTTGGTGCAAGAATAGATATCATGTAGAGAAGGGCCAAAGCTTGGACTCAAGTAGTGCCAAAGCTTAGAGATGATGGAGAGCTTCAAGGCATCAAGATTGAAGACTTAGACTCTAAGGAAAACAATATAATCCATGTAATATTTACTTTATTGCTTTCTCTCTCTTTTGAGTCTAGGTTAATGTAATGCCTTGTTAGATGGTCTACTCATTCATGCATATACATTTAACCATCTTAGTGAGCCTTAGGATTATCTTAGAATCCAACCCAATAGGCTCATCTTGTCCAAAGACTCATTTGGAGTCTTTGGCTTTCCATCAGTCGCCTGATGAAGGATACACAGTTGACTGGGTGATTTCCAGTCGCTTGTAAATCCTTCTACAGTCGCCTGATATGCACTGCTCAAGTCAACATTTCAATTGACTCAAACTTGAGCTTTACGCACAGTCGACTGCTGCTCAGTTTACAGTCACCTGTAGATTTACAGTCGTCTGGGAATTGGCCAACAGTCGTCTGAGTAGCGTAAGTGCAATCTCTGCATCTCTCTGTGTTTTCTCCATCTTATACAGCAGACGAATGATGAAGGTATCACAATCGCCTGACTATATGACAGTCGACTATATTATTGACATCAGTCTCCTGTATGATTATCTGGAGAAAGAGTGCAGCTCTCTGTTTTATTCCATCCCCTGCAGCAGTCGCCTGCTGAAGGTTTTACAGGCGCCTGTCCTGTTTCCAGTCGTCTGTATTGTCTTTTTCAGTCGACTGTCCTGGCTCAGATATAGCCATTGAATATTTTCTAGCCGTTGATAAGTCGACTGTCTTTTGATCATCAGTCGACTATTGATGTCGTTTTCGCCTAGTTTCTAGCCATTGTAGCTTTAGGCTGATGGCTGTTTTCTTGGGTTTTGAGGGTTGATATAGGGTTCCTATATATATGGGTGTGCTGCCATCTCTATAAATTCTTGATGCTATTGAAAATCACAAGAGATCTTTAAGCCACTCATAAACTCTCTCAATTTCCTCATTTGAGCTCTCATTCCTCTTCATGCATTGAGGTCCAGCTCAAGGGAATTCATCCAAGTGCTTTCAAGCCAATCTCAACACTTAGAGATCCTCTTCCATGCCTTGCATCCATTTATGAGTAAGCATCTCAAGGCATAGGTAAGAGTATTTATTTTACTTGGTGAATTTGTATCACTAATTCTCTTTGTGGGAATTAGTCTTTCTCTCTTTGTGGGAGTTTATCTCTTTGTGGGATTAGGATATTCTCTTAGTGGGAATAACTCTCTTTGTGGGAGTAACTCTCTTTATGGGAGTTTAGTGTCCTAGTGTAGGGCTAACCCTAATTCTCTGAGTGGGAGTTAGTGATTCTCTTGGTGGGAGTCTTGACCTCGTGTAGGGTTGGTTGGGTCCTTGTGTAGGGTAAAATCCTCTTTGTGGGGTATCTCTTTATGAGATTTGTATTCACTTATCTTTGTGGAAATATAGTGAATATTTGGTCTGGCTGGACGTACCCAAGTTTTGGGGAACCAGGGTAATTCCTTGTGTTTTCGTTTGGATTGATTGTGTCAATTATTTCCTCTTGCATTTATAATTCCGCATTTGCAAGTTTAATTTTAATTGGACAATTTTATTGCCATTACACTATTCACCCCCTCTAGTTTGTGTTGTTAGTATTGCAAGGGTAAGGCGATCCTTACAATTGGTATTAGAGCAAGGTTATAGCATACTGCAAGGATGGCATTCAACGCCTCATCCGTGTCTCATGAAGAAGGTCATTCAACCGTTCGACCCCCGCTCTTCAATGGAACAACTACCCAAGTTGGAAGATCATGATGATGGTCTACTTGAAGGGTCACGACCTTTGGGACATCACAGAGTTGCCTTTTGAGGAGCCTACTTCACCCGCAGCCTCGAGAACTAAAGCGGAGAAGGACTTGATCAGAGTCAATGCCAGGGCTATGTGTGTACTCCATTACGCCCTCACTTCGAATGAGTTCGACCGCATCTCCATGTGCAAATCGGCCAACGGAATTTGGCATACATTGGAGATTTCTCATGAAGTGTTACTTCAATATAAGGAAGAGGTTCAACCAAGCAAGCCCGAGAAGAAAAAGGGGGTTGCACTCCATGTCGAGAAGGAGTCATTCATGTGGAGAAAGAACTTCAAGCTCCGAGTAAAGATGATGTAGAAGGAGATGATAGCGATGATGACTACATCGAGCTTGCCAAGCAATTCAAGGCATTCCTCAAATGCAAGCAAGGTAAGTCTTTGTCAAAGTTTGCCTCCAATTCTAACAAGGTTCCTACTTGTTATACTTGCAGTGGAAAGGGTCACTTATCCACCGAAAGCCCTTCCAAACCCAACAAAGATACCTATAAGGGGAAAGGGAATAAGTATTGGAAAATCAAGTCCGAGCTCAAGAACCAAAAGAAGGGACTTATCGGTACTTTTGATGATTCCGATGTGGACACATCAAATGATGAAGAAGAGGATGACAAGGAGAATGATCACATGTGTTTCGTTGCTTTTGATGATTCTTCATCCATCTCCTCTAACTCTAGCGATGAAGTGATAGAGACGTGGCTAAACTACAAAGAATAATGTTACTTCATGGCTAATGAGGAAGAGTCTTCGTCAAGCTCAAGCGAGGAGGAAAGCGATGAGGAAGTCAATGAGGAAAGCGATGAGGAAGTTGAGGAGGAAAATCCATCCTATGAGGAGCTCGAATACCGTCTAAATGTGGCCTCCAATTTGGAAAGTAAGTGCATCAACTCATATGATAAAATGAAAGCTAAACTTGATAATGCGATGAGTAGCATGCATGCTTTAGAATCTGCTAGTGTAATCCATGATGAAATGCATGCTTATGACACTAGTGAGAGAGACACACTTCTCTCTCAAGTTAAGGAATTGAGTTTAACTAATGAGAATCTTGTTGCTCAAAACCTTAGCTTAGAAACTCGCATTCAACAACTTACGTTGAAATGTAATGAGGAATCCCGGAAGCTCAAAAGCTTTGTGTATTCTAGGGATTCACTCCACAATTTGTTGGAAAAACAACATCCGGCAAATCATAGAGGATGTTTGGGTTATATTCAAAATGTGGTACCCAAACCCACCTCTAATTCCTCTTATGGTGCAAATACAAGAAATATTGCTAAAGCACCTAAGAAGAATCACCATGCTTTCTTGTACAACAGTAACATCAACAAGAAGCATGTAGATCACGAGGTAATGAGGAAGAATGAAAAATCTTCATTTTTTTGCTAAGAAGCAAAATCCTCATTCTTTGCATGCCAAGAAATTCGTTTCTACACCTAAGCATGCCACATCCATCCCTCTTGCAAAGGCAAAACCCTTGCCTAGGAATTCCTTGAGTTTATGGATTCCCACTAAGGTTAGTGTGCAAGAGAGGGATAGTTGTTTAGGTTCCTCACACATATGCATATTGCATGGATATTGTGCTTAAATGTTTATTTTTGCATACCCATTGTTTGTGTGTGTTTCATGATTTTGAAAATGTTTTCAAACTTATTTTTTTCATGAAAATGGGGACCTTGGGGGATGACTTGATATACATACATTTGTTGATCCATATGTATGTCAATGGGGGAGTTAATATGTTGTATGTTTAAAATATTTTAAAAACATATTTTGACTCTCATTTCGGGGTGTGTTCGAGATCATTTTCACAATTGATTATTTGTGGTCTCAAACCAAACCCATTAGATATTGCCATGGTGTTTCATGTTATATTTATTTTGGCAATATCATTGTGTATCTTTGAAGCTTTATTTTTCCATATCTATTGCTTTGATACACTTTAGGCCAATGGCTCCATTATTTGTATATTAATTAGTAAAGAGGATTATTTCCAAGATTCTTTTTCTACAATTGGTATTTTCCTCAATTGTTAGAGATTGCTAATCTCCTTCTTAATAATTGGTATTAGATCCTAGAAGTCAAAACTTGACCATTTCTATGATCTAGGGGGAGCATGGGATAGTGATTGATACCCACTAAAATTTTCAATTTGGTATCATACATCTTCTTATTTCTTGCATGTTGTCACATCTTGGTTAAGATAACAAAGGGGGATATATTTGATGTCCACCTTTTTGACGATGTCAAGGGGGAGAGGTATAGGCATTAGGTAAATATATAGGGGAGATATATGCATATGCATTATGGGGGAGAGATATATCTCTGGGGAGATATATATGAGATTAGATAAACCATTCATGTTTGCATGATTTTGTCCATTACAATTGGTTTATGTAATACATGCCTATTATATGTCACCATGATTTTATTTGGTTGAATGAGTAGTTACTATTGTGTAGCTCATTGTATAATTGGTGCATATAAGTAGGGGGAGCTCATTAGCTTTGTGCTTTAATTCTTTGTGTTTTACATAATGTGTGTCATCATCAAAAGGGAGGAGATTGTTGAGTATTGGCGTTTCATACCAATCTTATTTTGATGATGATCACAACATTATGTTGTTGCTAATGACTCTCTTGTTTTAGTCTTACAGTTTCATTCCTAGAAGGGTTATTTAGTACCGACCCCCTGTGTTTTCTCCATAATTAGTATCACCCCCTATGGTTTCAATTATTAGTAAGACCCCTATGGCACTGCAAGTTTTTCTCCATAATTAGTATCACCCCCTGTGTTTTCTCCATAATTAGTATCAACCCTCTATGGCGGGGGGGGTCTTACTAATAATTGAAACCATAGGGCGGTGATACTAATTATGGAGAAAACACAGGGGGTCGGTACTAAATAACCCTTCCTAGAATATCTTCCTTGGAGACTAATCACTTGGTGTAAGGATGGACATCAAGTGGAGAAGGGCCAAAGCTTGGACTCAAGGAGTGCCAAAGCTTGGAGATGATGGAGAGATTCAAGGCAGCAAGATTGAAGATTTAGACTCTACGGAAAGTAATGTAATCCATGTAATATTTACTTTATTGCTTTCTCTCTCTTTTGAGTCTAGGTTAATGTAATGCCTTGTTAGGTGGTCTACTCATTCATGCATATGCATTTAGCCATCTTAGTGAGCCTTAGGATTATCTTAGAATCCAACCCAATAGGCTCATCTTGTCCAAAGACTCATTTGGAGTCTCTAACTTTCCATCAGTCGCCTGATGAAGAATACACAGTCGACTGGGTGATTTTCAGTCGCCTGTAGATCCTTCTACAGTCGCCTGATATGCACTACTTAAGTCAATATTTCAATTGACTCAAACTTGAGCTTTACGCACAGTCGACTGCTACTCAGTTTACAGTCGCCTGTAGATTTACAGTCGCCTGGGAATTGGCCAACAGTCGTTTGAGTAGCGTAAGTGCAATCTCTGCATCTCTCTGTCTTTTCTCCATCTTATACAATAGACGAATGATGAAGGTATCACAGTCGCCTGACTATATGACAGTCGACTGTATTATTGACATCAGTCGCATGTATGATTATCTGGAGAAAGAGTGCAGCTCTCTATTTATTCCATCCCCTGCAGCAGTCGCCTGCTGAAGGTTTTACAGGCGCCTGTCCTGTTTCCAGTCGTCTGTATTGTCTTCTTCAGTCGACTGTCCTGGCTCAGATTATAGCCATTGGATATTTTCTAGCCGTTGATCAGTCGACTGTCTTTTGATCATCAGTCGACTGTTGATGTCATTTTCGCCCAGTTTCTAGCCGTTGCAGCTTTGGGCTGATGGCTGTTTTCTTGGGTTGTGAGGGTTGATATAGTGTTCCTATATATATGGGTGTGCTGCCATCTCTAGAACTTCTTGATGCTATTGAAAATCACAAGAGATCTTTAAGCCACTCATAAACTCTCTCAATTCCCTCATTTGAGCTCGCATTCCTCTTCATGCATTGAAGTCCAGCTCAAGGGAATTCATCCAAGTGCTTTCAAGCCAATCTCAACATTTGGAGATCCTCTTCCATGCCTTGCATTCATTTATGAGTAAGCATCTCAAGGCATAGGTAAGAGTATTTATTTTACTTGGTGAATTTGTATCACTAATTCTCTTTGTGGGAATTAGTCTTTCTCTCTTTGTGGGAGTTTATCTCTTTGTGGGATTAGGATATTCTCTTAGTGGGAATAACTCTCTTTGTGGGAGTAACTCTCTTTGTGGGAGTTTAGTGTCCTAGTGTAGGGCTAACCCTAATTCTCTGAGTGGGAGTTAGTGATTCTCTTGGTGGGAGTCTTGACCCTCGTGTAGGGTTGGTTGGGTCCTTGTGTAGGGCAAAATCCTCTTTGTGGGGTATCTCTTTGTGAGATTTGTATTCACTTCTCTTTGTGGGAATATAGTGAATATTTGGTGTGGCTGGACGTACCCAAGTTTTGGGGAACCAAGGTAATTCCTTGTGTTTGCGTTTGGATTATTGTGTCAATTATTTCCTCTTGCATTTATAATTCCGCATTTGCAAGTTTAAATTTAATTGGACAATATTATTGCCATTACACTATTCACCCCCCCCCCCCCCCTCTAGTGTGTGTTGTTAGTATTACAAGGGTAAGGCGATCCTTACATTAAAGAGATGTATGATACCAAATTGTAAAACTTAGTGGGTATCAATCACTATCACATGCTCCCCCTAGATCATAGAAATGGTCATATTTTTTACTTCTAGAATCTAATACCAATTGTAAAGAAAGAGATAAAATATCTTTAAGGATAATCTTCTTTATCAATTGTTAATCATATTTAAAGCCATGGTCCTAAAGTGTATCAAAGCAATAGATATGGAAAAATCAAGCTTCATTGATACACAATAACATTGCCAAAATAAAATATAACATGAAACATGTTGGCAATATCCAAGGGTTGAATTTGAGACCAATAATAACCAATTGTAAACAATGATCTCAAGAACAACCCGAAATGAGAGTTAAAATATGTTTTAAAATATTTTAAACATATTAGATATAATAACTCCTCCATTGTCATACATATGATTAAAAACTTACATGTATAACAATGTATTCTCCAATGTCCCCATTTTCATGAAAAAAATTTGAAAACATTTTCAAAATCGTGAAACACACACAAATATTGGGTATGCTAAAAAATAAATATTTAAGCACAATACCCATGCAATATGCATATGTGTGAGAGACCTAAACATTAAGGAACCAAACCCAAGAGGAGTTTGATTTTCTAATGTAAACACATGAGGTGATCACATCCCTAACTAGAGAGTTGATGTATCTATCCATCACTTACACACTAACCTTAGTAAGAATCCAAAGACTTAGTGATTTCCTAGATAAGAGTTTAGCTTTTGCAAGAGGGGTAGATGTGGCATGCTTAGGTGTAGAAAATATTTTCTTATCATACATTAAGTGATTATTTTGCTTCTTAGCAAAAAATGAAGGATTTTTCATTATTCCTCACCACCTTGTGATTTACATGCTTCTTGTTGGTGTTATTGTTATACAAGAAGGCATGGTGATTCTTCTAAGGTGCTTTAGCAATATATCTTGTATTTGTACCAAAAGAAGAATTAGAGGTGGGTTTGGATACCACATTTTGAATATACCACAAACCTCCTCTATGGTTTGCCGGATTTTGTTTTTCAAGCAAACCGTGGAGTGAATCCCTAGAGTAAACAAAGCTTTTGAGCTTTCGGGATTCCTCTTTGCATTTCAACATAAGTTGTTGAATTCAAGTTTCTAAACTAAGGTTTTGAGCAACTAAATTATCATTTAACATGCTCAATTCCTTAACTTAAGAGAGAAGTGTGTCTCTCTCACTAGTATCACAAATATGCATATCATTATTGTTTACACTAGAAGATTCTAGTTCATGTAATCTACTCTTAGCATCCTTGTATTTTGCTCTTAATTAATTGTAATAGTTAATGCACTTACTAGCCCCTTTGGAGACCACATCGAAGCGATATTCGAGCTCCTCGTATGATATCTTTTCCTCCTCGATTTCCTCATTGTCTTCTTCCTCGCTAGAGCTTGACGACAACTCTTTCTCGTTTCCCATGAAGCACATTTCCTCTTTGGGGTTGAGCCATGTCTCTACTTCTCTTTCATTTGAGCTAGAGGAGATTGGCGAAGAGACATCAAATGCAGCAAAGCACATGTGAGCTTTCTCATTGTCATCCACTTCTGCGTCACTTAATGTATCCTCACTTGAGTCATCAAATGTCCCGACAAGCCCCTTCTTTTGGTTCTTGAACTTGGACTTGCCTTTCCAATGCTTCTTCCCTTTACCTTTGTAAGTTTCTTTGTTGGGTTTGGAAGGGAATTTGGTGGAGAGATGACATTTTCCTCTACAATTGAAACAAATCTGATTATTAGAATTAGAGGCAAACTTTGAAGAATATTTACCTTGCATGCTTTTAAGGAAGGCTCTTAGTTGCTTGGCAAGATCCCCGATTTCATCTCCACTAGCTTCATCTTCTTCACTATGAGCTTCTCAATGGAATTTCTTCCTCCACTTGATTGGCACCTCCTTGGCATGGAATGCAACCCCCTTTTGCTTCTCGGGCTTGGTTGGTTGAATATCATTCTTGTGTTGAAGCTTCACTTCGTATGCCATGAGATTCCCAATGCACTCCACAACGGTGTATTTGGGCATGTCATTTGACTCCAAAATCCCGTTGGCCTTTGACTCCCATTGAGATGTAAGTGAGTCAAGATCTTATCTACACGATCCTCTTGGGAAATCACCTTCCCAAGTCCTTCCAAAGCGTTCAGGATGTCTGTGAACCTTGTGAACATTTCTGAAATGCTTTCTCCTTCCTACATCTTAAACATTTCATATTTAGATCTAAACACAGTTTGTTTATATTTCTTTACCTTTGAAGTCCCTTCATGACATTTCTTCAAA
The DNA here is from genome assembly GCA_030789695.1 of Scilla litardierei. Lineage (NCBI taxonomy): Eukaryota > Viridiplantae > Streptophyta > Magnoliopsida > Asparagales > Asparagaceae > Scilla > Scilla litardierei. Next base: position 663,004,220 of record CM061142.1, on the reverse strand, counting down.
GTATGCCAAATTTCGTTGACTGTTTTGCACAAGGAGATGCAGTTGAACTCATTTGTAGTGAGGGTGCAATGGAATGCATTCATAGCCCTCGCATTGAATTTGATTGAGTCCTTCTCCGCCTCTGTCCTTGAAGCCGCGGGAGTAGAAGGCTTCTCAAATGGCAACTCCGTGATGTCCCATATGTCTTTACTCTCCATGTAGGTCATCATCATGATCTTCCAACTTGGGTAGTTGGTTCCGTTGAAGAGCGGGGGTCGAACGGTAGAGTGACTTTCTTCATGAGACACAGATGTAGCATTGAATGCCATCGTTGTCGTATGCTATAATCTCACTTTGATACCAATTGTAAGGACAGTCTTACCCTTGCAATACTAACAACAACACACTAAAGGGGGGTGAATAGTGTAATGGCACAAATTGGGTATTTAAAAATTAAACCTGCAAATATGGAATTATAAATGCAAGAGGAATTTAAACACCACAAAAATCCAAACGCAAACACGAGATTTACCTTGGTGGGTACGTCCAGCTACACCAATATCTACTATAATTCTTACACAGATAAGTGAATACAATCTGTCACAGAGATACCTCACACAGAGGATTTGGATTCTCACACAGATAAATCCTTGTTTTCACATAAAAAGACTTATGCTCTCACACAGATAGACTCAAACTCTCACACAGAGAGATCTCAATTAACCCTCATACAGAAGGTTATATTCTCACACAGAGAGTAACTAGCTTTCACACGGAAAGCTATGGTTTCAATGAAATAACAAAGTAAAACAAATACTCTTACCTATGCCTTGAGATCAACTTACTCATTAATGAATGTAAGGCATGGAAGAGGATCTCCAAGTGATGAGATTAGCTTGAAATGCACTGGATGATTTCCCTTGAGTTTGACTTCAATGCATGAAGGAGATTTAGAGCTCTAAGAGGGAAATGAGAGAGTTTGAGAGTGGCTTAATTAATCTCTAAAGATTTGCAACAGTTCCAAGAAGTTCTAATAAACTCAGCCATCTCATATATATATGAACCATATATGAACTCTTAAAAGTCAAGGAAAAAGCCAAAAACAAAAAGCTATAACGGCTAAAATCTGGGCCGAAACGTCATCGACAATTGACTAATGATCATTTGACAGTTGACTGACCAACGGCTAAATAAATCCCAACGGCTATAATCTCAGCCAGGCCAGGCGACTGTAGAAGACTACATAGTCGACTGAATACAGAACAGCGCTTGTAAATCCTTCAACATGCGACTGCTGCAGGGGATGGAAATAAAACAGAGAGATGCAACTTACGCACTATATGCATACAGATGACTGATGGCCAGAGAACATGCGACTGTAAAATAGACAAGCGACTGTAAAAACTGCAACAGTCGACTGACTTGTAAATTGGGATAAAGCCCATAAAATGCAAGTTACGCACAGATGACTGTAGAACAATTCACAGGCACCTGTTGGAAGACATGCGACTGTAAATTGACATTCAGTCGACTGTTCCACAAGCTCAAGTAAGAGTCAATAGAAGGTTGACTTGAGTAGTACACTATAGTCGACTGTAGAAGGCTCGAAAGTCGCCTGGAATCACCCAGTCGCCTGTAAAACCTTCATCAGGCGACTGTTGGAAAGCAAAAACTCATGATTGAGTTGAAGGCATGGTGAACCTATTAGGATGATTTCTATGATAATCCTGAGGCTCACTAAGATGGAAAATGCATATGCATGAATGAGTTAATCTATCTATCAAGGCATTACATTAAACCTAGACTCAAAAAGGAGAAAAACAATAAATAAAATATTACATGGATTACATTGCTTCCCTTAGAGTCTATGGCTTCAACCTTGATACTCTCCATCATATCCAAGCTTTACCGCCCCTTGAGTCCAAGCTAGCATTGCTCCTCTCGATGTCCATCCTTGCACCAGGTGTTTAGTCTCCAAAAATGATATTCTTGAAATCTTAACTATGAGACTAAAATAAGAGAGTCATTAGCAACAACATAATGTTGTGATCATCATCAACATAACATTCGTATGAAACACCAATACTCAACAATTTTGATTCGAGGGAAGCTCGGTCGGACGAGATCAGCTCCGAGGGAAGCTCGGTTGGAGGGATTCTGTCTTGAAGGAAACTTGATCGGACGAGCTCTGACCAATTTAACCAACCATGTGAACGAGCTTTGAAATAGCTTTGAGCGATCTTTGACCGATGAGCTTTGAACGAGCTTTGAACGAGTTTGGTCGGACAAACGATTTGACCAACCCTTTAACCAGAGGGAGGCTTGGTAGGTGACTATGATCATGGTCGGAGAATGATTGAATGAAGTGTACCGTACGTGCTCTTTAGACCATGAGGTTACGAACAATTCCCTACAATTTTCGCTTTTAAAAGCTGCAGGAACTCGGATATGGAACGGCATCCACCGCTCCTTCGAGAATTGGCCTTAGGGCCTTCGATTGGTGGAGTGAGCCGACATAATCTCCTTGTGCAGAAAGATAGGGATGTTTAGTCTCTATCCTACAGACGGTGCCAACTGTTAATGATGGGTACCGCCATCCAGTAAGGTGGGCTGACGAGGACGCCTTCGATGATGAGGACCCTTAGCCGGCTGATGAGTGGGACCCATGGAGAGGATATCCCGGGTGATGGAGAGATATGATCTCACAAATTGGGTGAAGGTGGACCTAGTTCCGTGCAATCTCCATTGAACTGCGGCATAGGAAAATCATCATTGGGTCAGGGCCATGACCCTACCATATCCCCTCCGACGCTCAAATCAGTTGATGACTCAATAGAGGCTCGGGGCGGCTAGGCCCGACCAATTGGGAGGTCGTCCGTTCACTGTCACGCCAAGCTATGGTAGAAGAAATGTCAAGTAGAAAGTCTAGAGTATAGTGATACCTCCAGTTTAATATCTGACGCCCCTTGGTATTTTGTTCTCTAGGCTATTTATCTCCTCCTCCTTTGCCCTGTAACTTCCCACTAACAAAGTGGCTTTAGTGGAGATAACTGTCATAATTAAAGTAGGCCAATAATATGGCTTCATGGAATTAACTCCCCCATGAATGTAACCCTTAATTAGTTGCCACTTAAGTGGGTCATGATTGTAACGACTTGTTTCTGTATGTACGTATTTCGTACGTATTTCGTATGTATTTCCATTGATGGATTTATTTGAATAGTTGTCTTATGATTTTATTATTATTTTTCCTAGCTCGAACGCGTGATCGGACCCCGTATTCGCGGTCCACCCGACTTTTCGATCGAGCTATTATTATTTTTTACGATTTTTTGGATGAATATTTAAATATCTTAACTATATCGATTTTTTAATCAAATCTTAACTGAATCAATTTTTCTAATCAAAATATCTTAATCGAATAAATTATCATAATCCAAATATTTTTAACAAATTGATTCACTAGATCAAATCCCAACCTCAAAATTCGATTATCTTAACTAAATCGATTCCTTCTAATCTAATCCTGATCTAAATATCTTAATTAAAGGTATTAATCAAATCAAATTTCCTAATTAGTTAGATCATCTAAATCAGATTTAAATCTTAACAAATCTAATTTAAATCGTAATAGTTTGAATATTTTTAACCATATTAATTTTCCTAAGTCCAATCATATCTTATATATATATTAATAAAGCTTAATAAGTTTTAAGAAATCTTAATTAAATCCTAACAAATCAAATCTAGTACTATCCAAATTATCCTAACTACTTTTTACACCCTAATTAAACTCTTTTCTATAATCAAATTTTAAATTAATAAATTTTAATAAGCTCAACCCTAACTAATCCCCCACGATTTTCATGCGGCAAAATCCGAACCATGCATTTTTCCACCACTTACACACGATCACCTGCTTGAGAAATCTCAATAACTCACACACACAAATCCTTAACATCCTAACCAATCCCGTGTGCCCACCTTCTCCCCCTCTCCTTCATAAACCCATGCAAACGACAACGTCTCATCACAACCAAACCCTCCGATCGTTCTCCCTCAAAACTCCGAGCCTCCCATCCCAAAACCGACCACTATCTACCTCTGCCTCCAACAAGTCTAAGCGAAACCCCGACAACAACCCTTTCTTCCTCCGACGACCTTTCCCTTCGACTGCAGCCCTTGAGTCGCCGCCCACAGCCTGTAACCTCCCCTTCCACCATCACCAATGCCTCCACCTGCAGCCTCCAATCCTCCCATTCCCCTACAAACCCCCGACCAGCTGTCTCTTCCGCCAGACAACCCCTCGTCTCCCATCCCTATCTCTGGCGACGCCCACGCCATCAACTCCGGCAACGGACCTATCCTTCTTCCTTGCGAACTCACGGCGACCCCTACCCTCCACCACCTTCTCTTTAACCGTGACAACTCCCACATTGCCATATCTTCCAATGCCCGCCACGACTCCGATGACATGGAACACCGCCATGAAGTCACGAAACCCTAGCCTCCACTGCCTCTTCCCGGTCGAACCCAAGCAACCTCCAACAACTCCCACCACAGCCACTACCAAACCGTGACCACCTTCTCCTGCCACCGCCGACATTGCCCGGGGTCCCTACTATCTCGACGCCACCGTCCGCGACCTTCAAGCCCAGAACCCCAACGACCTAATCGAGATACCTCCGCCCACCTCCGTAGTCGAACACGAGCCACCCTCCGACTCTCAGCCACCATCGCCAGTCTCTCTCTCCATATCATCCCCGCCTGAACACCGCCTCTCGCCTGGACTGTCGTCCATGCAGCCGCTATCTAAAGTCGTCGTGACCATCACCTGCAAGCGAAACGAAGAACGTGAAGAAACTATAAGTTATAATATGTACAGTATATTATATTATTAGTGTGTATAAATATATATAAAATTATCAGTAATCTGATATATACTATGCTTAAGTATATTACTATATGTATGTGCAGTATTATATATAGGTTACTTTTGATATTCGTTAAAATCTTTTAGCTTATATCGCGAATCCAATCTCGCAGATATATCACGCCTTCATACGATCACGTGAGCACCAAAATCGTCTCAATCAGGCAAGTATCCTATTTTCTACAAAATAAGTTATCTGTATTTATTGGTAAACACCAAAATAAATCGTTTCCAAATGATTTTCACGTAAATGACATACTGAACCCTACTTAATCTGAAATTACTCGTCAAGAGAAGAATTTGGACAGCAAGAACATAAAAATCCAACGTATAGATAGGAAGATATCAATTTTTTAAGTTTAGGACATTTATTTTTGAAATACTGAAAATGCGATAACTGCCTTTTAAAAATCCAGGAAAATGGTATTTAAATCCCTGGAAAACAATTCCCTTAAGTAAAATCATTTTGACAAGTTTGAGTGATTTCTGTTAGTATAACTTGTTTCGTTGCTATGAATAACCACTTGTATAAATTGTTCCTACCATTGTAAAAATGCTCATATAATGCCACCATTGCATGTTCTTACTTTTACTGGTGCCATACTTACTTTGGATGGTTACCCAAATCAAATTGTGATGTTGACTTAGGGTATGTACAGAATATTGGGCCCTCTGGGTATTTACGGAATGTTTGGTCATGAGGCATAGTGAACTATACGGATACACAATGACACGTTTGAGTGAGATAGTCCTTTGTGGTAGAGGTCGGAATACTGGATTTTACCCCCACAGATAAATTTGACAGTCGCCTGGATGGGGTCGGTAAGTACAGAACCATAGGTAGCTCCCGTTAGTTTGGGTGTAATTGTAGTTTCTTCTGCCCTCAGACATTGAGCTTGTCACTAGATTAAGAGATTGAATGACACACCATATTATTTTCTGATGTTGCTATCATAAATTGTATAACGTGCTTGTTACTCTCTTATCATGTTCACTACACCTTGCCATGCTCACAACACTTTACTTTGTACACAACAATTTTCCATGCTCACACGTTTTCTTACGATGCCATACTATTCCTTAACTGTGATCATATTATGTTTTCCTTGCCTACAAAGCTTTGCAAACTACATATATAATATTATCTTGCCAAAGGATCATTTTTCTAACATTTTAAATCTTGCCAAGCGACCCTTGCTGACATATATTTTCTTGTTTTTTATCTTGTGAAATATACGTCAGGTTTGAGTCAGAGGAATATACTTTGAGGTTGAGCAGATTGACCAGGAGTATCCGGACGCTAAGATCCCCTGCTGAGGAACGGCATGCCTTCTCAATACCGCTATATATTAATAGTAGTTGTAATCGCATTCAGGTGTAATTCCTTTTCGTGTATCTGTTTCTAATGGTCATGCTAGGCCTTATTTGTGTACATGTATTCTGGACATTGAATTGTAATAATGATATTATGCGTTGTTTTGATTTTTGCGTGCAAGAACATGCGATGTTTAAATCACAGACGCTTATTGTGCTTAAGTCAAAGAAGAAAGGAAAAAATTACTTCTTCTTTGCTTTAAGCATATGCGGACCCGCTTACGTTCACACTCCCAAGTGCAATGGGAAGCGAGGCGTGATAATGATGAAGGGCAACCGCCCAGATTAAAGGCTCTTCATGATAGAGGTGGTGGTTGACTCATTCAACCCAGGAGCCATGGGACGCAGGCCGGCATGGCAATGACCTAACCATGATTGGCTGTAATGCCCTACCAAGCTACTGCACAAGTACTAGAGGGTGGGTGAATAGTACTTTAAAATAATTAAGAAGATAATTCCTAATTATCTTGCAAACTCTACCAATCAATGCGGAAATGCGGAAATGTAAATAATGACAACAAAGAAAACAATCGCAAACAAGCAATTTAACAGGTTCGGATTCACCCAAGTCTCCGCGACTTGTTCCCGGTGATCCTACGTCCCAAACACCCGAAACCCCTCCGGATACTTGAGTTAGAAACCCTAACTCAAGATTTGCACTATGAAATACTTGTAGAAAACTTCTACAAAGTCAAATCATACACAAATGAAATTGTGACTCCCACAACCCGGGATCACAAACAAACTCTCACAACCGAGAGTAAAACACTTACAATATGAAAGTAAATGAAATACTAAATTCTTACCGACAAAATCCTATGCCTTGAGTATACTTACGAATTAGGGCAAATGAGGATTTTGGGGAAGATGAAGGCACCAAACCCTAGCTCCAAGATGTAGATCAGCAATGGAGAGCTATGAGGTTGTTGGTGACCTAGAATCAAGCTCTTGGCTTGGAAGGATCATAATCAATGAATCTCTCTTTTGAAATAAGAGTGAGGGAGAGATTCAAGATGAGAAATGAATGAGCTTTGAATGAGATGGAATGCTTCTCTTTTGATCTCTAAACTTCTCTTAATATCAGCCATGAGTGCTTTGAATGCAGCACACGAAGTATATATAGGATAGAGGAAAGAGAGAGCAAAAATCGTGGCATTTAATGCTCCAACGGCTCTATTCTGAAGCAAACTAGTCGGTCAAAGAAGGATCACTAACCGACTAGTTCATCAACTAGTCGGTCGGTGATTCAACATGAACCGACTAAAAGGTTAACAGTGAATAGATGAAGTTCAGACTTAAAGAACTAGTCGGTCCAAGAAGACTTGCCAACCGACTAGTTTCACAACTAGTCAGTCGGTGAGTGTTCATAGACCGACTAACAAAAGAAATATACTAGTCTGAATAGAAGTTGAATTAGTCAGTCCAAGAACAAATGTTGACCGACTAGTTCATCAACTAGTCGGTCGACAAATGTACATAGACCGACTAACGATAAACAGTAGCTCAGGCTCAAAAATGGAAGTTCAACTAGTCGGTCTAAGAAGGATTCTTAACCGACTAGTTTCACAACTAGTCGGTCGGTGAACCTTCTTTGACCGACTAACTGTAAACAGTAATTGAGCTAGAAATTGAGAAGGAAAACTAGTCGGTTCAAGAAGTTTTGCCGACCGACTAGATCACCATCTAGTCGGTTGGTTCTTCTTCTTGAACCAACTAACATGCACAAGAAGTCGCGAATCGAAGCGCGAAGCTTCGGGAAAGTTCGTATGGACTTCTACTAAGATCCTAGCTCTAAGATATGAGCGTTATGAAGATTAAAACGTAAGACCTACTCAAGGCTTAACATTCTACGAAAATAAGCTAAAAGACATTAAATAAAACTTGACGAACCGTCTTCAAAAGCTTCAATCGAATCTTCATGACTTCAATAATGGTCCTTGAGCTTCAACGAAGCTTTAGGCACACGATCACGCGTATTGAAAAGTCTTGAGACGCCGCTTTGGATGTTCATAGAAGTTTGGCGACAATCTCCATAACTGCGCTCACAAATAGTTAGTTCACGATATATTTATGTTTGTTCATCATCCAAAACCAAATCCGAGGAATCAATACTCAACATTCTCCCCCTTTTTGGTGATGACAAACCAACATAAATAATAATCAAAAATAATGATTCAAATGAAATTTACTTACTCCCCCTGCATTGATGACACGTTAATTCCAAAATAAATATTAATCATACGCATCAAGCAGACGAGTAAAGTAAAAATTGAGCATTCAATTATTGAAATATCGGATTTGAAATCCAATTTTATATCTTAACTCCCCTTGAATCTAACACATCAAATTAGATTCTTGGAAAAATGCTTAAATTATCATTTAGCTCATCGTCATTATTATATCTCTCCCCCTTTGGCATTAGCCAAAAAGAGCGGGAGGAGATCAACGACAACAACAATAGTCAAAAATAAAAGTATGGCAGTCGTAGAATACGACCACGGTCCAAATGACACCAAAGGAAAATACGAATAAAATCAAAGCGTGTCAATGAGACCAAAGTCGAAAATCGAAAATTAAAATCATCAAAACTCAAATCAATTTTCCGGATTGAGTTATGGAATATACTCTCCAATATCAACATTCTTGGTTAATTTAGTGCATGGAAAACAATTCTATGTTTTCATAGAAATAATTTCTATTTAACCAAGTTATTATCGTCGAGCGACGAAATCAAACATCAGAGACATATGAAGAATATAATATAATGTGCACAAGAGAATGAATGTCAACAACGATGTGTATATATATATATGTGAAACAGGGATACATCAAAATCATACATCGCCAACATACATAGAAACGATCCTCAGATCGAAGCACAAAATACAACATGTATCACACCGACATCAAAAAGATCATACATCACAAATGTAGCATCATAACCCCAAAAATACATCAAAATACATCAAAATATCCAGAACCACTATCTATCCTACCCAACTCTCTCTCTCACTACATAAATCATCCAAAGTGCACTAAGAGAGTGTCACGCGACAAAAAAACTGTCTACAGAGAGTCCTTAGAGAAGCTCAGGAGGCAGCGGGAGGATCTGCAGCAGCAGCAGGCTCTGCAGGAGGAGTGGTCACTGTGATGGCAGGAGTGTCAACGGGAGCGACGGGAGTGGCCTCGGGAGCACCAGACAAAGTACCCACCACAGGTATGGTGGAACCAGGTGTGCTCTCGGGGTCACCGGCAAACGAAGCAGCAGCACCAGAAGTACCCTCAGGGGCACGAGCAGTAGCAGAACGAGCAAGCTCCTCGATCTCATCCTCATCCAACTCATCCTCGTCAGAAACTGACAGTGGGATATCAATCCCCAAGTGAGATGCGATGCGAGCGAGAATCTCCTCAGAACGAGCACAATGAGACTCTACACGTTTCAACGAACGTGCAAGCTCAGCAAGAGTAGGAGAGGGAGCAGAAGCAGCTGAAGCAGAGGCTGAAGCAGAGGGGGTCGTCCTCTGAACATGACGAAGCGCCGCAAGAGACTTCTTGACGGCCGTCGCATTCAGAGGGGGACCGAGGGGACGCTCATCGTCAGGAGGAAGATGGACATGGAAGTGACAGAAGACGAGAGTCAATAGGCATGGATACAGAATGTGGGCCGACTTGGTTGACTTTCGAATACATTCGAAAGAGTCCATCTTGTCGAGAATGATCCGTGCCCAATTGATCTCGCTCCCCATGAAAAGAGCGTATATGAGTTTGAGGAATGGCTGTGAAGGCAAGATTTGAAGATGAGCGGGAAAAAAGTGTAAAATAAGGAGTGATCGTACTTCAGAAGGAGGCACGACTTCAAGATCAGATTCAAGACCCAAGCATTGGGCTTGAAGGATTTGGATGGGACGCCAATCATGGCGGGAGGGATGACGTGGAAAATCTCGGCGAGCATCACCTGATCTAGCTCAGAAATATCATCGATGGAGATATCGGAAGGGAGGAGGCCAGACGAGGAGACACCAATCAACTCCCCTAAGATTTCTGCCGTGAGGACAATCGGTGTCCCCAAGACAGTCGTCTCAATGGAGTGGGTCTCGTCGTACTGACCCCAGACACGGTTCGCATAAAATAGCTTGATAAGGCGAGGATATGGATGTGGATTCGCCTTAGGGTCAAAGCGAAGATAATCGAGAAGTCCACTATAGGAAAGAAGATCGGCAAGGCCTGGAAAGTCGGAGAACTGAACGAAGTGCTCCAACAGCAGCGGACAGTGCTCGATACGGTTGTAAGCCGCGAGACATAACGGATCGTCGTGACACAACGAAATATCGACACCGCCAACTGGCATCGGAGCCTTCCCCTTAGGCTAACGGGTGCTAGATCGGGGTGGAGGAGTAGGGTCCCTATGGCTAGGCTCGGTCTCAGGTTTCGTGTCGGAATCATCAGGAGGAGTGGGTGCACGGAACGAAGCTGGAGAGACGGCCTGCTTCCTAGGCTGAGATCTAGGCTTTGCTATCATCGTCCTCTTCTTCTTAAGAGGAGGCGAAGAAGACGAAGGATGGGTGGTCTTCGATCGGCGTTTGGGTTGCGGGGGGTCCGTAGGGGTGACTCTATTGTCATAGGAGACGGACGCGAGGGATCGAACAGTATTCTTGTCTTCGCCATAAGCGTGACGAGACAACGCAATCAAACGAGATCGACACAAATCAAACCCCTAAAAACAAACCCTAACCGAACTGAAATCACTAGAAACCCTAACCCTAGATGCTGTAATCTAGCCCTAGAATAGAGAGAGATACCTAGGAGGAGGAGAGGAGTCGACGGCACAGGCAGAGATGGCCGGAGATGGCCGGAGAGCGACGGTCAACGACGGAGGGAGAGGATGAATACGAAGGGACACGTGGGGATTTTGAGCTGGAGAAGAAAATCGCACCGACTAATGAGAGAAATAGTCGGTTAGATGAGTTTTAAGTCGATCGGAATGCGAAAAGACGCAGCAGTCCTCGTTGCATTTAGTCGATCACAGTTCAAGTGCTGACCGACTAGATGACGATCTAGTCGGTCGGCCAATGAGCTTGAACCGAATAAGTGCAAACAGTAACTGAAGCCAAATTTAGGGCTTGAGTTAGTCGGTCTGAGTTCATTCACTGACCGACTAAATGATGATCTAGTCGGTCGGTCAATGAACATGAACCGACTAACAGAGTTTAAAAATTTTAGAATTTGAAATTTTGAGTTCTCTCCTAATTGCACTTGGACGAAACATCGAAATACTCTCACTAATCATTATACTACCCCATTAAACATCGAAAATCTTAAATTTGACGTTCATGAATAAATCGAGCAAAAATTCCGAAAATTCAACGAAAAATCCAGAAAATTCCAATAAATCTAGCATGTGCAAATATAACGAAATTGAATAGCATGCAAGATTATTGAATAAAATGAATCCTAAATCTCGGATTCACCCATAATCCCCAATTCTCGACGCAACCGCACAAAGGAGTCTTCCTTTAGTGGTTTCGTGAAAATATCGGCGATTTGCTTCTGGGTTTCAACGTACACTAATATGATGTCCTTTTTAGCAACATGATCATCTAAGAAATGGTGTCGGACATCTATGTGTTTAGAACGGGAATGGTGTACCGGATTCTTAGAGAGACATATTACACTTTGTTGTCCACCATGATAGGGCAAGTATCACAGTTTATACCAAAGTCTTTAAGAGTGTGTCTCATCCAAAGAACCTGAGCACACGCTGCACCGGTGGCAATATATTCCGCCTCGGTGGTTGAAAGTGATACAGAATTCTGCTTCTTGGAAAACCAAGAGACAGGTGAATTTCCTATAAAATGGCAAGTGCCACTAGTACTTTTCCTGTCGGATTTGCATCCCGCATAATCTGCGTCACTATATGAGATTAACTCATATGTGCTAGATTTCGGATAAAGTAATCCAAAATCAAGTGTGTAACTTAAATAACGGAAAATATGTTTTACCGCTACTAAGTGAGATTCCTTTGGTTGAGACTGATAACGAGCACATACACATACGGCAAACATTATATCGGGCCTACTTGCGGTAAGATATAGTAAACTACCTATCATACCTCGATATAGACGAATGTCTACATCTTTACCGCCTGTATCCTTATCAAGATGTGTAGTAGTGCTCATTGGAGTCTTCTTCCCGGAGGCATCCTCCATTCCAAATCGCTTTAGCAACTCCACCGTGTACTTGGTTTGATGGATGAAGATTACATCGTTCATTAGGCGAATTTGGAGACCTAAGAAATATTTGAGCTCACACATGTGGCTCATCTCAAATTGATCCTTCATCATATTAGAAAACTCTTCGCAAAGAGTGAAGTTAGTAGCACCGAAAATGATATCATCAACATAAATTTGAACTAAAATTATATCATTATTCGAGTACTTAACAAATAATGTAGAATCAACTTCTCCCATTTTAAAACCTAAATCCAAAAGAAAATTCTTTAAACGGGCATACCAAGCTCGAGGAGCTTGTCTCAAACCGTAAAGTGCTTTCTTAAGTTTGAAAACATGATTTGAAAATTTTTCATTTATAAAACCCGGAGGTTGAGAAACATAAACTTCCTCAACAACATCTCCGTTTAAAAACGCACTTTTAACATCCATTTCAAAGGGTTTAAAATCTTTATGGCATGCAAAAGATAACAATAATCTAATAGATTCTAATCTAGCTACCGGAGCAAAGGATTCTTCGAAATCAATACCTTCCTCTTGTCGATAGCCTTGAGCTACTAGCCGAGCTTTGTTCCGGACGACGACTTGGTTTTTGTCGGTCTTGTTCTTGAAAATCCACTTCGTCCCTATGACGGTGTGGTTCTTCGAAGGCAATGGAACAAGCTCCCAAACCTCATTCCTCTCGAATTGAATGAGTTCCTCTTCCATGGCAAGGATCCAAGCGCTATCTTCACACGCTTCATTAATATTCTTTGGCTCTATCGAGGAGGCAAAAGCACAATGAGCGAAGTAGTTGACTTGAGATCGCGTCTTGACACTATCAAGGATATTGCCAATGACTTGCTTATGAGGATGGTCACGAACGGTATGAAGCCGTTTGGGAATTCCCTGATCACTAGGAACATTCTCAAAAACTTTATTAGTCGCGTTAGTATCAATAGAATCAATAGAGTTAGAATTACCAATTGAATCACATAAGACATCCATGGAGTCATCATCATTAGTAATTCTAGTAGGGACAAAACCTTCATTAAATGAAACATGAAGTGATTCCTCGATTGTTGAGGTTCGTTTGTTGTATATCCGGTAGGCTTTGCTACATGAGGAATATCCAACAAATATCCCCTCATCGGATCTTGGATCAAATATGTCCAAACTACCATACGTGTTTTTAATAAAACATTTTGCACCGAAAACACGAAAATGTTTAACTTGAGGCAACCTACCAAACAACAATTCATAACAAGTTTGTTTAGTACCGGGCCTCAAAAGTATCCTATTAAACACATAGCAAGCGCTATGTACCGCTTCCACCCAAAATTGATGGCCAAGTTGGCTATCATCAAGCATAGTGCGAGCACATTCCACTAGCGTCCTATTCTTTCTCTCAACAACACCATTTTGAGGAGGTGCGCGAGGGAATGAAAAGGTGTGAGTAATACCAACTTCATCACAAAAAGTTGAGAAAGACTCATTCTCAAATTCCCCTCCATGATCACTACGAATAGTGACAATGGTGGTTCTAATGAGATTTTGTACTTTCTTGACAAAAATTGTGAAGATTTCAAAAGCATCATTTTTATTACTTAAGGAAAATACCCAAGTAAATCTAGAAAATTCATCAACGATGACAAGTCCATATCGTGCATTTCCTAATGAAGCAACTCTAGTTGGCCCAAATAAATCTAGATGTAATAGCTCTAGTGGCCGCTTAGAAGAAATGCTTTTCTTAGGTTTAAAAGACGATTTTGGAAGCTTGCCTCGTTGACACGAGTCATAAAAGCTTTTCTTTTGAAAGACACGCTTAGGGAAGCCTCTAATAGAATTTAACTTGGAAAGCTTAAAAAGTGTTCCAAAGTTCACATGACCAAAACGTCGATGCCATAAGTGTTGTTCACTTGTGTTGGCAATGAGACATTGTTCATGTGATCTTGGAAGATCTAGGATATATATATATCCTTATGGCGTGTGCCGAAAAACAATAAATCATCATTATCTTTTCTTAAAATATGGCACATTCCTTTCGGAAAGCTAACTTTGTAACCTTTTTCACAAAGTTGGCTTATTGAAATAAGATTGTGGTTTAATCCTTTAACAAGGTAAACATCACTTATTAGAGGTTTAGAAGGATCACCCACTTTACCAACACATATGATGGTTCCGCTCTCGTTACCTCCAAAGACTATCTGGTTTCCATTTGCAATGGTCACCACTCCGGAGAGCAATTGAGCGTCACCCGTCATGTGTTTTGAACACCCGCTATCGAGTATCCAATTATTCTTGGAGCTAAATTTTGATTTGTTGCTCCTTTTCTTTTTCTTGAGTACCTAAAGATAAACATATCATTCCATGGTACCCAAGGTTATTGGGTCCTAAAGATTAGACCTTTGGAAGCCAAGTCCAATTGGACTTAGACTTCCCCACATAATTATCTTTATGCACTACATTCATAAAATAAGCATTCATGTAAACTTATTTTTCATTCATGCTTGTGTCCTTTGGGCTCCAAATAGTGAAGATTTTGGGGGCCCTAATCCTATTGGGAGCATGCATGCGTTGTTGATTTCTACGTGATGCATGTCGTGGATAGGCATAAGGAACATGATGAAATGGTGCATTATCATACTTATTCATATGATGATGTGGGACATATGCATGTGGAGGAACACGTGCATGAGGGTGTCGCACATGGTGTGCACGTGCCCGTGGATGTGTAGCATAAAAATCATCATATGTGTGAGCCGGTGGAGTAGGATGTGTGTTCCTACGTGGCATGGTATTTGTGTACATGTAGGCATGACCCTTCTTTGGAGATCCACCCAAAGTGGGTTTCTTTCCAAACAAGGGTGTGTACGAGGTGGAAGCACCATTGGTAGATGAACTGCCAATAGAGTGTTTGCTACCACTCGTAGAGTCACCGGAAGTTGGCCTAACAAAGGTAGTGGCCGATTTGGATGAACTTCCAATCTTATACCCCAAGCCAATGTGGTGATTGGCCGGAAGCAAGTCATTTAGGATGTTATCCAAATGGTCCTTACCCTTATTGAATTTATTAATTCAGCCGAATGTGCACTCATATTTCTCGGTGAGAGAATGCATAGAAGCATTCAAAGTGGATACTTGCGATGTGAGTGCATAAACACGAGATTTGAGATTCTCATTCTCGATACTCAAAGTTGAGTTCCGAGGTCAAATCCGCTATCTCATGTTCATCCGATTCCTCAATATGAACATGTTCAAGTTGAGATTTGAGATTTACAATCTCATTTCTTAACTCTTCAATAACGGTGTCGTTGTTGGTGATGATAGTTTTAGGCGAGGTTTGGATGCTAGCTAAATCATCTTTTACTTTAGTATATCTATTTAATAATTTAGTGTATTTAGCTCATATTTGCTCATTAGCATTTCTAAGGTCATCCATAGTTACCTCATCGTCGCCTTCATTGTCGCTATCATCGGAGGAGGAATCTTTATCTTGCTCCTCTCTAGCCATGAAGCACATGTGTGCTTGCTCCACTTGCTCATCGTCTGACTCTCCGCTTGAGGAGTCCTCGGAGTCGGTGAAAGTCCCGACAAGCCCCTTTTTGTACCCTTTCTTGTACTTCTTGGACTTGTCGAACTTTGACGCCTTTCACTTCTCCTTGTGTTTGTTTTGAGGACAATCCGCTTTCATGTGTCCTGGCTTGTTGCATTTAAAGCACAAAGGAGAGGAGGCGTTAGTAGAACTAAACTTCGATTTGTTTTTGAAGTTACCTTTCCGGAAGAACCGGTTGAACTTCTTTGCCATGAGGGCAATGGATTCCAAGTCCAACTCTTCTTCCGATTCTTCATCATCGGTAGATGTAGATGTTGATGGAGCGGCCTTGAAAGCAATAGCCTTTTTCTTTGGCTCGTCTTGCTTCAAGTAGGACTTCATCTTGTCCTGCAACTTTAGCTTGCTATCCTTGCATACCTCATACGACATTAAGGTACATATTAGTTGTACGACAGTATATGTTTTCATGTCATTACCTTCCTCGATGGCGAAGGTACGTTTCTCCCAACAAGAAGGAAGTCCATCGATGATCTTCGAGACTTTCTCCTTTTGGGTGTAGGTCTTACCAAGAGCCTCCAACTCGTTTGTAATGTCGACGAAGCAAGCATAGTACTCCTTCATCTTCTCACCCTGTAGCATATGAAATAGTTCGTAATCTTTATTAACAACTACGAGTTTGGAGTCTCTTACCCTACTCGTTCCTTCATGCGAGATGAGAAGGGAGTTCCATATTTGATATGCACTCTTACATGTGCATATCTTATTGAAGTCCTCGGGCTCCAAGGCACATTGCAAGGCATTCATTGCCTTGGCATTGCTTACCTCCGCGGTGACCTCCGCGGTAGTCCACTTCTCGAAATCTTCTTCGGCGGGCTCGACATACTCCTTCATCGTGGCCCTCCATAGTGAAGCACTCCGGAGGAAAGTTTCCATGCGGCATTTCCAGTACCCGTAGTTGGTACCGTTGAAGAAGGGAGGCCTCGTCGAGGAGTGTCCTTCCATCACCGAAGACGCTCCTTCACGGTTCCTGAAGGTGCTGTAATCTGAAGGTGAACGAACGGTCTTGTTGTCGTTGGCAGACATAGCTATAGACTTGGCTCTGATACCAAATGTCCTACCAAGCTACTGCACAAGTACTAGAGGGAGGTGAATAGTACTTTAAAATAATTAAGAAGATAATTCATAATTATCTTGCAAACTCTACCAATCAATACGGAAATGCGGAAATGTAAATAATGACAACAAAGAAAACAATCGCAAACAAGCAATTTAACGGTTTCGGATCCACCTAAGTCTCCCCGACTTGTTCCCGGTGATCCTACGTCCCAAACACCCGGATCCCCTCCGGATACTTGAGTTAGAAACCCTAACTCAAGATTTGCACTATGAAATACTTGTAGAAAACTTCTACAAAGTCAAATCATACACAAATGAAATTGTGACTCCCACAACCCAGGATCACAAACAAACTCTCACAACTGAGAGTAAAACACTTACAATATGAAAGTAAATGAAATACGAAATTCTTACCGACAAAATCCTATGCCTTGAGTATACTTACGAATTAGGGCAAATGAGGATTTTGGGGAAGATGAAGGCACCAAACCCTAGCTCCAAGATGTAGATCAGCAATGGAGAGCTATGAGGTTGTTGGTGACCTAGAATCAAGCTCTTGGCTTGGAAGGCTCACAATCAATGAATCTCTCTTTTGAAATAAGAGTGAGGGAGAGATTCAAGATGAGAAATGAATGAGCTTTGAATGAGATTGAATGCTTCTCTTTTGATCTCTAAACTTCTCTTAATATCAGCCTTGAGTACTTTGAATGCAGCACACTAAGTATATATAGGATAGAGGAAAGAGAGAGAAAAAATCGTGGCATTTAATGCTCCAACGGCTCTATTCTGAAGCAAACTAGTCGGTCAATGAAGGATCACTGACCGACTAGTTCATCAACTAGTCGGTCAGTGATTCAACATGAACCGACTAAGAGGTGAACAGTGAATAGATGAAGTTCAGACTTAAAGAACTAGTCGGTCCAAGAAGACTTGCCAACCGACTAGTTTCACAACTAGTCGGTCGGTGAGTGTTCATAGACCGACTAACAAAAGAAATATACTAGTCTGAATAGAAGTTGAATTAGTCGGTCCAAGAACAAATGTTGACCGACTAGTTCATCAACTAGTCGGTCGACAAATGTACATAGACCGACTAACGATAAACAGTAGCTGAGGCTCAAAAATGGAAGTTCAACTAGTCGGTCTAAGAAGGATTCTTAACCGACTAGTTTCACAACTAGTCGGTCGGTGAACCTTCTTTGACCGACTAACTGTAAACAGTAACTGAGCTCGAAATTGAGAAGGAAAACTAGTCGGTTCAAGAAGCTTTGCCGACCAACTAGATCACCATCTAGTCGGTTGGTTCTTCTTCTTGAACCAACTAACATGCACAAGAAGTCGCGAATCGAAGCGAGAAGCTTCGGGAAAGTTCGTATGGACTTCTACTAAGATCCTAGCTCTAAGATATGAGCGTTATGAAGATTAAAACGTAAGACCTACTCAAGGCTTAACATTCTACGAAAAGAAGCTAAAAGACATTAAATAAAACTTGACGAACCGTCTTCAAAAGCTTCAATCGAATCTTCATGACTTCAATAATGGTCCTTGAGCTTCAACGAAGCTTTAGGCACACGATCACGCGTATTGAGAAGTCTTGAGACGTCGCTTTGGATGTTCATAGAAGTTTGGCGACGATCTCCATAACTGCGCTCACAAATAGTTAGTTCACGATATATTTATGTTTGTTCATCATCCAAAACCAAATCCGGGGAATCAATACTCAACACAGGCCATATGGGATATAACACCAAGTGAATGCAAGAGTTTGATGTCATAAATCCAATTGAATCCCCATTTGCTTACCAACAACTTAAATGGGTGACGCCAACTAAGAACATGATATTCCCGCTCTCATGCAGTGCTGGAAATGCTATTAGCTGTTATTCTTCTTTAATGTCCATCTCTAAGCAGTGCACATAGTCAAAAAGATTTACTAACGGGTAAATAAGAGGTGAATAATGGATATCGTATAATATAGGAGGCATCTCCTCATATATAAGACACAAAAAGTGGGGTGATACAAGCTCACATGAGCTTGTACTTGTTGTCCCACCCTAATTTCTGGATGGCTGTGACCACATTCCTTCCGGAGGCAGAGGACGAAGCCGTTACTTTCGAGAGAAGGGAAATCTGAATCGAGAGAATGAAGACGGTACTCCCGTACTCCTTCACTGGAACCGTCATATATGGGTAAGGCGGCAACCACACGATGGAACACACGTCAAAGATCTAAGGACCCAGAATGTCTTGGATTTCAAACCAACAAATCATGTGAATTGACGAGGCGGGCGTTTTGGCGCCTAGAACTCGAGTGCTATTTTCTCGACTGCCGAACCCCATTAAATGCGATGTAACATCGCTTGACCTCAGCAGATGGACCTTTGAAGGTCGCGCGACCGGGGGCCATTGTTGAGTCATTAGGTCGAAGATCGAGGCAACTCGGTCGACGAATGATTAAGGCTCACCAGGCCCGCCAAAGAAGCCCGATGTTAACTCAGTCAAAGCTAGATTGGCTAGTCGACTGTTGGGTCTCTCTCGCTCGAACGTGGGATTAAAAGCGGACTCGAGAATCGTGGGGACATGAGCAGCATTTTCTCCTATTAATGGGGATAGATCATGGCCCCATTATGGGTGACCGTTATCCCCCAACGTGTCCAAAGGGACCCTTGATGTCTATAAATAGGGAAGAGTGTCCCATCAAAAAGGTACGAGGTCTAAGACATAGAACTCTATCTTCTCAATTCTACCACTATATATTCGAGCTTGCGTCGTTAGTCTCGAGACGAAACTCTGTGGGTCGATCTCAGCTATACCAAGCTCCCTCTCTTCGTTAAGTTCCATTCTAACTTAAGCATCGGAGGGGATTTGGATCGGAACCCAAATCCGACCCCCCTAACGAGTTCATGTGGTGCATATCAACGATCGCCATCCAGCATCGAAGGTCGACGTCGAGCCCTCCAGCCTCGAACGATCAATGCAACGGTCGTCTGAATGTCAATCGAAGGTTGCAACACCCCCAACCATCATCATTTGACCCCGGTTCCTTCACCCGAGGGTCCCCTGCACTCCAGCTCTGACTAGGCTCCAACTCAACGCTTTGAGTCTACGTCAGCCTGACAACTGTACCAGTCAATTTTGGCCTTAACGGTACCAGTGCACCAACACTACCAAATAAAAATCTAGACATGGGTCATGCTCATTTCTTGCGCTAATAACCAAACTCGCAAAAAATAGAAAATTTGCTAAATGGGTTCTCCATGTTTTTGGGGGGAAAAAATAGAGCTGGACTATATACACTCCGTGAGGAGGTATATGCAATGATCATCTGTCTAAAATGACAAAAAGTATAAGAGCGAGAAAGTGGAATGAAATTTAATACGATGTAATTTTGTACTTTTTGCCAATAAAAAGCTCGTATATACCAATCAAATCGGTGTATATAGCAATTCTCAAAAAATAAACTAAAATTTTTTTTGTACTTAGATGGGAAGTTTGGTGGTGTTTAGAACCGTAAAGGAAGAGATGGGAATAAGCCATTTAGCTTGTATTACAAAAAAATAGGAAACTCATCATTGATCATCAAATAAAACGGTGTTAAAAACGTACATGATGCTCCAAAGCTTAAGCTAATCTGGAAATAAACAGTAGCTTTTGATCATACATGATACAATTAATCACAAAAGGCAAGAAATTAAGTAACCTAAAAAGAGTCCCCATCTAGCTACCACATCACCAATCTGTCTGTAAACAAAAACAGAAGAGGAGAAAGCAAAAAATAAACAGAATAATCACAGGATCACATTCCAACTTTCCAATCTGGGCAGTGCCTCGCCTTCCCCTAATTCGATGCCGACGAAGCCTGGGGTCCGTGCGTCTGAATGTACGAAGGCAAGCCAATGTTCAGCCCCTCCTGCCTCCCCCGGCGCCGCTGGGCAGGCCCCAAACGTCCATGACCTGATTCTCTCTCAGCCCGGTCTTGGCGAGGAACTCCGTGTAATGGCGACCCATGAATCGGTATGTGCGGGAACTGCCTACGTATTTGAAGGTCATGTCGTAGTTGCACCCCATCCTGTCCATGACCTTCACGGCCACTCCGTTTGGGGGCGGCACGGCGAGGGCTTTCGCCGCGAGCTCTTGGACGAGAGGCGAGGCCCTCGCGACGTCGAGCTCCGTCAGCTGGAAGCGGTGCTGGTGGGGGTTGGCGTCGGATCGGGTGACCCGCTTGCTCAGGCACAGCTCCGGCCGGACCACACCCATGCGGAACGCCGTCTCGATCCAACCTCGTCGAGCGTTTCTTGGTGACGGCCACTTCTTGTACGGTCGGTGGTAGATGCTGACGGAGCTGATCCCCTCCTTGTGATTCTTGATGACGGCCCCTTCTTTTTCGCCGACTGTCGAAGGCTTCCACCTCTTGAAAGCCGATGGCATCGTAAGCCCAACGTCCCCTGTTTGATCCCCCATTGCTGCCGCTTTCCTCTTTCCCAAGAAACTCATATTGCCACTTGCTGACTAGGGAACGAAGAGGCTTCTGATGAAAACTTAGCTTGAGAGAGAACGAAGAAGCTTGAGAGAGAGAGAGCCTTCTGATTAATGAACGAAGAAGCTTGAGAGAGAGAGAGACTTGAGAGAGAGAGAGAGTCAGAACGAAGAAGCTTGAGAGAGAGGGAGAGAGACGAAGGGAAGTTGTTTAAAGGGGTGGGCAGTTCCCATTGTTTCATCGGACAACAAACACGACTCCGAAGTCCGATTCCGATTACAACACGAAGTGGATTTCTCAACCCGGCCTAAGCCCAATCGAATCTATCGCTGTCACACCCTCTAATTTTGTTGAAGACTCGGCTATGCTCGATGTGGGACTAAAATAGTCCAAGCACATGGACTGATGCAAGGCTCCTCCTGCTCTCATGCAGGAGGGGTCCTATTCTCCCTTGGTTACACTCCTACATCGCCCATCGGTGGGATTATGGAGCATCACATAGTCTAAATAAGTCAATTGGACGAAGCAACTTGAAATTAGTGACATTAAATTGTCAAGCAACCCTTGAAGCCCAAATGCAAGTGGTAGCCAGCTTCACTGTACTTTGTTGGACGCTTAGCTCATAATTTGTCCGATGTGGGACAAATCCCCTCATCTGCTGCTGCGCGTGCTCTCCCCTCTGAGCCGTGGTCTTCTTTGGTGTGAGTATAGAGTCACCCAATGTTTAAATAGGGTATTTGAGCCAGAGTCGTGTAAAAGGTAATCGGAACCGGATCGGGTGTGAGTTCCAGCGGTGTGGACCCGAATTCTAATTGATCGAATTTGGAATCGGAACCAGGTTTGGCGGACGGCTTTTATAAATTACACTGCTCAAAAGGAAGTCCGATTCCGAATCATACGGGTCAAATTAACTCGGTCCCATTCGTGCGCTGCTGCTGCTAGTCATTCATGGGGAAAGCCTTCTATTAGACCCCACAAGTAATGTTTGACCCGGGCTAGGTAAGGTCACCGCAGCTGTATATTGGCGCTAAAGCGCCACTTTCTTCCCGCCAAAACAACAATCGCCCTCCTCGGCCGGGCCCGGGAGCAGCCTGATATCCTGGGCGAGAGAATCAGCCATCGGCGTCGATCCAGCCCCAGAGGAAGAATCGATTTGATTATCGCCTCCGCTTCGTCTCAGATTCAAGCTTGATCGAAATGATGTGCCCTTCTACGAGTCGGAGCTCGAGTTCATGACCGCCATGGAATCGACCACCATGTTCGTCGATTTCTCCCACGTCATGCGATTCAACGTTGTACTCCAAAAGGCCATATCTGAAGAACTCGTCCAGGAGGGTTAGAGAGACAGAAGGCTGTAAGTTGGGGGAAGATTTACGAGAGTTTAACCGAGCTGAGAAGAAATGGCAAGAGAGTGATAAGTAATAATATTCGGTGTTTTGAGGTGTTTTCAGCTTTTAAAATACGAAGAACCAAACAAACGAAACCTTTTGAGAGTGTAGCTTAATCACATGTCACAAGTTTCCCCTTATTCACACGTGCCCGCACACGGCTAAATAAGCCATGGGTTTATGGAATTTCCTACACTTGCACTTAAAAAGTTCAACATTCCACTTCAATAATAATCAACAGTTTGCGACAACAAGAAGCAGAATGCTTTTAAGGGCATGCATAGCGGACCCCAAGCATCCGGGTTCAGCCCAAACAAACACCGAAAAATTTTTCTCACAACCCAGAGTTCAGGCACACGATATAGGACATAGCTGAAGATATGTCCTATTGGGTATCGACTATCAATGTAGATTGGGCAACAAAACTTTTTCCATTTATCTCCAATAAGATCATATACATCTCAAAGCATCCAAGTGGATAAGCAATCGAGTGTAATTACTGTGTAAGCTAATAAAGAGAGTGCGGACATAAACTGAGCTAGGATTATGACACAGCTAACTAATTATACACCACCGAGCTTGTGAATCAAATGAACAAAGAATGTACAACAACACCAACAACAAAGATAAACACAAAAGGATGATCGTCAGTTTCTCGATGATCTTGGTTGTTGCCGCATGCTGGCTCTTCGGACCACATCCCATGCCTTCTGCGGGGCAAAAACGCCTTGCTGAGACGCAAAGAATGATTCGTAGCCCGGAGAGTCGAAGGCAAAACCAGTGTGTTTTGATGTCTCCCTGGGAAGTTGCGCGATAGCAAAGCTCCTGGCTTCCTCTGGCGTCAGATGATTGCTAATCTCTAGTAGCTCTGTCCTGCTGCTGAATTCAGGCTCGTTTCTGTGGATCTCTTGTACAATCTGGTAGTCTAATGGGAAGAGAAATCTTTGTACCCTGTAAAAGACGAACACTTCTTTTGGTTTGCTCCTGGTTATGTTATTATATAAAATTACAATTTATAGAATAAATGACAAACTCAAAGATAATCTGGTTTAGCACCTTTTTTTTAAAAAAAAGAAAAAAGATCATGGATTTGATGGTACTAAAAGGTTGATTAATTAATATTAGTAGCGCCGTATTAAGTGCAACAACTTGACACCAATTGGCAATTGAATCAAGGTCTCCCAAACAAGCAGGTGGATGGTCTGACTGCTCCTATGGAAAGTATCTAAATGCAATTGGAGATAAGATAAAAATTACAGTTCAAACTGAAGCCAACTGTTATGATATGTCCATACATTCGAGTTGTCATACAAAACTTTAAGGGATGAATATAACAATGCGCCCTGTCAATGTTGGATTGGATTAGTAGTTCATGGGCTTTTACCGCCGATATGGTTCTGTTTTTTTTGTAGGTTTTTTTTTTTTTTTTTTTTTTTTTTTGGGGGGGGGGGGGGGGGGGGTGTGGTTAAATATTATCATTTATGATTTAGTACACATGAAATGCATTTTTTTTCTTAATTTAAAGATGATAAAAGTTTACTGTAACAGATAGGAAAATACAGTCACGGATCCATTGATCTCGAAAATGGGACCAGGGAGATTCTTCCTTGAATAACCCAATTCATCGTATGTAAGAAATCCTTGAAGATTCATGCATCACAAGGTGGTCAGCTTTGGTGTGGTACAATGCCTTCTCCTCTTGAGGCCTTACACGGTTGTACCATCTAGAAGACAGGAATAAAGACCAAATCCCATATTCTGATATTCACAATAAAACACTACACGTCTATTCATCATTCAGAGTTAGGAAGGTATAATGCCTTTCTTCTATTCAGGCCTTACTAGGCGTAACAGTCCAAATGGTACGTAATATATCTAGATTTGTTCTAGGTATGATTCATAGGGTCTGTTTTCAACTGCCGTCCCTACATTGGACCATTTAGAATTTAGATCTCGAATATCAACCTTTAATTACCACTTCCCAGTCCAATTAACTGAGATGTAAACACCACAGAACCAAATCCAAGATTTGCCTAGTAAGCCGCTTCTGCAGCCTGGAGAACTGGAGAGAGAGAGGATGCATCGCAGCACTGCGTTATTTTTAAATAACCTAAAATATATCAGCAGCTAACAGTAGAAATTCAATGGCATAGACTTGTTTCTCTTATAAAAAAGCTACCACAACATACATCACTACGAAGAATATCACAGAAAAATCGTAGGCCAATGAAAACATTTTTCAATCTTCTCCATGGTATACCTGTCTAGCAGCAGATCAAACTGATTTGCAAACACAATCCTTTCTTTATTTAGGTCCATTTTGACAAAGACGTTAAGCATCAAACTACCATATATCTCTGGTAACACACATCAGCTGACGGCAAGATTTCTCATTTGTGAAAAATATTTATGCAAAAAGAAACCTACTTTGAGTGCAAAGGTGTTGCTTAAAAGAAGATGAAAAGAAAGAACACATCGATATGTGTTGAGTCATTGGACCAGCATTCGAGACAACTCGGTCGACAGATAACTAAGGTCCAACATGCCCACCAAAGAAGCCCGATGTCGACTCAGTCAAAGCCCAAATGGCCAGTCGACCGTTGGGTCTGCCTCACTCGAACGTGGGATTAAAGGCGGGCTTGGGAATCTCGGGGACATATGCAACATTTATTCATATTAACGAGGGAAGATTGTGACCCCATTATGGGTAACTATTATCTCCCCAACGTCTCCAAAGGGATCCTGAACGCCTATAAATAGAGAAAAGTGATCCATCTTCAAGACACGAAGTCTAAGACATAGAACTCTACTTTCCCATCTTACTTATCTTATATTCGAGCTTGCGCCGCCAGTCTTGAGACGAACCTTCGTGGGTCGATCTCAGCCGCACCAAGCTCCCTCTTTTCCTTAAGTTCCCAATTAACTTAAGCATCGGAGGGGATTTGGGTCGAACCCAAGATCCGACCCCTCTAACGAGTCCCTGTGGTGCAGATCGATGGTTGCGATCCAACATCGAAGGTCGACGTCGAGCTTTCCAACCTCGAACGATCGACGCAACGTCAGCCCGAAGGTCGGTCAAGAGTCGTATCATCTCCAACCACCATCACTCGACCATGTTTCCTCCAACCAAGGGTCCCACTCCATCTGCTGACGAGGCTCCAACTCATCACCTCGAGTCTATGTCAGCCTGACAACTGTCTCGGTCAATTTTGGCCTTAACAGTTTGGCACCGTCTGTGGAAAATCGTTAACCAGCTTGACATCCCAAAACAATCCCAAAGCTATGACAGCTGGACCCAGCGACGTCGAACCGATCGAAGGTCCGGAGGAGAGACCAAGAGCAAACGTCTTAGTGGAGGACGTCGCGGACACTACGACGCCACCACCTCAACCAGCGGAGGAAACAAAGGAGCCCAGGGTGACCCGAAAAGAGTTCACCCAGTTCACCGAGCAGATCGATAGTAGCTTAGGCGCATTGGCGACTTTAATACGCCAGAACATGGGGAGCCCATCCCCAGTAAATGAGCCGCCTCCTCCTCCAAACCCGTATCTGACGCCAACGAGGGGCTCAGCATTCCTCCGAGATCTGGGGGACCCAAGGGCAGAGATTAACCTCTATGATTCGACCCCCGGCCCACCAATACAACGGAGCAGGAGTCGATAATCGAGCTTTCGTGCTCCAGGGAAACCCACCCACTCCAATTACCGGACGGCAACCCGCAACATCCTAGATCAGGTAATGTACGTGGCACCTCCAGGTTATAACCCACTAAACCCTGCAGGTGGATTCACGAGGAGAGAAGAGATCCTCAATCGATCCTCAGGAGCCAACTTCTTGCAGCCTGGAGCAGGAGGATCCGTACTAGTTCAATCCGCGATTCGGAAGACCCCCCTGAAGGAGGATCCTCAATTTCCTCTATGCTCCTTTTCTTCCAAAATTCAAGCTCCCTGCTCTACCAGCTTATGATGGCAGAAACGACCCATGGTCGCACATTCATAAGTATTTGAATGTCATGCTACTACACGGGACCGACGAATCATACCTTTATAGAGCTTTCCACGCTACCCTGATCAAGAGGACAGAAAGCTGGTACGAAGGACTACCCCGCGGCTGCATTGGCTCATTCGACGAACTGGCGGAAATATTCTTCAAGCAATTCACCGCAGGACGACGACCCAAGAAGAAGTCGTCTCACCTCTTCTCGCTCAAACAAAACGAGAATGAGTCGATTCGAGCCTTCGTCTAGAGATTCAACGACGAGAGGCTCGATGTAGAAGAGACATCAGACATGACCGTCATAGCGGCGCTCACCCAGGCGGTCAGGAACAAACACCTAATGAGGGCCCTTCACCAGTTCCCCTGACACCGTTGCAGAGATGCTCAACATACAGATCGGTTCACTTCCTCCGAGGAGGCGGAAGAACCAGTTGGAGCTAATGCGAAGAGCACCCCCTCCCACCGCGGAGACACGAGGCGAGAGAAACCAAACTAGAAAACCCCTGCCAGAAGTCTCAAGACAAGAGACCCAGTGAGAGAAGCCATAGAAGCAAAGAGCGTCCTACCTACGCTAAGCTGGTCGTCCTTAAGACAGAAGTCCTCGCATACGTCCGCGAGAAGAGCTGATACAAGAGGCTGCAAAGAAGGGCAAATGCGAGAAGAGTGACAACCTATAATTCTGCAAATATCACAACTACGGGCACGACACAAACGACTGTTGGACTCTCAAAAAAGAGATCGATGACTTAATCAAGCGAGGACACCCCAAATGCCCGACCAATGATCCGTCCATCAAGGAAGGATCCTCAATACAGAAGGGCAAGATGACGGGATCGCCCGTCACCAAGGTAGTCGACTGATTAGCCATCTAACACTCGAGGCGAATAAAACGGCAATGAACGGCAACAGCTCCGACGTCGATCGAAAAACACATGTACGCCTTTTCTGTTTTTTACTTCCGTCAATAAAGCATGTTTCCTTTATCGAATAAAGTTTCGCTTCCTTTAGCCTTCGTAAAGTTTGTAGAAACTACCCAATCAAAACTCCACTCAAAAAAGGACCCGATCTTCAAGAGGTGTTGGAAAGACTGGACTTACGTTGATGCAAATGACCCCTAAACGGTCGTCAGCCGTAAGTCGAAGGGGCCACCCCTTCGTCACTGAACGACTCTTCCTAAAGCGAGCGTCAGCCATAAGTCGAAGGGACCACCCCTTCGCCACTGAATGACTCTCCCTCTAACGAGTGTCAGCCGTAAGTCGAAGGGGACACCCCTTCGTCACTGAACGACTCTCCCAAAACGAGCATCAGCCGTAAGTTGAAGGGGCTATCCCTTCGCCCATTCGCCACTGAACGACTTTCTTAAAAACGAGCACCAGTCGTAAGTCGAAGGGGTCACCCATTCGCCACTGAACGACTCTCTTAATAATGAGCGTCAACCGTAAGTCGAAGGGGCCACCCCTTCGCCACTAAATGACTATCCCTCAAGCAGTCGTCAGCCGTAAGTCGAAGGGGCCACCCCTTCGCCATTGAAAGACTCTCTTAAAACGAGCGTCAGCCGTAAGACGAAGGGACCACCCCTTCGCCACTGAACGACTCTCCCTCAAGCGAGTGTCAGCCGTAAGTCGAAGGGACCACCCCTTCGCCACTGAACGATTCTCCCTCTAACGAGCGTAAGCCGTAAGTCGAAGGGGTCACCCCTTCGCCACTGAACGACTCTCCCAAAACGAGCGTCAGCCGTAAGTCGAATGGACCACCCCTTCGCCACTGAATGGCTCTCTTACAAACGAGCGTCAACCGTAAGTCGAATGGGCCACACCTTCGCCACTCAACGACTCTTCGTCAAGCAGTCGTCAGCCGTAAGTCGAAGGGGCCATCCCTTTGCCACTGAACGACTCTTCCGAAAGCGAGCGACAGCCGTAAGTCGAAGGGGCCACCCCTTCGCCACTGAACGACTCTCTTAAAAACGAGGGTCAGCCGTAAGTCGAAGGGGCCACACATTCGCCACTGAACGACTCTTCCGAAAGCAGCTGAACGACCATCCCTTCGCCACTGAACGACTCTTCCGAAAGCGAGCGACATCCGTAAGTCGAAGGGGCCACCCCTTCGCCACTGAACGACTCTCTTAAAAATGAGCGTCAGCCGTAAGTCGAAGGGGCCACCCCTTCGCCACTGAACGACTCTCTTAATAACGAGCGTCAGCCGTAAGTCGAAGGGGCCACCCCTTCGCCACTGAACGACTCTTTCCAAAGCGAGGGTCAGCCGTAAGTCGAAAGGGCCACCCCTTTGTCACTGAACGACTCTCTTAAAAACGAGCGTCAGCCGTAAGTAGAAGGGACCACCCCTTCGTCACTGAACGACTCTCTCTCATGCGGTCATCAGCCGTAAGTCAAAGGGGCCACCCCTTCGCCACTGAACGACTCTTCCCAAAGCGAGCGTCAGCCGTAAGTCGGAGGGGCCACCCCTTCGCCACTGAACGACTCTCTTAAAAACGAGTGTCAGCCGTAAGTCGAAGGGGTCACCCCTTCGCCACTGAATGACTCTTTTAAAAAACGAGCGTCAGCCGTAAGTCGAAGGGGCCACCCCTTCGCCATTGAACAACTCTCCCTAAACGAGCGACAGTCGTAAGTCGAAGGGGCCACCCCTTCGCCGCTGAACGACTCTCTTAAAAATGAGCGACTGCCGTAAGTCGAAGGGGCCACCCCTTCGCCACTGAACGACTCTCTTAAAAACGAATGTCAGCCGTAAGTCGAAGGGGACACCCCATCGCCACTGAACGACTCTTCCTAAAGTAAGCGTCAGCCTAAGTCGAAGGGGACACTCTATCGCCACTGAATGACTCTTCCTAAAGCAAGCGTCAGCGGTAAGTCGAAGGGGACACCCCTTCGCCACTGAACGACTCCCACTAAGCAGTCGTCAGCCGTAAGTCGAAGAAGCCACCCCATCGCCATTGAACGACTCTTCCAGAACGTCTTCAGCCATAAGTCGAAGGGTCACCCTTTCGTCGCTGAACGACTCACATTTCGTTGGACCATGAGTCGGGTGAATCTCTCCCTCACAAGGAAACATGGTAGTCAAAATTCTAAATGTGGTTCGATGGTTTATACTCGATCACCCCGTAGCAGCGCCTAACCCATCGAAAGGGACCATCAGGCATTAAGACCACCACGGGGCGTGAGCGACAACAAACAAAGAGATGCAATGTAATGGCATGTAAGGATACACATGCCAATTCTCATGTCTCTTTCCATTGCAAAACAATGTTCTCATTTACATCACCCCTTATACATACAAAAATTTCTACAAGCAGTCCTAAAACTAAAGCGTCGAGATCTTAAAGCGGCCGTTCAGGCCTTTGATCTCCCGCCTGCACGGCCGCCCGCTCTTGCTTCGTCGCCAGTCATGATGGTAGCCTCGTCCGTGGGAGCTGCCTCATCCATGCCTCGGCTTGACTCAGCATCGCCTTGGCTCTACTCATCCTCACCGAGATCCGAAAATATCACCGGGATCTTGTCAATCTCTGCATAGAGGTTAGGGAATCGGTTCTTCATCTCCAATCGGCATGGCTCGTAACCTTGCTTATGTAGCTCGTCAAAATCGGGAAACGAATCCGTGAAATCCCGAATTGCTTTCTCTGCAATGACCTCGGCTTCGACTCTCCTCCAGCAAAGCATATTCCGCTCGCTCTCTTGAGACGATTTGTTCAGTCTCCCTCCTATGAGACTCGCTTAGCTCGTGCTCGAGTTTCTGAATGCGGTCCGACCTCGCCTTGGAGAAGAGGCCTTGGATAAGAGGCTGATTCTTTCTAGCTCAGCCTGGGACTTCTCTAAACTCGACCTAACGGCCTCCATGGTGACGCCATGATCGGCCACCACCGGAGCTCGACGACGTAACGTCGCGGTCGCCACAAGAGCCAGCACACAACATTCGATGGCCAGCTTGTGTGCTGATGTCTGCATCGACAGAGGCCCAAACGATAATTACCTGCTCGCTGGCGTGAACGGCTATTGACGCAAGCCGCTCATAATTGACCTTTTCCACGACAGCTATGTCAAGGGTCGCATTCTCGACGATGCAGGAGGCAGTCCCGCAGTCAAGAAGAGCAGAATCTCCACGCCTCAATGGAAACCCCGCCTTGACGAGCTCCTCCTCGGAACAGTCGAGATGGGCCAGAGGAGATCGGCCCTCCAACAACATCGGCCTATACTCCTCAGAGATGTCTTCAGGCAACCCTACAGAGGGAGATAGACCCCCAAGGCCAGGAGTCCTGGTGCACGAGGAGATCCGACGGAACCTGAGTCTTCCTCGAATCTTCCTCGTGAAAAGCATCACTCCCTGGCTGGGAGGCCTGCTCCGCGGCTACGTTTGACCCAGACGGCTCCGAGTCGCTGAGAACGAGCTTCTGCCTCTTCTTGCCCCCCTCTAGTGCAATCACTTCAAATTCGGAGGCGGACCCCTTACTCTTCTTCTTCTGTTGAGGACGGGCCACCTGAGCAACTCCCTCGACAACCATGGGTCGATCACCGAACGGCTGGGCTATCGATCTCAACAGGGTCGACGCTCGTGGCGACAACATTCTCGCCTCCGCCTCTCCGATGGAAGCCTCGATTTCTTCCCTCAATGCGGGATCTACCTGATAATCCACACTGGTTATACCTGCCAGAGCAACAAACGAGTTAGGTCGAGTAACGAAGGCCGAACAGTTGGCAAGCACGATCGAACCAACCGTTCGTCCACACGGTCCGACGCAACACGTCGTCTTACCACAGCCACTCGATCAACCTCATTCCCTCTGATAGGCTCTTCAGAGTGCCGGCAGCTTTCCTCTCCTCGATAGTCAGCGGCTTATCCTCGGCAGGCCCCAAATCAGGGGCGCTCCAATCGGTGCAGAAGCTTGCCTCCCCTGCAAGACCACAAACACAAACTCGTCTTTCCACTTGGGATTGGAGGTGGAAAGATCTTCCAGCAGCGACGGGCCATTATCGTATACCACCCCGGGGTCTTAAGGGGTGGGATTGAGAAGAATTGGTTGAACAGACGCATTGATGATTCGATTCCCTTCGTCACACAGAACTATAAAGCCCATCAACATGTCGATGGTGTTCGGCATCAACTAGCAGAGGAAAATGTTCAGGGTACACAGGAAGTACCGCAGGGAGAGATGCATGGGAAATCGAAGGTCCCGCTCGAAGGCTTTGACATAAACCCCCGCTTCCCGATCACCGTGACAATGAGCCCTCTCATCCTTCCGAGGCAGTCTGATTTGATAATCGAGACGAACATAGTTGCTCTGAAGCACGTCGATTTGGCCAACCTTGACTTTGGACCTCAAATTTGCCAGCAAGCCCGGCTCCATGACCCCTTCCCGATTCTTCTGAATGACTGTGACCACATTCCTTCCGAAGGCAGAGGACGAAGCCATTACGTTCGAGAAAAGGAAAATCTGAATCGAGAGAATGGAGACGGTACTCCTGCACTCTATCGCTAGAATCGTCATATATGGCAAGGCAACAACCGCATGATGGAACACGCGTCAATGATCCAAGAACCCAGAATGTCTTGGATTTCGAACCGACAAAACATCTGAATCGACGAAGCGGGCATTTTGGCGCCTAGAACTCAAGTGCTATTTTCTCGACTGCCGAGCCCCATTAAATGCGATGTAGCGTCACTTGCCTTCAGCGGATGGATCCTTCAAGGTCGTGCGACAGGGAGCCATTATTGAGTCATTGGGCCGGCATTCGAGACAACTCGGTCGACAGATAATTAAGTACCACCAGGCCCACCAAAGAAGCCACATGTCGACTCAGTCAAAGCCCAAATGGCCAGTCGACCGTCGGGTCTGCCTCACTCGAACGTGGGATTAAAAACGGGCTCGGGAATCTCGGAGACGTGCGCAACATTTATTCCTATTAATGAGGGAAGATCGTGGCCCCATTATGGGTGGCTGTTATCTCCCCAACGTCTCCTAAGGTACCCTGAACGCCTATAAATAGAGAAAATGGACACATCTTCAAGACACGAGGTCTAAGACATAGAACTCTACTTTCACATCTTACTTATCTTATATTCGAGCTTGCGCCGTCAGTCTTGAGACGAACTACGTGGGTCGATTTCAGCCGCACCAAGCTCCCTATTTTCCTTAAATTTACAACTTAAGCATCAGAGGGGATCTGGGTTCCGGATTTGGGTCGGAACCCAGATCCGACCCCTCTAACGAGTCTCTGTGGTGCAGATCGACGGTCGGTATCCAACATCGAAGGTCGACGTTGAGCTCACCAACCTCAAACGATCGACGCAACATCAACCCAAAGGTCGGTCGAGGGTCGTATCATCTCCAACTACCATCACTTGACCCTGGTTCCTCCAACCAAGGGTCCCACTCCATCTGCTGACGAGGCTCCAACTCATCACCTCGAGTCTACGTCAGCCGCACAACTGTCTCGGTCAATTTTGACATTAACAATATGCTTTCATCCCAATGTCCGAGTTGATTACGACATCAGGTGGACTCCCACCCAAAAAAATTGATAACTCCCAACTTCTGTATCCAAACAAATCCCTAGTCTCTTGATTACTCTTTCTCAAATTTTAATACTCTGATAACTGACAGCTACGTTTGAAAATCTACACAATTTTGCAAATCTCCTTTGTTCTTTGCTTTATTACTCTTTAAGTTTGAACCATGATAATGACTCTAAACAACTTTGTATATAACCATTAATCCTACCAAGGAGGTAGCAGACACAAGTGTTGATTCAAGTCCCATATTCCTTTTTCTTTTCTTTTCTTGAGAGCATAAACACTAGGCTAACCATTTATCTCAAAACCTTATCATCACATCTAACAAAATCCAGATCAATTTTTTCTTTGAAATATTTTTAACTTATTTCTCTAAAAAATGATGATGACTCATGTGGGCTAAACCATTTGTTCACTGTAAGATCGCTGTGTACGTTAAAACAATTAACAAAAATAACTTCATATTCCTTTGATGTCTTCATTTTCATTTAGCAGGGAATGTTACTGTTGCCGCTTAAATATGAACACAATAAACAGTAACATCAAAATCCCTAGTCTCTTGATTACTCTTTCTCAAATTTTAATACTCTGATAACGCCGCTTAAATATGAACCAATAAACAGTAACATCAAAATCCCCCCCCCCCCCCCCTAAAAAAAAGTTTTCTTAGTTTATAATTGTTACAACGGAGTAATTTACTTTCCATTTTTGCAAATAAAAAATCATTTTATCCTAGAATTTGTAAACGGTGAGCAGAAGATTGTTTAACTGCTTGCATGAGAATCCATTACATTCAATTGTCTAGGGTTTTCTTTATTCCTGTGTGGTTTCTTCATCTTTTATTCAAAGTTTCAAACCTCCTTCAAATTATTCTATCTGGACCCAATATACCATTCTATGTCCTAATCAGCATACAAAACCCAAGTTACATTTCAAAATTGTCCCTCATGGACAATCCTCTATAGGATCCTTAGGAAAGCGTTAGGAAGTTTTTTTCCTTTTCATACATTTTCTTTTTTACCTAGAGTTCAACAGATCTCGGGCTGGTATCTGTACCCAGCACAATATGGAGTACTGAATCGAGCCCTGAAAACAGAGAAATTAGGTACATCTAATTCATGTTCAGGTTAGTTTGCATACGCACCATGACACATTGTTAGCAGGGGCGGAGCCCCGGGGGGTGCGGGGTGGGTGGGTGGGGCATCCCCCCCCCTTCGGCTCCCCCCCTAACCAAGACCCATGGCATCAACGCTGGCAAGGCCGCAGACCTCACATACTGGGAGTCTGCTCCGCACATGATCGTCGACGTCTCCAAATCCGACAAGATCGTGATGGAGAAGTCCACCGTCCCCGTGAAGACCACGAAGGCCATCGAGAAACTCCTGACCCACAACAGCAAGGGGATCAACTATCAGATCCTCTTGAATCCAAAGTTTCTTGCCGGGGGGACATCGATCTTCACCACTGACCGGGACCCGATCGGCAGTCGGAAGACCCCTGAGGGCCGCATGGCCGTGTACGCCAATTGGGTCCCCGAGGACCGCATCTTGACAACCAACCTATGGTCCCCCGAGCTCTCCAGGCTCGCCACCAATGCTTTCCTCGTGCAGAGGATCTTGTCCGTGAATGCCATATCGGCCCTGTGCGCGGCCATGTGAATCGCCTATTCTGTTAGGAAAGATAGCAGGATTGGGCCCAAGTTCTTGAACGACAGCGTCGGATTCGCGGGCTGCTGCTTCCAAAAGGACATCCTCAACTTGGTGTACATTTGTGAGTGCAACGGCCTGTCGAAGGTCGTGCACTACTCATGCATCTACATTCTAATATAAGTATTGATGTTTATGATATATGTGTAATTATATTGATTTCTCTAACACATACACACATGCATCTATAGAATATGGTACTCTTTTTACTGTGTTGAGAATTGAATATAAATTAAGTTTCTATTTTAAGAAGGTTTTATTGTATTGAAGTTCTTAGGCTAGTGGTTTTTATTAGAGTTCTATAGAATATAATACTTTTGCTTATTGGTTTTTATTGTACGTAGTGGAATTATTTTGTATTAGCTTATAATTTGTGTTCCCAAAATGAAAATTTCCTGGTTCCACAACTGGTTGTTAGGAAACATGCACTAAACTTTGTAAGCATATTCTTCAACTCATATTCTGATGATTGTAGATAATAATAGGTTACTTTACTGGTTCAAAAATAAAACTATATGATTTAAAAAATTTGCAACAATATTCAAGAGAATGAGATTAACTTGAACTTTCTTACCCTTGGTATAAAAAGTCACCGAGCAGCGCAATGATTGGTACGAGCAGAAGACACAGATAGAAATAGAATGTGCTCATCAGCACATAAATGACAAAGAAAATATTTTCCTGAAAGAACATAAAACAACATAAGATGCATAAAAGTGTGAGAAAATAAACAAAACAAGTCAAAGGAGTATACCTGTCTATCATGTGAGGTCATTATGCCGGAGTACACAAAGATGAAAACAAACCAAGCCAAAATACTCCCAGAAATACTTAAGTAGTGCCACCTTGTAATGGAATTACATGCCAAAAGGAGACGCAAGTTGACAGTCACCACAACACAAGTGAATGCCATTGTGCTAACATCCCAAAGGCCAAATATCTTCCCTGATGAGTTGTGACCATTCTGACTGGCGGCAACAGTGAAGTGATAAATGACCAATGATTGGTAAAAAGAAAAGAAAGCCCATATTATGACAACTCTCCACTTGAAAAACATATTTCTAATTCCCGCTTGGTAAAGCTCCGGATACTTTTTGGATAAAGATGCACTGACATCCTGATAGAAGTAACTTTCAATTATGGAGAATCAGTAGATCGAAACTGAAAAGTTTTGCAAACCCCAAAATAAAGGCAACATAACATACCTTGTCAAACAGTCCAACAATGATCACTGGTAGTGC
This sequence comes from Scilla litardierei, assembly GCA_030789695.1. Taxonomy (NCBI): domain Eukaryota; kingdom Viridiplantae; phylum Streptophyta; class Magnoliopsida; order Asparagales; family Asparagaceae; genus Scilla; species Scilla litardierei. Next base: position 662,967,729 of record CM061142.1, on the reverse strand, counting down.
TGTAAAAATGACATTATATAAAGACTGAAACCAGTCATCATAGAATCTCTGACCAGAGAAACCAGTTTGGAAGGTGAACCAGAACTGGGTCAATGTGAAAGTAAGATTCTTGTAGAAAAAGTATGTGATGACCTGCAACATACATGACTAAGTTATCCTGGAGTTCAATGTTAACTGGGCTAGTGAGGAAGCCAAAGAAAATAAACCTTGCATAATCTAAGATATGACCATCGTCCATGCACCAGAAGTAGATCTGTTAGGAAGCGGAACTGCGCAATTGCAAAATCACTGGCCATTACAGCTTGCATTCCCTCCATTCCACTTATGCCAACACCAACATGAGCAGCTTGAATCATGCTTACATCATTTGCACCATCCCCGATGCTCAAAGTGATCTTTCGGGCACCCTTTTTTACTAGGCTAGTAACCTTAAAAACAAATATTAAAAAATAATTTATGGAAAAATGTTAAAGAATTGCTGAAAAGTAAGTGGAAGAAACGGATAAAAGATCTTTGAGTGAAAGAATTAAAAGGTAAACATCCATCTGTAACACTTCAGTCTGATAAGTCCATAACTGCTAACAAACAAATGTTCTCTAGAGTCTAGACCAAGTTCTTATTCCCACAACCACCAAGAAAAAAAGAAATAAATAAATAAATGGATATATCCAAACAAACATGCACAATTTTCAAAGGGCATATCCCTTGTGGCATCCACTGTGTTTCTAGTTACTAACATACATCAGTATATGATCTACAAAATAAGACACTAAAAGGGTCAAGTACTATTTTCCTATTAAGCATAGACCTTTTTTATTTAGCTCGTGATACTGTGTATAAATTATCAATGAGCAGTAAATTGTATGGCAATAAATACAATGACATATAATAAGGTTCTGGGCAGGCGATACACATGGGCTTCTCATCAAACAAAATGAGAACTATCATTAGAAATTTGCAAAAAAATGTCAGGTTACTGTGCTTGGCTATAAACTTTATGTAGATGCCCACCATCTAATCAGATAGAATAAGTTCAATAAGTACTGACAAAGTTGACTTCAAAAGTGATTCCAACATTACCAGCTATTATTTATATGATTGGTATGCCAGGATTCTTATTGCCAAAAAGACAATCCCTACTGTATCTCATTTGACCAAATGAGTAACTCTCTCAATACAAACACAATAGTGTAACCATGACCGAATTACCTGTGCCTTTTGCAGTGGAGAAACACGACAGCAAACCACTGAACTGCAATTCAAACTCAAGTTTAGCAATTTCACTCGTAAAGTTGGTTCCAGTGCATACATCAAGCACTTCCCATCAATTATAAGAGCCAATTTCGGTCCATAAGGAGTACGCAAGCACTGCTTTGCTTCCTCAAGACATCGATCCAGATCTTGTTTCACCAAATCTCTGATGCATCGGGCAATCTCTACAGGGTCACCCTGGTAATAAATTAAAGATCAATGAGCAAGGTTGCAGAGGATAAGCATACACGTCTTGAATCAGACAAATGCATTTAGCAGAGAGTGAAAAAAAATTATGCAAAATAAACATGTAAAATGCACTTGCACTGCTGCAAATAAAACGAGTACAGAAAAGAGAAACTGGACAATGGGAGGAATAAACTCCACAATACTAAGCCATTATACGGTTTGATGGTAACATTAGTGCATCAGTTTAGAGGAACAGATAGCAGATAATTGAAATTGGATTTGGTTGTGGGATGAGTTAACTTGGGGGTTATCCAAAAGCAGAAACTTTTTTGTAGGAATGCATGAACACACGTGCACATGTTATGTTGTTTGTTTGTGAAGTATGACAGAAATTTAAGTACCACCACATGTTAGCTAGTTTCACCATTATATGATTAATATGTAGATTATCTTACCCTTTCTTCAGCATCTCTAATAGCATCGGTTTCTGAACTGATGATAAACTGCTTCATCCCATTGTTGATCAAGTTGCACGCTGCACAAAGGCATATATTGATTTACATTAGTGACGGAAAAATAATGCCTTGACTGTAAATATAAGGCATAGTCCTGATATGGTTCACAGATATACTTTTAATTGTCAATGCAAACTTCTAAATAAAAGATTTAAAATAGAAAATGTTAATACCATAGGCTATATTAATTGCTGTTTCCATCTTATCTCCAGTTAGTACCCAAATCTTTATTCCAGCTTTAGAGAGAGTTTCTATACAAGATGGTACTCCTTCTTGAAGCTTATCTTCGATGGCAGTGCATCCTACTAGTATAAGCTCCTTCTCAATCAGCTCAGCAACCTGTAGTTTGTCATGTGAGATAATCTAGCAATTAAAAAAAATAATGGTAATTAAAATAATAACTTGCAGCATATGAGCATTTATACATAATAAAAATTATGAATAATTACACATATAGGACTCCTAGCATAGCCCAAACCAAACTTGTAAATAAAAGATTGAGTGCGGTTTACTAGAACATTCCATCGAGTTGTGATCTCCATAGAAGCCCCAAAAGGATAATTCATACTTGTAAAATAAATATAGCTTCATATGAAAATTCTGTCAACCCTTGAAATCAATATCACGAATCCAGCATTATTTATTTTAAGTTCAGAATTTGTGATTTGACCAAGTCAAAAATTGATGATTGAACAAATATATTTCACATTTGTACAACTTACAATGAGCATGCTCGGCTAATGGAGTATAACTAGGAAATATTTGTGATAAATTCACTGTCTGAAACATGTGCAACTCTAGGAACAACGATAATTTGGTGTAGTCCCTGGGAAATTCAGTTGCCTTGAACCACGAATGTTAGGCCCATACCGACACTCAAAATGATATTCTAAACCGTATGACAGTATCCCGTATGTACATCCCTAAACTCAGTATTCGCATTAACGATTATGATGAATTATTGAGCTCAAGGAAATGCCTTGACCATCACCAAAAATAAACCGAAACATATAACTAATCGAATCAATAGCATATCCAGTAGTGAACTTAGTCAGATGAGTATGGAATCCCAAGGCCTGAAAGTATATAGAAGCAAAGGGCCCAAATATAAAGGGCCGACAATTTTTAAGTACTTATGGGTGTCCTAGAGTCAGACGCAAAGCCTATTGGTTGCACTTAGATGAAAAGAATTGATCACAAGCACAACAAAAATGCATATAAACTCACAACCAATCAAATCTCCTACTCAATAAGCATCCTCAGATGATCTTAATTAATAATGCCATGAAGAAACCAACACGATGCAATTGGATGCATAACAAAGCTAGTATCCTTGTTCTTTACCTTTCCATTTTATAACATATTTTTCCTTAGGGTTTTTCTCATATTAGTCCCTTAAATTATGTGTATTTTGATATTAGTCCCTTAAATCTTTGTAATTTGAATTTAGTCCCTTAAATGTTTAACGTTAACCTAAATAGTCCATTTTGGATCGCCTAAATAGTCCCTTAAATGTTTAATGTTTAACCTAAATAGTCCCTTTAAAGTACTAAATTCAAATTACATTTAAGGGACTAATATCAAAATACACATAATTTAAGGGACTAATATGAGAAAAACCCGTTTCCTTATAATTCATGTTTGTCATTCACCTCTTTTAATTTTATCAGCAGCAGCAGCAGCAGCCGCCGCCTTTGTAGCACCATGATTTCCAGTAAGGATAAGCTTGATTGCCTAAGCATCTGCCTAGATCGTTCTGCTTGAGTTATCTGCAAGTAATCCCACTCCACTTCCCCCCCACCCCCAAAACAAAAAAAATCATGCTTTTAAACATTGATGCAAGAACATATTCAAAACCATAATGTCCGGTAAGTGCAAAGGCTCAACACTATGTAGCATCTAGGAGGCTACAACATACACGAGTCGAACTTAAGTTGCCACAAAAGTGAGCCTGATGATTGCCTAAAATGTATGCACTTCTAACTATAGTAAACTCTATTCAATACTTTATCCAATTACAATTCCACATTCCTTTCCTCAGTAACTGAAACCATATCATCCTGGTTGCGTATGCAATGAATTCTGGCTCGTTCATTCCTCATTCTAGCCAATGGCGGTTTCCAATAGGGAATGCCTGATGCAGGACACAAGATCTAAAGAGGAAATAGGAAAAAAAAAACTATAAGATCTAGGGTTTAAAGTGGGAAAATTGGGAAACATGAGGACAAATAAATTGAGAAAATTAGGGATTCTAAATAAATAAAGGATGGTGAGAGTTTCTCGTCCAGGCCATCCTCCTTCCACTCCAACAAATCAACGATCTAAGCTTCTCACCAAGGCTCTCGTGTGCCCACTTTCTCGCATCTCACAAAAAAAATTTAAAAGAGAAATTTTTCTTAAAGCAATCCTCCTTTTTATTCATTTATTGATAAAAAAAGTAAATAAGTTTATGGTCTTTATATAAGCTTGCAACTTGTCTTTCAAAATTCACATATAATGTGTGATAAAAACTCTATTATAACTAAAAGATTTAAATAAATAAAAGATTCAAAAGAACTCAAAATCTAAAATAAAATAAAAAAGACTTGATCTGAATTTCAAATTATATTTCTATGATTCTTTCCGTCTTGAGAACTTCACTAACTGGTAAATGACGATAGGAATAGTATAACTAGACAGAAATCCACAGTCCATTGTAATTGGAGAAGATGCGTCCACGAACTTTGAAATGTAATAAGATATATATTTGCAAACAAATATATTCTAATTTTTTTCCTATATCACAAAAAAATGAAAGTATATAGATCATGTTTGTTGGTAGGATGTGTATCATCTGTGATGACAAACTCAATGTATTCAATTAGATTCAGTGGTGCCTTATTTTACAGTTGTGATGCAAGATTAACAAATGACTTAAGATAAAACTTTAGTTGGATTGTGATGTTGGATAAGGACCAAGCTGAGACTCAGGTTTTGGCTCTTGCTTCGACTCTAATAATGACTCAGGCTCCAGTTCGAGCTCAGGCTCAAATTTTACCTCAATCTCATATTCAAGATCTGACTTAAGCTCACGCTCAAGCTCACAGCTTGCCTCAGGTTCTGGCTTAAGCTTCATCATTGGCTCTGACTTGGGTTCAATCTACTGCTTCATCTTTAATTGTTTGAGCATTTAAAGTTTGTAGTTGCTCTCAAGTAACTCGTCTAGTAAATCATTCTCAACTTTTGGACTTGAGAATTGAATTGATGGATTAATCGACGCTTGAGAAGATACCGACATCGAAAAATGATTTTGAATACCGACAACGTCAAAAAAGATATGAGCTTGCTTATACCAAAATAGAGCTTCTCCACTTAGCTTGTGATATGCTTATGTATATTTCTTTTCATTTGAAAAATCAAAACACGATAAAAGATCTACTAAATGATATTCACGATCATCATATTCATACATATCATCAAATACATAAAAGAGTAAGACACATCCGAACATCTCATGCTCATAATTTGTCGGAAGAAAATATCACAATAGTAATCTTCATAATACCCCAAAAAATTTGTTTCAATCCAGCAAAAAGAATGTTAGGGAATCTGGAGTAGATGGGTTTTGATTTGAGATAGTGATGAGGATGAACAACTATTGTTTGAATTTTTAAGGAGAAAGCGGAAATGTTGAAACTTGAAATGAATATGAAGAAAAGATGATCGTGTGATTTTTTGAAACTTTTTAAGTAAATTTTTTAAATAAATCAACTGAATTTTTTGACTCTATTTTGAATTTTGTTTCCTTTTCTTGCCTCTTTTTTAAATCGCCCTTATTTGATTTTTTTCTCTCCTTTTCAAAAAATCCAAATCTAATTTGAAGAAAAAAGGAAAAGTAGATATTTTTTATGATGTGGGAAAAAGATGCAAATATTAGGTTTTTTTGAATCTAAAATTCCTAAACACAATAAGCTGATGAAGAAAAATAAAAAAGAAAAGAAAAGAAGACAAACCAGGTTTTGACTCTGACGCTGATACTAAATTTGATGCAGGACAAAAGATCTAAAGATAAAAATATTAAAAACTAATAGATCTAGGATTTTAAAATGAGAAAATTTGGGAAATTGGTGAAGAATAAATTGAGAAAATTAGAGATTCTAACTAAATAAAAGATGTTAAGGGTTTCTCACATAGGTCATCCACTCCAACAAATCAACATGTCAGAGATGTAGAGTTCTAAATTTCTCGACAAGACTCTTGTGTGTCCACTCTCGTATGTCACAAGAAAGATTTTAAAGAGAAACTTTATTCTCAAAGCAATTCTTTTTTCCATTCATTTATTGATTAAAAAATAATTACGTTTGTGACATTTATATATGCTTATAACTTGGATTTCAAAATTCCCAATGTGTGATAAAAACTATGAAATAAATAAAAAATTTAAAATAATAAAGGATTCAAAAAAGTCCAGCTTTATTTTAAATAAAATAACCAAAAGACTCAAAATAACTAAAATAATCAAGGACTCAAACTCTATTTTTATCTAAAATCTAAAATAAAACAAAATAAGACTCTCAATTTCAAATTGAATCTCTATTAATGCCCATAAACTTCATGTTGCTTTTGTGTATGTGTCCAAGTGGAAGAAGCAACATAATTAGGTTAGTAGCATAGTAGCATTGTTCACACTATATTGGTGAATTATAATATTATATAATGATATATAGCATACACATGATCAACAATACAAAGCAAATTCCTAAATGTGATATCCTTTCGACAAATCTTCCGAATACATCTCCATTTTCTTGTCATCATTTTACAAGATCGCATCATCCACACTACTGATAAATTGAATCCTTCTATGCCTTGGGCTCATCTCTCCCTCATCCAAGTCAAATGTGGTTATCTACCTTCGCGTTCACGAAAACGTAGATTGCTATGTATTTCGCTAAAAAGCATATATCCAAAATTGCTCATTGTTTGAATTATATAAAGATAAAGCAAAAAAGAAATTAGTTAAAAATTCAGATAATTGTATTGAGGGACGACATATCAAAAAGCCTATACAGTATATGCTCCTTTAAAAAAACTTGGACTCAGCTGGATATAAGCAGGTGTTACTTTTATGCCAACATTGTGGAATACTTATTGAGATATTGATAAAACTTAAAGAAAGACGAAAGAAGAAGCTAGAATTGAGAACTGACCACTCACATCTCACATCATTCATGATCACAGTAATTCTGGGGGAAAGATCATCATTACAACTTTCATGAACAAAATGATAAATTTCCTTTATAAAATAATTAGAAAGAAGATAATCATTAGCACAACACTCTACAAACAGGTCATACCTATGAAAGCACACGATACCCAGAATAGCATGACCAACCTAAAAGCCAATGTAAGTGAACTTGTTTCACATACCTCGTCAAGCTTCTTCTCACGGTCCCGTAAGGAAGACTTAGCTTGAATAAATTTCTCATTCCATTTCTCATAAAATTCACTGCTTAAATCTCGATAGGCAAGGCAGAGTGTACGTAAACCAGCAGAACCAAAATGCTCTAAATGCTCCCTGGCTATCTTTTTAAGTTCAGTATTTCCATCAGCTAATCTTTCAAATACGACAGTATCAGCACCCTGCAGGGTATGATTTTCTCAATTGGGTGGTTAACCTGATTACAATAATAACGAACAAGTTGAAGTCCAAACATTTACCTTGGTATACAGAACAAGTCTTCCATTTGTGTAACGGCAGATAACTGATTGCCGCTTTCTTGTACTGTTTAACCAAAAAACAATACAAATGGTAATGCTTTCCAAAAGACAGAAGTGTATAAATAGCTGAAATAGAAGATTCATGGCAAACCTATTAAATTCTAAGACATTTAAAATGTCATATGCAACATCCTGAACATTGCCTATCTTCTCAACATGTGATTCCCGAACCATGATAGTCGTTGGAGTTCGCCTGCAGAAGGAAATTGGCAGCACAATTACTTAAAGATAACTGCAAAATGAAAGTGATTTGTGATAATTTGTTGAACATCTACATGAGAATGCCAGAATATCTAAAGGAACATAATTTCTTATATCAATAACAGCATACCACACAAGTCAACCTTATTGATGAAAACAAAGAGTTAATGAAATCAGTTCTGGCTTCACCAAGAAAATGCAAAACACTTAGACAGCTGATACGTTTCAGATCTGGATCTGGGAAAAAATGGGATTTTTATGGATTTTTGGGGTGAAATGGGATTTTTATGGGAAATGAGTAATTTTTAGGGTTGGGAAAGACAATTGGGGGAAGAAAAGAGGGGATTTTATTGATGTAAAAACGGAAATACAGAGATAACTAGCCTCGATTTGAAAAGATGCCTTTCTCCTAGCTTTCGATTCGAGATCAAAGCCTAAGATCTCCAACTAATTGTCTGTGGACAAAATTGACTAAGGGATTTTCATCAACAAATCACGTGTAAATCCCATTAGGGCCGGCTCTAGGCAATAAATAGAGAAACCTTACGAAATTTGTCAATTTACGAAAATACCCCTATGGCCAAAAATACCAAACGGATCATTACTCCGCCCCTGAAAACACACCTTGTCCTCAAGGTGGTGCTTGACGTCCACGAGTGCATTTTTTCGAAAGGCCACCCACGAGTTTCGTCTTCCTCGAAACGTTGCTGCAGGTGTGGGAGCGTGTTTGTGGCCAAGTCTTCTATGCCCTGACCCTTTCTGTTCTGAATTTGGACTCCAGATGGGCCCGTAATCGTCAAAATATAGAAGCCGCACAGAAAATTAGCCAAAAATCTCCCAGAACTCCAAAATAAATGCCAAGCCGCACTGTTCATCGGCTCGAGCCGATGGCTGCGGCTTCGGGTCGGCTGGATCGAGCCGCCACTGTAGCAGGCTAACCGGTTCGGTTGAAATTTTTCGGCGAATTCGTTGGCGCCGTTGAATTTTTCCGGTGAATTCGACGGCGGTTGCCAGCGACCCTTGGTCCGTTGGCTTCGTCACGGCAAGGCGCATCTATGGCTGGAGGTGGTGGGCAGAGATCTTTCCCGAGGCATCGTTGGCGATGCTCAAAACTCGTCGCGGCTGTCGTCGGAGGCTGTTTTTGACGGCTCCGGTGTCCGATGGCTATGACGAAGGCTCCTCTGGGTTCGCCTGGCCAAGGCACAGCCATCGATGGCGGTGGTGAGCCCTAACTTCACCGGCGGCATCGCCGGAGACCCTCGAAAGCACACGTCGCGGCTCTCCAGTGCTCCAATCGTCCCGCCGAAGCCCCCAGCGAGCTCGCCGGAGCTGTTGTGGCCCCCAGGGGGGCTCGCCGGGGTCGTGACGACCCTCTAGGGGCTCGCCGGGGGTCGTGGCGGCCCTCCAGGGGCTCACCGGGGCTCGGCTGTCAATGGAAGGCCCTCACCACCAATAGTTGCGCGGGGTCCCTCGTCGGCGCGGATTTGAGTCGTCAGAGTCTGAAAGCTTCAGATCTGCGCTGTTTTCCTCTGTCTTCTTCGGATCTGGTAGATCTACGCATGAAACCTTCAGACCTGTGGCCGAATCACCTTGAGAATGGAGCCTTTCGCCGAAAGGTGTTGCCTTTAGCTCCGGATCTAAAGTTTCGGTCTGATTTGAGTCCATCTTCTTGAAGATCGCCTCGAATTTTTAATTTACGGCTTCGAGCATTTGATGGAACTTCAGATTCCTCTTAGCTCTTTGATCTTCAATTTTCTTCGTAAGGTCTTGGATCGTGCATGCCATCTTCTTCATCTTCTCCTCTATCGCATTCATACTATCTTTGGATCTCGTTGACGCCATGGATCGACGTGCTTTGATACCGTTTCAGATCTGGATCTAGATAAAATGGGATTTTTATGGGTTTTGGGGGTGAAAATGGGTTTTTACGGGAAAGGAGGGATTTTTATGGTTGGGGAAGAGAATGGGGGAAGAAAAGATGGGATTTTATTCATGTAGAAACAAAAAAACAGAGATAACTAGCCTCGATTCGAGAAGAGGCCTTTCTCCTAGCTTTTGATTCGAGATCAAAGCCTAAGATCTTCAACTAATTGTCGTGGATAAATTGGCTAATGGATTTTCATCAACAAATCAAGCGTAACTCCCATTAGGGCCGGCTCTAGGCTATAAATAGAGAAACCTTACAGAATTTGTCAATTTACGAAAATACCCATATAGCCAAAAATCCCAAACGCATCAACAACCTCCCTTTTTAAATTAGATCTAACCGTCAAGGGAAAAAAATCAAACAGCCCAGTGACCTCCGCTCATTTTTATTAATACTACCTTGATGTACAAAAAACATCTCAAAGGTGCAATAAACTTCAATAACAATAAGAATAATTCCAGTAAATGTTAAAAATGAAAACTATTGAAAGAAATAGATTTAGACTTATAACAAGTAATAAAATTATAAATAGAAAACGGGGAAAAAATGTGTCATATGAGAGAATTCTCTCCTATGACGGTCAAAAATTCCGCTCTCCGACGATTGGTACCATTCAAGTTGATTTTCATAGTCTAAAACCCCAAAACACCAAACATCGAGTGATCCGAGCTTTTTGCTCCTTGATATAGGAGTTGAAAATAGTTAGAACATTTGAACTTTAAAGATCTGATACATGTGCAAACAATATGGAACCCACATGATTTTTTATCTACCTATCTTGAATAAGTGTAGATGAACTTGAATAGTGTTGATCGTTCAACAAATACGTGGAGAGCGGACTTTATGACCACCATATGAGAGAATCCTATCCTATGACACATTTTTTCCCGTTTTCTATACTATAAATATACGATGAGTAATTTAACAAACATTATCAACAATAACTGCATCAACTAATTTACCCAAAAGTTAAAGCTAATTGGTCACTGGCTAATAATATATCAAGAAAACTAAATACTTATTACTCCCCCTAGTGTGGGCCTTTTGAGCCACATGGAAAGGCCTCCACCAAAAACCACTCACATGAACAGGCAGTATAAATGGGGGACAAATAAACATAGTTTTAATTCCCAAATAATGATGTTGGAATCAAGAACCTCCCGAGACAGTGTGCCCTGATACCATCTCAGAAACCAATTTTGCCAAAACTGCAAGCTACTGCACCCTGGGCAATAATTCAAATCAAATAGGCTAAATACATAACTGTAGACATAGCAGGCTTCAATATGTGTTCATGTAACAAGTAGAAATCCTACATACGAGAGCAGCTTGGGGTTTTAAATAAACATGATGAAGCCTCTTTCCTATGGGGAGATCCCCATCACCATACTGTGCACATAGAGTCAAACTATAAAAAAACTGTTTTTGCCATCACTTCAAAGCTTGTCAAACCTAATGCCATTAACATTGAGCTATTGACACTGGTCATGGTATCCCCTTTTTGGCTTTTTCACTTGCTAAAGATGGTAAAACCAATTATCTGCAGACTTGCACTTGATACCTTAAAAGGGCATATCAGATGCTTTTTTCCCATGAAAAATCATTTTAAGAATGTAAAATGTTGCCTGTTCCCATGATAACACTGTACAACTTTTACACCTCCAATTTGTTACTTACTGTACAGGACCAAACAAGAGTGTCATTCCTAACTTGAATTTGTTCATTGCATTATTGCTGATGATAGCTTAAATAGGAGACCCAATTATGACACAAGTCTAGTGTGCCTCCAATTGCATTAGGTTATAGTACCAACTGTTAATTGCTACTAATGTACTTCCTTGTTTATCTTCTAAAGTAGTGTCTCATAAGTCAATTTGGCAAAAAGAGTATCCACCTTATACCACCTACTTTGGTCTTGATTTTATGTTCTACAATAAGCACTAGTTGCATGTACCATAGAGGTATATGCACGAAGTTTTAAGTAGATGCATAAAGTGGCAACAAATTTAACATTTCTGGATGTCATAAAATTGATTACTTTGTTGGCATTTGATGTATATCTATCTGTATACACATATGTGTGAGTGCGGGGGGGGGGGGGGGGGGGGGGGGGGGGGGGGGGGGGGGGAGTGAGAGAGGAAGGGAGGAGGGGGGGGTGTGTGTGTGTGTTAAATTAGGCAACTAACGATATGATCTCCAATCACCCCAAAATTAAAAATTGGCAACCCAAATTGAAAATCGTTCAACCGGATACGATATAACAAATTTAGACTAACTATAAATGAAAATTCAAATAATTTTCATCTGTTTTACCCAGATATATCATGACAACTTTGAAACATTGATCGCTTTTTGCATAGGTATAACACATTGAAATCTTTTGAATGTTCATTTATAAATGGTTTCATGGTGTAGATCACATCAATCAGAATGGATCTCCGATTTGGGTTGCCAATGCATAAATTTGGGGTGGTAGGATCTACATTTTGGATCCTATTGTATATCCCAGTTTAACTCTATAGCATATACATATACACGATGTGACCAATATTTTACTGGGAAAGAAGTCCATTGATCGATTCGGATAGGGTGGAAATCTAGTTTGGTTCAAGATCCTGTCAGTCAAACCCAACCCAAAAATATTTGGGACACTAGCTGCAAATCCTAACCTGGCCCGGCTCACATTCGGGTCACAGAACATGACCCAACTGATCTACATATTTGGGTTAGGTGCGTATTATCCTAATTTAATAAACAGGTATGGTGCCTATGTCCTCTCTTCTATCTGAAATCAAGAAGCCTCAAGTTGTGTTCATAGTATGGAAATCGATGATGTTAGCACCAGTGGGGGAAAAGGGAGCAAATTGTTAAATATACCATGAGTGTGTAAGAAATTTCCTTTCAAGCAAATAATAATAGATAAAAACGGAGACAATTGCGAAAGAACAAGGTTATGTAATCCATACTTAAAAGCAGAAACTTAAAAAAAGAATTAATATCAGTTGTACCTGTAAAAGAAGAATCCAAAGTTTTTTGCAGCTACAACTAGAGCAGCCTCATCTGGTGATGCAGCTTGATATCTGATCTTTTCAGGAGATTCCTCACCTTCTGGGAGCACAGTGTGGCATATTGCAAGACATCTGAAGAACTCCTACATAGCATATAGGATGGTTTGAGAAAGAAACATTGACTGAAATTAAAGGCAAGGTTACAGGTTCAGGTGAAATTTCATTCTATGAGGAAAGCTTACTGTCTTTTTTAACAGAATAAAATATATTTAGTAATGAAAGCGTCTCATATTTTCCATGTTCATGTTTGGATCCTACATGTATTTCATGTGTAAAAAGAATAGTGGACATTTAACTTTTAGAAAGAAGAAGAAGAAGAAGAAGAAGAATAGTGCAAACATGATGGTCCATACATTTATGCCCTTCCTGGTCTTTAAAAGTATCTTATACATGCATCACCCACAATTTGGCTCGACTACTCATGCACAGGTTTGCAAGAATGAATGGAAGAACCGAAAAGACGCCATAGATCATTTGGTGAAGTTAGAAGTCATGGAACAAACACGTTTACAAACACAAGGCAAAGCACCAGATATTGAATCACTGTATCTTGAGATAACTCTGACATATTCCAAAATGGATAATTGTCAGCATATTTTGAATCATATGATTCAAAATACCAACTATGCATGAAATGATCTTGCTTATAATATAGCAAACGAAAGAAAAAAAATCTAGAAACAATGGATGGTATGTGACAACAACACAGTCAATTAAAGGTTAAGTCCATTCAGGAAACCATACTCTTCATTTTCTCTGGAAGCAACAAATTTATTTATACCTTCCATATTTAGTTGATCATGTTTCTAGTAATAGGACAAAAAGAATCTAAAATCATCAAGGCCAACCTAGTTAGTTATAGGTTTATGAGATATGTTTAGAAAAATAACAATTTCTTCATTTTCCTCAACATTCTCCTACATTTCTTAATATTGTCATACATGATCTTGGTTCTAAATTTAATTATTTTCTTTATTTAAACTCTCAAAAATATCAGTTCTCCAATCAGTTTCCAGTTCGCATACCAACCATCTCCTTCTTTGAACAAAACGAAGCCACATGGCGTACACATGACCTGTTTTACATTACAGACCAATTTAAACCAAAAAGATCACATACAGCGCGCGCGCGCACATAGAACAAGGCCATGGAAGCATTTAAGAGTAAGGAAGAAGTATTAAGAAAACTAATTTATCACCAAAAATTCATGACGAGATATATAAAATTGACACAAATAGGTGTTTGACAACCAATAAAATGAGCTTGCAGAGTAAAACCAGCCCAAGAATATAGGTAAATAACATTGATATTTACCAGACAAATATACTTCTGGTGCAAAAGGCATAATTTGAGAAGGGCCAAAATGTGGGATTAACATGATTAGCCAGAACCGGCCGATGATAACAACCATATCTAGTAGCCACAACAGACAACAGGTCAAATTGACACGGTAACGTAAGCCAAATATATTAATAAAGACCTAAGTCTGACAAGCCTTTACACCAAATGACATGCCTGTCCACAGCTTGAAGCCTCTTATGCTACCATTCAGAAAGAGGATTGCACCTCTACAGAAGGAGAAAAACAGCCAAACGCCACATCTGAAAAAAAACACTCTCTGTGTGCGCTGGGTGCGGTAAATCAAGGGACTGATGAGGGCTGACCCAAGGACATTTTAGTACTTTTGGGTTTTATGGACGTCTTCATAATTTCAAAACATGGATTATAATTAGATGACGGCTAGGATTAGAGTTTTATGTTGATTATTGTAAAAGAAACCTTCTAAGAGTTGATTAGAACCCTAGTCCTTGAACATTTACGCTTTGATCAGGAATCTAAAGCTAAGAGAATGGCCTCCTATCGAAAGAGGTCCACTATCTTGTTACCTATATTTCAAATCCAATAAAAATCTTACCTTTTTTCCAAATCTTCTAAAACCCCCTAATTTTACCCTTATTTCTCTTGTGAATCACATCAAATTGGGTATCAGAGCAAGATCATGATGGCATCGACTGGAAAGGTTGAGGCTTTAAAGGAGAAACTCGACGTTGAAGTTGAAGGATTGAAGAAATCGATGAAGAAGATGAGATCCACAATCAGATCCGAAGTGAAGGCATTCAGAAGTCATGATGAACGCGATATGGGAAGTCATCATGCAATCAAACCAACAGATCTCGTAACAAGTCGCCGCACTATCAAAGGCGAAGGATTCATATTTGAGTAGAGTCGAGGGCATCAACTCAGATGTGGCACAAAATGTGCAAAATTTGGTAAAAGAAAAGGAGAAAGACGGTGAATTTATTGAAGGATAAGTGTTCGAAGATGGATCAAGTGAACACACGGAAGGCGGCGACCACCCACGACACCACTAGGGGCCCCGCTACCCCTGGAAAGCCCCACCCAGGGCTGACAAGTCCGCCAGGGCCTTCGCGGCCCCATGGCGGTCAGCTTGGGGCCTGTCGATCCCCAGCTGGGCTGTCTGGGGCTCATCGACTCCCGGACAGTTCTCCAAGGCCCCGACAAGCAGTGGAGGGACCCCCCAGGGGTCTGGTGCTAACCTGAAGGACTTTTAGGGGCCCCACGATCCCTGGATTGCTGTCGAGAAACGTTAACGACCAGTTTAGGACTACGAGGAGTTTGACAGATGTTATCATGATGACGTTTCGGAGTTTGCGGAGATTGGAGGGTCCGATTGGGGAGAAGACGATTGGGAGACATTAAGGAAGCCGAGGATAAACGATTTGGAGACTTTGAGACAACATGGGACCCACACCGACAGTTTATTATGCGCGATACCGAGGAAGAGGAGCACAAGGGGATTTCAACACATAGACAGTAGTGTTAGAAAATTAAAGATGTCGATCTTTAAATGAGAAGACCCTTATGGGTGCATCTCCAGGGTGGAGAGATACTTGAGGTGACACGCCTTACTGAAGCGAAGAAACTGGAGGCAGTTGGGATACGTTTAGAGGGTGAGGCCTTTTCTTGACATCGATGGAGAGAGCAGCAATGTCATGTGCATTCGTGTGAGGAATTTAATGATTGACTGCTACACTGATTTCGTGACACCCAGTGGGAAGACATTCATGCGCAGTTTTTTGTCTTTAGACAAGAGGGGGCAGTCAGTGAGTACATCAAGAAGTTTGGGATGCTATCAGGCCGCTGATACGATTTGTAGAATTTAACGAGAAGAAAAGAAATTTAAAAGTGCAAATTGATATTAAGATAGACAATCCCTTCTGGAGTGGATCTCTCCCTAGCTTGAATTGATGGATCAAGCCTAATCCCCCAAATCCCTAACAAGAAAATACTCTCAGATGATCGTTCTTCGATGAAAATAAACTAGGACCGACTCATAGGCTTTTAACCCCTCCTAAACATGAAAATAAGTAAAAGACTAATTAGCCCTCTAATGGCTTAACACACAACTCGACTAATGAGCGAAAACCTCTAATTGCTAAACACACAACTCGCTAATGAGAAAAAGGATAAGTCATCCCCTTGGGTGCGCACCGCTCTACCTGGTGTAGACCTGGGTCACATCATTACTCCCCCCAAAATGAACATTATCCTCAAGGTTGCAGTCTGATGATGTCGTCCATCTTTTCTAATCTAAGTGTGGACGCAGCTCTGCCTCGTCCCCACCTCCGTCAAGCATCACCACAAGATCCTTGTCTGCTGCCACCTCCAGCTGCATGGCCCTCCCTGCGCAACGGTGCCCTGGTGTGAACCTCTCGTCACACTTGAAGCAAAGGCCATGGGCCCTCCGCTCCCTCATCTCGGCCTCTGTCATGCGACGAGTCTGCCCTCCCGGTCGCGTCTCCGTCACATCCACCGTTGTCGTCGCTGGTGCCCCCACAGTGGTCTGGGTTGTCTCAGTGCGTATTGGACTGCGGTATGTCGATTCGCCTCTGGCCCCCTAGACTTTCTCTCTTCAGTCAACCTGTCCTCCACTCTCCTGGTCACCCGCATCATGGCAGTCAACCCCTGAGGGTCATGTACTCCCAGCTCAGCTCTCACCGCCGGTTTCAGCCCCTTCAGGAAGTTCCTCTCCATTGATTCCTCAGATACGCCCTCCACTCGGCTCGAGAGTGTCTCAAACTTCGCAATATAGTTTCGTACGGACCCATCCTGTCCCAAGTTGTATAACTGCTCAAACAGCCCTCCCCGGGGGTCTCCTGAAATCTCTCCATAAGGCACTCTGTCAGCCCCCTCCAAGTCTGTATATGCCTCTGCTTTTGGGTCCATCGATACCAAGCAAGAGCCTCTCCCTCAAAGTTCAGTGCCACCGCCCTCAGTCTCTCCGCCTCAGTGAAGCCCGCGACCTTAAAGTACCTCTCTATCTGGTAAATACATCCATCGGGATCCTTCCCATCAAAAAGTGGCGCCTTCAACTTCCTCATCTCAGGGTTGGTGTCACCTCGTGGTGGCCCTTCCCTGTTCACTATTTGCCGCCTCTGGTAAGGGTGATCCTCAGTCTTCCATTGTCCCACATCTCTCTTGTCCCTCTCATTGGCGAGTGCTCCTACATCGTCTCACTCGTCAACCTGCTCTCGCCGGGTCCTCTATGTAGCCACCCTTCTTTGACGCCCCCAAATAGAGGGGGAAATCGTCCTGTGGGCCCCAATTGGGCCCACCTGTCCTCGCAGCCCCCCCCCCCCCACGGGGTCTGCCCGTCGCCTATGGGCCACAAGTGGGCCGGCCACCCTCCTCCGCCCCTGCTTGGGGCGAATCTCCATCTGCGGGCCCCAGGTGGGCCCCCCTGCCAATTCCGCCCCCCGCCGGGGCGAAAATCCCCCCGCGCCCCCAAGTTGGGGGGTGCCACCCTCCGCCGCCCCCATGGGGGCGAAAATGCCCCAGCAGGCACCAGGTGAGCCCGTTGTTCGCCGCCCCCAAAAAGGGGCGGTTGCCCTCCGGCGGCCCCAGTTTAGGGCCGCCCGCCTTCGCCGCCCCCAACTGGGGCGGCCGATCACTGGCAGGCCCCTGGTGGGGCCGCCCGTTCTCCCTCCTTCCCGTGGCGTCCCCCCACGAAGGGGAAGCCCCTCCTTCAAACCATAAGGCTAGGTTTTGTCTTTCGCCGTTGCCGTTTTTTGGGTTTGTTCGTGAGATCAGATCTGAATATCCGGACGATTTTGGATCCGGATCTCGCTGAAAAAATTGCTACTGAAACATCTTCACCATCTCGGCAAACCCCTCCTTCATCTCGGGCAAATGTCGCTTCGAGATCCGATTCATCTTCTCATCCATGGTTGCGCTCAGATCTGCCTTGATCTCTTCCTTCATATCCGTCATCTCCTTCCGTAACCCTGAGATCTCCACATCAAGTCGCTCCTCTAGAGTTTTTGTCGCAGTCGCTCGTGTGTTCGCCATAGAATCGAGTGTTCTGATACCAAATTGATACGATTTGTACAATTTAACGAGAAGAAAAGAAATTTAAAAGTGGAAATTGATATTAAGATAGACGATTCCTTCTGGAGTGGATCTCTCCCTAACTTGAATTGATGGATCAAGCCTGATCCCTCAAATCCCTAACAAGAAAATACTCTCAGATGATCGTTCTTCGATGAAAATAAACTAGGGCCGGCTCGTAGGCTTTTAACCCCTCCTAAACATGAAAATAAGTAAAAGACTAATTAGCCCTCTAATGGCTTAACACACAACCCGACTAATGAGCGAAAATCCTCTAATTGCTAAACACAACTCGCTAATGAGCAAAAGGATAAGTAACCCTCTTGGGTGTGCGCCGCTCCGCCTGGTGTAAACCCGGATCACATCAGCCGTGTGCAGAGATTGTATGAGAAGTCCTTAGAGGAGAGTTTCCTAAACGGTCGTAAGGCTACCATTCGGATAGAGCTGCACATCCAAAGACCTAGAGGGCTACTTGACACAATGAAGCGGCTAACAGATGAGCGGCGGGCAAGGGGGCTTTAGGCCGTATCCACTTTTCGTAGCTAGGTAACGGCAGGGGAGGAAAAGGCGCCATCAGGAGGGATCCGGTCCAGCCAAGAGAAGAACAATGAGCTTCCACCATATATCAGGCTCAAGTGTCACAGAGAGAGAGAGATTCATGATAGGCGCACCAAGAGTTTATGCTTTCGAGGGCTTGGACATCGTTGTCGGGATCGTACTCTCCAGATGTTGGCCGTCAAGGATGAAGAAGGCAAGGCGGTTGAGAAGGAAGAGCTCAGAAGAGATGAACTTCTCCATTTAAAGTAGCATGCCTCATGAATTTCACGACACCGCCTTGAGTATAATGTGGTTCTTTGAGGACAGTAATGATGCGATCCGAACGTACTAAAGGAGGTGGAGGAGGCTCGAGGGAATTGCGACAAAGCATGTGACTGGTCAAATCAATGGTTATAATAGTAATTTTGGTTTTTAGGGACAATTTGGTAATTTCTATAATTCTGTTAAAAAAGAGGGATTATAATTAGATGACGGTTATAGTTAGGAATTTTATGTTGATTATTATGAAAGAAACACTCTAGGAGTTGATTAGAACCATAGTCCTTGGAGATTTAGGCTTTAATCTCGAATCTAAATCTAAGAGAGCGGCCTCCTCTCAAAAGAGGTCCACTATCTTGTTACTTAAATTCCAAATCCAATAAAAATCTCGCCTTTTTCTCCAAATCTTCTACAAACCCCTAATTTTACCCTTATTTCTCTTGCGGATTGCATCAGTTTCTGTTTCTTATTGCATCCACCCATCATCAACAATGAGCAACCTAAATTTGGCAATACCAAGATCAAGTTAATGGGTGTATCATACATCAGAAGCCCATTGGACAAGGATTTTCTGCATGAATGCTCCAACTGATCTCTTGGCAGGAAGAATTCATGAGTCACTCTGCTGTCTTACCCTTTCTCTAATTTAAATTTTTATTACGCTGGGGCTTCAGAAAGGTACTACAACATCTCTATTATATATTTATCATAAAAAATTTACCACCTAAAATAGATCTTATACGTCCATGTAAAAAAAACTAAATACACAGACTCAGCCACTAATAACCAACTAATCATATGATGGATATTATATGCATTTGACTAAAACATGCTTAAATTAATTACTCTTTATAAAGCATATTCCAACAAAGTGAAACCATGGAAGGGGTGGCGTTTCAATTATTTACAAGAAGATATAATGGATAATCTTTATAAAAATATAATACGCGAAGAACCAACTTACAAGAAAAAGTTTTATTTAAAAAAACAAATTACATTAATCAGATTACCTTGCATGTATCAGGATCCCGCACGTTCTTCCAAGCACCACTCATTAGTCTAGAATCATCAAAGTTGAAACCCTTCTCATGTACAGGTTTAGAGGACCGATTAGCCTGTAGGGAACAAATCAGACAAAAAAGACTAAAGACTGATCAATAGAAATTCATGTTTAAAACCCTATCATCAAATATGTGTTACCTAAGGTTCAAGATAACCTTCTGAAATTTTACCTCGTCAATCTTTAATCCATTTCGTTCAGCACCTTCTCTTTCTATTTCACTAATGCCCGTGCCGTACACCTCCCCACCGATTGAACACTTAAAGAACTCCATCAAGTTTCTTGTTAAAGTTCCTGTCTTGTCAGAAAAAATGTATTCCACCTGTACAAAGAGAAGTCAAAACATTCACTGGTATGGCTTAATAGAAACCCATAAGTTCGAATAGAAAAAGTAAACAGGCACGTCAATATTTCTGCTTATCTCGGTAAGTTACCATCCATGAAACTTTTGAAATTGCCCACGTACGATCTAGCTGTTTATCATCATTATCTTAGTTTTAAGCCATAAAGCATAGTGGGCCGTTCCGTGTCATGCTAGGCCATGTATGGGTATAGCTCTCACAAAATTATCTAGGCCTAGGCACAGCCCACAACTCATATGAGCCTACTTATGAGCTTTAGAAGTTAGAACTATGGATCCATGTGCCAATCTAATGGATACTGGGTCAGCCCATCATTGCTTATACTGTGATATCCCATTTTGTATTGAATTTGGGCTTCTTATTTCATGCAATGTTTTCTACTTCATGCCCACTGAACTAGCCCAACTTAAATACAAATTTTTGTAAAGCATATTTTAAAAATCATAGACTATAAAAATTAGAAAATTAGACATAAATTAATTACAAGTTGCATGATGAGATTAATAATAAAAAATAGATACAAATTTTATAAGATACTTTGTTTCAAATGACAGATTAATGTGAGAAATTCTGAGATAAACTCAAAGATCATGTAAGTTGTTAGTTAATTAGATAGAGTTATGCAGCATACATATCTTTCAACTTTTTATTTTTATTCACTTAGAATTATAGAGTGTGGATTAATTTAAATTTACGATAGGGTAAATTATGGCCAGACCCACCGAACTACAGACCCTCTGAACTATAGATGGTGGGTCACTAATGTATCTTAATTTATGAAATTACAACTTAGAGTCTTAGACCCCCGTCATTTAACAAAAACTTATTTTTTTCTGACAATTTTACCAATTCTTCCTCATTTGAGTTCTCTCATCTCTACTCTCATGCGTCCTCTTCATTCGCACGCTCCCTCTCTCATCCCTCACATGAGCGAGGAGGAAGCTAGAGAGAGGGAGACGTAAGAGAAATATGAGAGAGTAATGGTAGCATCTAAAGAGGAAGAACGACAAATCTGGAAGAAATTTTGATTTTTGACATTTTCTGTTAAGTAATATGTCTAAGTGCTAATATTATAGATTAGAGGGGGTTAATGACAAACTATTATAGTTCAAAGGGTCTGGGTGCAATTTACCCTTTACAATATCATGACTCCTGTAATAATTTGATGAGATTTTATTTTACTTTTTGCTAATTACATTATTTATTTAAATCATTTAAAGTATATTTATGCATGTCCTTCCTAATTTAAACATCATAAACTCGTGAAGACGTATATTTATTATATTTTTAAAAAAAAGAACTCATGTTTAAGATTGGTTGACTTGTTTAAATATGATTTGATTTTTTTAGAGCTCAACTGTGAGAAGTATTAGATTTTAGTAGATTAATTAGATCAATTTTAAAAAAAGAGCCAAACCAATGGATTAGAAGTTGATACAATGTTTCAATAGAAATAGATTTATTTATATTTCTTAAGTTTTGAATACAACACATTTCAAATAGATTTAAATGCAAAGACAGAATAAATAGATTACAATAAACTTTTAAACATACAAATCACGGATGTTGATTTATGCCAAAAACACCTATTATAAAAGAAAAATAAGTGGACACCGTCACACCTATATGCTTTTGAAACTACATTAGAGTAGTTAAGAAGCTAAATCAATTAATATAGAACTAGATAATTCTATAGCCATAAAGCACATAATTAGACTAATGTAAGTCGTATGTAGCTAATACCTATTTTTATAAATCATAGACGAGAACAGAAGTGACGTAAATGTAAAGTTGAAACTTTAGAGGCAGACATTAGTGACTAAATATTTTAGACTTAACATGAACACAACAGAGTGTAAACTTAGTCGGGTGGAATATGAAGATCAATAATGTGATGAAACTGGACAGGGAAAGTAAATTGGTAAGTAAATAATTTAGGGTTTATCTAAGAATATGTAATGATTAATGATGTAGGCCAGTGTGTATGTTAGTGATTTTGGTGGAGTATTCGGGGAAAGATTGGATAACTAGGGTTTCTTGGATTCTCACTAGGGAGGGGGAACCTTTCACAAGGTTTTGAGAAAATTTCTTATTTAATTTATTCATTGGTTGCTTGATTCAAAGATACAAGTATAGAGCCTTTATATAAACTTACATCTCAACATCTCTCTTCATCCATCTGATGTCGGACTACTAAAACTCTTAAAGTCTCAAAATTAATTAAAGACTAGCTATAAAAATAATACAAGCAAAGTCCTGATCGTATCCCTATCAATTAGGGAAGATGTTCATCATAGGAATAACGCAAGATGGTTGAAGTGGTGAAACATAACATGAATGTTGTATGATCAATATATACCGTAACGGCTAAAAGATAAACTTTACAATGACGGTAAATAGATCGGCATTTATTATATGGTAGAGAATGTTGGGCTATTACCAAAAAATATGAATAGAGTATGAGTATGGCAAAAATATGAATGTTACGATGGAATGTGAAAACACTAGAAAACATAAGAAACGGAATGAATATGTCTGAACGAAGGTAGACGTGATCCCTATAAAAGATAAAATGAGAGAATATCACCTAAGATGGGTTGGTCATGTAAGTCAAAAACTTATGAAACGCCCATTAGAAAGGCAAAACTATGACGGTTGTGATCAAAACAACGAGAAGTAGGTCGAAGCCGACATGGATGGAAGTGATAAGAAGGTATATAAAATATACTGGTTTTACGGAAACAAAATTAAATCATAAAACGTGAAAAATATTGATGTGATCATAACCTGACATTATTTATAGTAAATCCATGAACCTAAACCTAATTTTTAGGACAAAATCTAAGATGAATCATGATAAGATAATTGACATATAGTTAAATTTCAGCAAACCCCATTGAACTATGATCTGATTACAGAAAACATCCTTCCATCATCGAACTTAGCACTAAACACGTGTAAATCCATGAAGCTAATCCTAATTTTTACGACAAAATCTAAGATGAATCATGAAAAGATAATTGACATATAATTAAATTTCAGCAAACCCCATTGAACTATGATCTGATTACAGAAAACATTCTTCCATCATCGAACTTAGCACTAAACACACATGTATTGCACATAAGTTCATAGAAAAAACTGAACCCATAAATTTTCTTCTTGGTTTTCCCATTTACACTCCTCTCTGTTATATATATTCACCTATAAATAAAAAGAAAAGGAATAAACAATTAAAGGGGCAGATGTAGCATGTGTGGGGGTGGTGGGCTGATAGGATCGTGAGGTATCAGAGGATGTGGTGTAAAGCGGATCATGGATCGGCTAACTAGCCTTGGGGTGTTTTTGTAATTTTGTTGTTCAGGGGTGTTTTTGTAAATCTAGACAAATCAATCCTCTATATATATTTGGGGGGTTGGGGCTAATGTTCTTCATGTTAAAACTAAGAGCCAAACCCCTAAAAGTGGTGCAGGACCCTAGATAGAAGAGAGTCAATCCTTGTCTCTTTAATCAAAGACTTGATAGAGTGATTTTCTCTTGAAAGAAATCATCTTGTATCGTGTATCCCACTTTTCATATATAAAAATCTGATTTTAATCTCTTCAAACCCTAGATTGTCATATCAAATTGGTATCATCTATAAAAATCTGATTTTAATCTCTTAAAACCCGAGATTGTCCTATCAAATTGGTATCGAGCTCTACGATCATATGGCGACAAGGTTGATGCTTTGGAGAAAAAATTGGGAAGTGACGTGAAAATCCAAGGAGCAACATCAAAAATTAGGGAGTGAAATGGAATCACTCAATGAGAGATTTTCTACGGTGGAATCCATGATGAAGGAACTCTAGGAGATCCATCGCCACCCACGATGCGAGAAGGAAACACCCAAAGATGACAACCTAGGTCCCTCAGATCTAAAGCAAAAGGAGCAAGCATTAGACAAGGGCAAACGACAAGCTGTGATTTTTGAAGGTGATCTATCGGAAATGGACGACGAGTGCAAGATTGGGAGTAAAAACCACATCCATAATCATGGGGGCATCCGGCATCAACGGCCCCAGCTGGAGGCCGTCCGCCCCCAAAACCTTGACTGGGGGCGACGACAGCCCTTGTTGTCAGCCTGCAGGGCAAGCCCCCAACATGCACCTGGGGGCCTCAATGACCCCTTGCACAGCAGCAGTGACCCTCAGGCCCCGATCCGACAGTGACAAGGCCACTTGCCCCTGACAACATTCCAGTGAGGTGATGGCCCCTTCCTTGGAGCCCAACAACACCACGGGCCTTGGAACGACGACTCGGACACCGACGGGCCTTGGATGGATATTATGCTGGTAGTGCAAAAGTGAAGACCATATTTACTTGACCTTCGCTTCATAATCTGTACAGATTAGAAACGCCTCAAATATCTATTGTAGCAGCGGATGGTAACTGGAAAACATCGGGGGTAGTTGACCAATATATTGGGGTATGCTTTTTTGAGATCCAATACAAGTCGGGGCTGGAGAATAATGCAACTGATGCTTTATCATGACGAGGAGTGGATTCACAGTTAGCCGCCTTATCGGTACCGGTTATTCTTGATTGGAACCCCTTGATGCATGAGATTGAGGAGGATGGCTTCGCAAGGATTTAGTCCGCACTTAGAATTTCCAAGGTATTCATTGGATGGATAGCGTCTCTTGTACAATAAGCGTCTGGATTTGCCTAGGACTTCTACACACATCCCGAGCATATTGCAGGAGTTCCATAGAAGTACAGTTGGGGGCCAACTCTGGAGTCCTCAAGACTTATCAGTGCATATTAAGAGAGTTGTTTAGGGAGGAAATGAGGAAGGACATCACAGAGACAGTGGCAAAGTGTGACGTCTGCCAGCATCACAATATATATCGACGACTCCTGGGAGTTTGCTAGAGCCCCTATCCTTGCCATATCGGGTCTGTAAGGAGATGACGATGGACTTTATTAATGGAATGTCGAGATCTTATGGGTATTCAGCCATTCTTGTTGTAGTGGATCGACTCAGCAAGTATGCACAATTTGTGACACTCCGACATCTTTACACCTCAGTGACAATGGCAGCGGCATTTATACGGGAGGTTGTAATGTTGCATGGGGTTCTGGAGTCCATTGTACCTGATTAGGATTGGGTTTTTCTCAGCCATTTCTGAAGGGAACTATTCAGGATGCAGTGGACAATTTTGAAGAAGAGCATAGCTTATCATCCGAAGACAAACGACCAGATTGAGGTCGTCAATATGAGCATCGAGACTTATTTGCACTGATTTATTTGAAAAGCTTCGAAGCAAAGGGCAAAGTGGATGGCACGGACAGAGTATTGGTACACCGCATCTTTTCACACTGCCGCTCAGACCATGCCTTTTCGATGGACGTGACCATCTACATCTACTTCACTATTGTCACCGTTCTACACCAATTTATTAGATGGAGCAGTATTTGGAGAAGATGGACATAGTGTTGGAGTTGCAGCGTCATCTGACGAGTGCCCAGGAGATTATGAAAACACAGGCCGATGGACATAGACGAGAGGTACAGTTCATAGTGTGTGACAGAGTATATTTGAATCTAATGTTATCGTCAGCTATCTTTGACACATAGGAGGAACGAGAAACTGTCACCCCGCTACCTTGGGCCTTATGAGATTAAGGCTAAGATTGGCCAGGTTACTTATAAATTGAAGTTGTCATTAGAGTGCGTCATGGACCCAATTTTTCATGTATCGCAGCTTCGCCAAGCCATTGGGGGACCACACCCCTTCTTCATCGCTACCACTGACTCTGACCGAGGATATAGAAGTGATCTTAGAAAAGTTAAAGCTGAAGCGAGTTTGCAGAGAAACTGCAGGGACACGTGAGGTGTTGATTCAGTGGAAGGGCTTTTCCAGACCATGAAACCACTTGGGAGTCTTTTGGAGTTATTGTGCAGTAATTTGCAGATTTCTACCTTGAGGACAATGTGGCTCTTTTGAGTGGAGTAATGATGGTAGAGGAGACGACGCAGAGAGAATCATGGAGTGGCTAACTAGCTAAAGGGCATTTTCGTAGAACACTAAATAGATGAGAGTTAAGCCTTTTCTCTTGAATCAAAGGCTAGGAGAGTGATTTCCTCTTGAAAGAAATCATCTTGTATCTTGTATTCCACTTTTCATCAATAAAATCTGATTTTTATCTCTTTAAACCCTATATAGTCCTAATCATGGGCTTGGTGGGTGCGGGTAAAGATGAGGGGGAGATAAGAGGTGGGCCCATGAGCACATAAAGAGGATGGACGAAGACGGTGGAGGGAGCTCCCCTTGCCGCAACATATTGTTTATTCGTATTCTCCTTCCATGCCTTCTTTTCTCCTTCTCTGTTGCTGTTATTGATGATGAAGATGATGGTGATAATGGCGTTGATGATGGGGATGATGTTGATGATGGTGGAGATTGTACTTGGGTTAGGAGAGATGGATGAGATGCATTGTTTCCTTAGCAGAGATCTCCCTATCGTCGCCATCGATCCCCTCAATTTCTTTTCTTTTTTTCATTTTGTTTTGGTTTATGGGTGAATATATATATAAGAGAGGGATGGCTTGTATTTTAAAAGAATTTTGAAACCATGATGCATGGTTTTTTTAAAAAATTCTGATTTTTTTCCTATTTTCCTTTTTTCCTGATTTTATCCTTTTTTCTAGGTTCTACTTTTTTTTAAAGTGTCTGATGATGTGGCGAGAAAGGGAAGAGGGCAGTAGAGAATGGATGGATCCGAGAACTTATGTCCAGCTAGAGGTGTTTGTGCTAGTTTCAAGAACAAAGGGGTGTTTTCTGCAATCGTGTATAAGGGAGTTACTGCAATTTACCCTTGACATATCCATGGACTTTGCATTGGGACTCCATCCGTGCCTCCCATCATGCCTCCATATGTGCCTCCATTCCAGTCACGTGAGCCATACATACCTTGGCCGTGCTGTGCTGAACGAAGATAGGCCCAGGCATGGTAAAAAAACTGAATAGCCCTTCATAAAGCACAGCCCATGGCATGCATTAGAGTATCCATGTACCAATTTTTTTCATGTTGGTCCACTCAGTTGTGGGTTATTCCAGATCTACTTCAAGCCCTGATAAAGTGATGCTTGGACCTCTAGTCAATGGTGGAAAGAGGGGACACTGAAAGACCCTCATTCACATACATGCGTGTGTGCGTCTGTGTGTGATTCGTGCCAGTGAGCGATCGTTCATGGTAGATACAGAACTAATTTAACCACTTGATTAATTCTTAACTGCTAAACAAAAGTGGACATAGTCAAAGAGATCAACATTCACTCCATATCTTTTCATCCCTAACCATGGAAAAAAAAGGCTTCTCCGACGATTCCATGAAAACTGCATGTAAGAGTTAACAATGTGAATCTGGCATGAACAGACT
The DNA here is from genome assembly GCA_030789695.1 of Scilla litardierei. Taxonomy (NCBI): domain Eukaryota; kingdom Viridiplantae; phylum Streptophyta; class Magnoliopsida; order Asparagales; family Asparagaceae; genus Scilla; species Scilla litardierei. Next base: position 662,939,747 of record CM061142.1, on the reverse strand, counting down.
TTACCAAAGGAAATGAAAATTAGAAAACAAAGAGGGTATATAAATACCTAATACTGTATTAAGCTCCCAAATGAGCATAGAACATTATATCTTGAAAACAAACATATCAAGCCCAAATGATTTAGATATTACAAAGACAACTACCTGCCCAAGCTCCTCATTCAGATTCGATGTCCGAGCCAATGCGGGCGTGTTGCTTTCAGTATGATACATATGCAAATCTTTGTTTATAAACTGGGTGGACTGGATAAATTTGATCATCTGAAAATTAGAAAAAATGTGGAAGAATCAATTGTAAATGGCATGTGATGGACATACCACAAAATGGTTTTAATATTTTTATAAATCACACCTCGATGGATACATAGAGAGATATAGGTATGATGGTTGAATACAACGTTATCAATGTAAACATTGTAAGAATTGCAACCTGCAGAAGAGAATGAGATTTTTATACAGAATATGTATGTTATGAAAAAAATAAACCAAATTTCAGGACATTAATTTAAAAAATAATAGGCATATACCACAAATCTGTTGCTCGGGTCGAATTGCTTATCCACTTTCCCAGAAAGACCTAGGTAGTAGTACTTGCTATTGATAAATATTCCACTGAAAACGAGAATGAAAAGTTAAACGGTATTGTACATTTAACTAAAATATAGAGTTAAATAAAAAGTGCATTTTACTCTGAGTTAATCTATGCGGAACACAAATGGGGTAAAATAAATTTCCTCTTTTGTAACCACTATGGCTTAGGTACAAAACTATATGTGTTAATTAAATTAAGAATTTAACTAGGCATTGTCTGTTACAAATTTCCTCTTCCCGTATTAAAAACCACCAACAAAAGTTTTACCAAAAATTGAAAATATAAGCATATGTGAAATACGGAAAGTAAGCAGATGTCAAGACATAACCCTCACACGAAGTGGCAACAAGATGAATGCTATACCTTCCAATGGACCCAAGGACACACATGAAAAAAAGACCCCCAAACAATGCCAATATAAGTTTGTCGAGTTTCCGTTCCAATGTACTTCTTTTAGAAGGAACATTCATAGAGTTCATCATGACCTGCAATAAAATGGGTGAAAACATAAACACATATACAAGGAGGCACTAGCAACAGGAAAAATAAGTATACAACAATAGTAATTCATTCAAATTTCAAAGTAAGAACACACTTTTGTTTCATGCCCTGTAAATATGATTGCCCCAACAATACATTCAGTGTTCCGGAGGCTGCAACCCTGCATCATAACATTATGGAGGTAACATGTCAATGCAGATTAATGCAAAGATTGATAATTCTAGAATAACAGCCATAGACAATTTAAAATCCAAAATGTGCTTATTATTATTATAGAGGAAAACAGTAAGCTCACTCAAAAAATGTAAATGATTCAAAATACAAATACAAAAACAAAGCCTTTATCACAGATACACAATCAACTTTCTAAAGCGCTTAAAAAGAATGGACAACCCATATAAATGAACATAATTATCTGGACGATCAACGGTCATCTAAATAACCACTTTCTTCTTTTTCATGTCTTTAAAAACCTCCCTTGCAAGCCACGATGGTCTAGTCACCCATCTAGTAATCATTGTAACAAAGGAAAGAAGCTTATTTTGAAATTTTTACATCATATTTTTCAATTAATAAATATTGCATAACTTGCATTAAAAATGTTATGGAAACCCAGCATGTCATTAAAGAAACTTATGGCATCATAACATCATCAACTATCTTTTGGACAAATTTTGCTCAGTGCTTTCAAGACCTTCAAAAAGTTTGCAACTCCACCAGCTGTTAGTCGCAATTCGCATTACCTAACCGACCTCATCAGGACTGGGTTTACAACCCCAGTTAATTGTGTTTGTACATGCTTTGTTTAGCAGGAAGGCAACCCTGCGATTTGTTAATTAACATCGCATCTTCGTCGACCCACTGACAGATAATTGTCATGCGATTAACCCTAGCAGATCACTACCACGAGCCACTTTGTGTTTAAGCGGCATGACAGCTCAATGAGTTAATTGGTATCGCATCCTGTCAACAAACCAATAGATGATGTATCAAGGATAGATCTATAAACCCAGCCAACTTAATTCGGAGTTGTTATATGCCCAATGGGCTACACTAAGAGTCGTTGATATGTGACGTGTATCCCATCACCCAAAGAGATTGACTGAACCGGCTTTATGAGTCCAAAGTATTGCATCTTGAAGCAGTTCAAAACTTTTTAAGGTCACTACTCCATGAGTAGTTTCATTTCTTCCCCCCGAAAAACACAAGTTCAAAGACAAATGTGATCTATTGAACCTTAATTATTGCATCTTCTCAGTTACAAGAACTGAGGGGCAATCGGTTGATATCCTATTTTTTTCCTTTCAGTGGACAGAAATAATTATTGAGTTGATCACACCATGTTCTAAATTTGGGCTCGAATTGTTTGTTCCTTACTACACTAATTTCAAAATCAATTCATGAACCATAAGTAGTGGTCCCAAGCCAACTCTCATCTTGGCTCTTAATTTAAATTACATCTTGCATAGCTTCATCTCGAGTTTTGGCATGATCTCATTATTGCGTAGATTGCACCATGTTCCAAATTTGGGCTCAAATTGTTTGTTCCTTATGACATTAATTTCTGAATTAATCCGTGAACTACAAGTAGTCATCTCAAGCCAACTTTCCTCATGGATCTTAATGTATATCACATCTTGAATGTCTTCATCTTGGGCTTTGATGTGATCTCGTGATAGCTATTTTGATCCAGTCTCCTTGATCTAATCTAGAATTTCCCACAAATTATCAACCACATTCATCACTAACTAATTCTCCGTGAATCCTCAAACTTATCTCTTATTTAGTTCAAGTTGGAAATTTGTTGGCTCTATTTCATGAAACGATGTGTTAGCTCAAGATTCTTGATTATTCACTCAATCTAGAGCGCAAGCATGAGCATGACATGATAATTTTAAAAACCTTACGCATTACACACATACTCAATCACAAGCGCACATGCCTGAGATGAGATGAGATCACATGGGCTTATGGATATAGAACAGGGTAATGGGATATGGCTGCATTTTCTTTTGCATCATTTCATTAAAATTTAAATCATGCCTGTTGTTATCCAATTGGAGGATTTGGTTAGTAATGGAATCAAATTTCATTATCCATCCACTAGGGCTCTTTCATATATAAAATAAGGAGAGGTTTCAAGTGAAGGGGGGTGTAATTCAATAAGGAATAAACATAGCGAGTGATTTGAATGGGTGGCACTGACAAAAGAAAGCAAAGCGAGCAGCAAAGTAGAGTGGGCAGCGGCCCAATCCCACCCCCTTCGAACAGCATGAAGCAACAGCCGTATGTACAACAGATCAATGAGCTTGGGATCCTTTCCACATCGCAGTGCACCAACAGCGAAGCAGGGCACGCAGCGAAGCACGATGGGACCCCGAACAACAACAACAAAGAGAGCAATCAAAAAGAACAAATCGGTGATGTTTTTTTATTTATTATTCGTTCCCATTTAGATTTGTCGCTAGTTTGATCTTGCATCTATAGAAATCAAACAGCCGAGCCTTTACACTTACTATTGAGAACTTGCATTTAGTTGGCACTCTCTGCATATTTCTTAAAAGTTGTTAACATCTCATAATCATTTCAATTATTTCTAATCATACTTGCATGAACATTCCTTGAATATGAATCCTAGTACATCCTAGTTTTCTCATTATCATTTAAGGGGAGAAAAGAAATATGATTTGTTCCACTGGTAAGTTTTCAAATCTTTATTCTTTCCGTGTGCGTTTATTTACAATTTGATCCTTCACATCCCCCATGCTAATTTGATTTCTTTTTATTGTTTTTTGGCAATGAACTTGATTAAGTCTTGGTGCATAAAGACACTTACGACAGGATTCCACAGCTTCCCTTGCTTCAAATAATTTTTTCCTACAGGTTTCCAGGAGGAGGAATGTAGGTGGCGATCGCGATCAAACCAAAAATGCAATACCAACGCACTGGTCTTTAAATGCTTTTAGAATTACATAAGATTGATATAGGAAAAATATGTTTCAAAAAATGGGTACAAGAGTTTTTCTCCAATAAGAATAGTTCAACATAACAAAAGACATCAATTAAAAAGTGCCATCCGTTTTTAAATTCTTACCAGCATATTTTAGCATACAAAAGAAATATTAAGATATCAGAGAACATATATAAAACAATTATTTGAAGGGAAAAAGGAACAACGGCCTTACCCTTAATAATAATTGATTTGGTGAAAGAGGCAATGTTTGCTTTTGAATGATAAGGTTTCCCGTAAATGTGTACAGGGAATTGTTGGGCTGTTCACACTGTATTTCACCTGCACATGCATCGGTAATCTTAAGAAGTGTATGCAATGTGAAAAACAATGTGCTAAGAGAAGAAATGCTTGAACAAAATGTACCACATGTGACATGACATGATATGAGACAGACAGACCAGTTGCACATGCAAGACTTCTTTTCATTTAAAACCTAAAGTCTAGTTGAGACAAATAATTTATCATTAGGCATAAAGCTGACAAGAGAATCCTAATTATAAATTTAAATATAAAGTGAACAAATGAAGTATAAAATGATGGTTGCGGTTATGCTTCTATCTCCAATGACTGATTAATAAACACAACCAAAATATAATACACCTTGACATGATTTTTCTTCCTCTCTTCCTTTGAGTGCCCTTATAGACAAGGGTCATATACGATTAATCTACCGCGAGATAGCCACAAGCCCACTAATAGGATTTCTTTCTCACTGCTCTCTCATCCAGTGGAGTTGAAATCACATAGCAGTTACACTACAAAAAGATATTTGGCTCATTTTTATGATGCGGCGCTGCAGCAAGAGGGCGCGCACGGGTTCAGCGAGGGTCCAATTCAGGTTTATCAAAGGAAGAGACAACTCGGGTCCACCACGGTCCGGTGACAAACTTGTAGTTTCGTAACTAAAGGGGGGTCGTTTAGTAATTTCCTATTTGACTAATCCCCCCAAAGCAAGGGCGGCTGGCCCTAAGGGAATTACCGAAGAATTGAATTGTGGGTTATTTTCCTTATATCGTAGATTAATCTACAAATTACTTTATCTTGCTTTTGTAAATTAATCTAGCCCTAGATCTTTATTCTTGCACTTCTATTCTAATTTCAGATCTGTTTTTCCATATTAAAAATCCTATTTTTATTAGTCCATAACCCTAAAAATCCTACCTTTATCCCCACAAATAGCCCTAGACGCATCAATTTGGTATCAGAGCGCTAGATCCCTGGCAAACACAAGATCCAAGGAGCTGATCAATTTGTTGGAAGAAAAGGTGGAGAAGCGTGAGAGCAAAATTAGCGAGTGATTTGGCGAGGTGAGAAAGGAGGAGCGAGGGAACAACGCATTTGAGGAGGCTATGGCGGCAAATAGATCTCAGATGCACGATTTAGCGTCGATGATAGTGAATCTCACTTCAAGGCTAGATCCAAGCAAAAAAGAACTACCTTTGACAACAAATAAAGGGGAAAATGCGATTTTTAACAAATGGGTTTCCGAAGATGTCGAAGACGAAGGCCAATACCCCGATCAACGAAACATCGCAGATCAAGACGACTGGAAAGTTTTCCTGGCTACCTCCCCGCCACGGGGAGGTGCGTCGGCCAACCCTCCAGTAGCCTTTTGGGGGGCCGGTGAACCCCCAGGAGGGGCGGCAGGTGCCACCTACCCCTCCAAGGGCTGCGACAACCCCCTAGGGCAGAGGCAGTGACCTGCCGACCCAAAATTGGGGCCGACAGGTCCCGCCGCCCCTTAGGGGCTTCGCCCGGCCATCGCACCCCTTTTCGAGGCCCGCCTGACCTGCAGGTGGGTCCGCCGCACATCCCGGGGGCCCGACAGCCCCTCTGACCTCGTCAGCGCCACCTGGGGCCTAGTATGGGGGCCCGAACAGCTCATACACCATTTTTCAGCCACAACTGGGGTCCGTGGAGGATTTCAGCAGCAAGGATGGCGATCGCAACATCTTGGAGGTCCGTCGGTTCAACCCCCACCTTTCGAGGGTGTGACATGAGATTGGAGAGGGTTTCAGGGCACCCCTAGAAACCATCAGGCGGATTATGGGCACCCACAGGGAGATGAGAGGGGAGAATGACAGTGGGATGGAGCAGACGGAGGCGCACGAGATCCGGTAGTGGGGTACATTCCTGACAGACCACCTGTAATTCAGCCGAGACGTCAAGATAAGCCGCGGGAGAGAGGAGGCTTTGTTGGGGAGAGTCGGCTGAGAAAGCTGAAGAAGCCCATTTTTTAGGCGGGAGACCCTAATGACTGGTTGTAATGAATAGAGATGTACTTTGAGGTGTCAGCGGTACCAAGGGAGGACTGGCTCCGGGCGGTCGAAGTCTGCTTGGAGGGAAAGGCCTTGAGTTGGTTCAGGTGGACACATCAGCAGCAGCCTTTTCGGACGTGGGAGGAGTTCACCTCTCTACTGGTGGAGCGGTTTGGCACAGTATAGTCTGAGGGAGTCTATAAGCGGCTATATTCAATGAAGCAGGATGGGAGCGTGGGCGAGTACATCAAGAAGTTCGAGTCGCTCTACCACCGAGTTCGAGGAGTCTCAGATGAATCTTTAGAGTGTTGCTTTATTAAAGGGCTGAAGTCCACTGTTAGGTCCGGGCTGAGACAGCGGAAGCCCGTGGGCCTGCGAGAGATGATGACCTCGGCTAGGATGGTGAAGGACCATCAGGAGACTGAGAGGAGAGCATGTGGGGCGTGGGGAGGCACCGCTTTTCGTGGACAGGCTCCAGTGGAAGGACAGAGAGCTGCTCCTACCCAGGAAGCTACAGCAGTTGCCGCAGGCAACAGGGACAGGAGACCAGAGCCACGGCAGGGGACAAGTACGGGGATGACTGAGGCGGAGATCCGGAAAAAGAGAGCGAATGGACTATGTTTCAAGTGTGATGAGAGATTTACTCCAAGACACTGTTGTGGGGATCGGACTCTTCAGATACTGATAGTGAACGACGATGAGGAGGAGGACGATGTAATAGTACTATAGGCTGGAGAGGATGAGGAGGAGCCTGAGCATCAGCTCTTGGGTTCACACCGAACCACACCATGAAATTGGTGGGACAAGTGGGCAACCAGGATGTGATCGTTTTAGTAGACAGTGTGGCCACCCACAATTTCATCTCCAGCAGATTGATGGGGGAGCAGCGACTGCAGCTGAGTGACAGAGAGGGATGAAGTAGTACTCTGTACAAGACAGGTGACACACAGTAGCGACGTCTGTCGAGGAGTGATCGTGATGGAGATTGTCACGGATTGTCACGGATTTTCTTCCCTTGGAGGTAGGGAGCACTGATGTCATCCTGGGGATGAAGTGACCGCAGACACTAGGAAAGACCAAGACGAACTGGAAAATGCTGAGGTTGGAGTACCAGGATGAAGGGAGGACAGTGGTCTTACAGGAGGCCCCCAGTCTCTGCCATTCTTTAGTGTCCTACAAGGCCATGACACGAGCTATACACACGGCAGGAGGAGGATATCTGGTAGAGCTACAGGCGGGTGGCAACAATAGAACAGAGGGAGGATCACACACAGGCAGTGGCACCAGAGATAGAGCAGCTGTTGAGCCAGTACGAGGAAGTGTTTCAGACTCCGCAGGGATTACCACCACCTCGAGACCACGAGCATGCCATTGTTCTGCGGGAGGGCGTGTCTCCCATCAGCGTGCGGCCCTACAGATACCCTCAGGTGCAGAAGGATGAGATCGAGAGGTTAGTAGAGGCATGCTGCAGGCATGGGTCAATCAGCCGAGTGTGAGTCCATTTTTCAACCCAGTTTTGCTGGTAAAGAAGAAGGATGGCAGCTGGAGGTTTTGTGTGGACTACAGGGCTTTGAATAAGGAAACTGTCCCCGATAAGTTTCCCATTCCTGCGATCGATGAGCTTCTTGACGAGCTCCATGGGGATGCTTGTTTTCCAAAATCGACCTCAAGTCAAGTTATCACCAGATACAGATGAGGGTAGCTGACGTACCCAAGACTGCCTTTAGGACTCATGAGAGGCACTATGAGTTCCTCGTCATGCCGTTTGGCTTGACGAACGCTCCAGCAGCATTCCAATCATTAATGAACAATGTGTTCCGACCCTACCTCCGGAGATTTGTCCTGGTATTCTTCGACGACATCTTGATATACAGTCGTAGTGTGAAGGAGCATGTGGGGCATCTGCAGACAATGTTACATGATCTACAGGACCAGCAGCTTTGTGCCAATAAGAAGAAGTGCATGTTTGGTCAGCCACAGGTGAAGTATTTGGGGCATATTGTCTCAGCTGAGGGGGTGGCGGCAAACCGGGCCAAGATTGCAGCGATATTAGACTGGTCGTTACCCACCACACTACGAGGCCTGCGGGGCTTTTTGGGCCTGACAGTGTACTACATGAAGTTCGTCCGGGGGTACAGTTCGATTGCATGGTCACTTACAGAGCAGCTTAAGAAGGACAGCTTCCACTGGGGTGAGGAGGCCACCCAGGCATTTGGGGCCCTGAAGCAGGCGATGACGACCGTGCCTGTTTTGGCACTACCAGATTTCAGCATGCCTTTTGTAATAGACACTGACGCTTCAGGACATGGGTTGGGGGCAGTGTTGATGCAGGATCAGATGCCTATTGCATATTTCAGCCAAACTCTGTCAGCACGAGCAAGGCCGAAATCAGTATATGAGCGGGAATTGATGACAATCGTGCTCTTCATCCAGAAATGGCAGTCTTGTTTATTGTGGAGAAGATTTATAATGAGGACCGACCAGAGGAGTCTGAAATATTTGTTGGAGCAGTGCATAGTCACAGAAGAGCATCAGAAGTAGCTCTCCAAGGTGGTCCATTACACATTTGAGATATAGTACCGACCAGGCTTGGAGAACAAGGCGTCAAATGCACTGTCCCGCAGAGAGGAACCAGCAGAGGTGGCAGCCATTTTCGTACCGGTCCTCCTAGACTGGGAGCCATTGAGCAGAGAGATTGAGGTCGATACAGGCTTAGCACAGATACAGAAGGCACTGCAGCAGGGTTCAGCGGAATTTCTGGGGTACACCATGAGTGGCCGGCGACTACTCTACTAGGGGAGACTGGTGATTCCCAGGGGATCCATACATATTCCGTTGATATTTCAAGAGATCCATGGCAACTCCATTGAAGGGCATTCAGGGATACAGCAGACCTACAGAAGGAAGTCTAGGGAGCTGTACTGGCCAGGTATGAAGAAAGACATTGCTAAGATGATAGCGGAGTGTGACGTCTGTCAGCGTCATAATTACATGGCAATGGCACCAGCAGGACTTCTACAGCCATTGGTCCTTCCTGAGAGAGTTTGGAAGGAATCAGCATGGACTTCATTGAGGGGCTACCATGATCAGAGGGCTACAATTCCATATTAATGGTGGTGGATCGACTCAATAAGTATGCCCACTTCGTGCCGTTGAGACACCTCTATACAACCGTGACAGTAGCTACAGCTTTTATGCAGGTGGTGGTCCGCCTACATGGTTTTCCTGCCTCCATAGTATCCGGCTGCGACAAAGTATTCGTAAGCAGTTTTTGGCAGGAGCTGTCCAAGGTGCAAGGGACCAAACTGAAGAGGAGCACAGCATATCACCCACAGCCAGACGATTGAATAGGAGTGTGGAGACCTATTTGAGGTGTTTTGTTTCAGATTCACCGAAGCAGTGGGCCAGATGGTTAGCATGGGTAAAATACTGGTACAACACATGTTACCACTCGGCAGCTCAGAGTATTCCCTTTCAGATTTTGTATGGGGAGCCACCAAAGTTGATCCACTACAGTAGAGGTACCACTTCCGTGTCACAGGTAGAGCAGCATCTTGAGGAGCGGGACAAGTATTTGGAGGAGCAAAAGAAACATTTGTTGTGAGCCCAACAGATCATGAAAGTTAAGGCTGATGAACACCGGAGAGATGTGCAATTTGCTGTAGGCGATCGGGTTTACCTTAAGCTCCGGTCTTAAAACAGAAGACTTTGGCCCATCAGAGCAATGAAAAGTTGGCGGCCCGCTACTATGGGCCTTTCGAGAATACCACTCAGATATGGAAGGTGGCGTACCGTCTGCAATTACCGGCTAGATTCACCATTCACCCCGTTTTTCATATCTCGCAACTGCGGCGAGCAATCGGAAACCATACCCTATCACCAACTCTTCCTCCCACCCTGACAGATAACATGGAGGTGTTGCTTGAGCCTCAGGAGCTGACTAGTGTTAGACATGCCGCAGATGGTACACAAGAAGCGTTGATCAAGTGGAGAGGACTGCCGGACTATGATGCTACATAGTACATAGAAACCCCGTGGGGTGATACGAGATCAGTTTTCCGACTTCCACCTTGAGGACAATGTAGCACTTTTGGGGAGAGTAGTGATGCGGCGCGGCAGCAAGAGGGCGCGCGCAGGTTCAGCGAGGGTCCGATTCAGGTTATCAAAGGAGGAGGCGACTCGGGTCCACCACGGGCACGGAGACAAACTAGTAATTTCATAACTACAAGAGGGGGTCGTTTAGTAATTTCCTATTTGAATATCCCCCCTAAAGCAAGGGCGGCCGGCCCTAAGGGAATTACCGAAGAATTGAATTATGAGTTATTTTCCTTAGATTGTAGATTAATTTACAAATTGCTTTATCTTGCTTTTGTAGATTAATCTAGCCCCAGATCTTTATTCTTACAATTCTATTCTAATTTTAGATCTGCTTTTCCATATAAAATCCTATTTTTATTAGTCCACAACCCTAAAAATCCTACCTTTATCCCCACAAATAGCCCTAGACGCATCATTTTATTGTGGTATCTGTAGATGTTGGTCAGAATGAAAGACAGCCATGTTTCAAATTGATCCCTTCCAAAAGCAATACAAAATGGTATAGATAGATATCAATTTCCACCAAAACTATGAATTATGTCCTAAGTTCACAAGTTACAGTACCACGAAATACTAATTACATCACTTTTGAACTTCATAATTACCTCTCATGGTCACCGCATGGCATGGTGTGCATGACTTAACAGCCAGAGAAAGTTCAAAAAGGAATTGGCAATATTTTTACTACTTTTAACCTAACACTGATCTTAACCGACTATAAAATATGGGTACATGGTTTCCTGGCATCGCCAACATTACGTTATTAACTTAAAATCAAGAGTTTGCCCGGCCAGTAAGCGTAAAATCTACACATTTGCCTTCACAAGCAATATCTGTGTGGCCCATTGCATGATATTCAATCGATAAGCCAAGCTCAGGCTGCAGAAGATGATAGAGATGAAGAGGAAGGATGATCAGAGAGAGTTCTCTAGATCTTGTGGCCACAGCATAAGCCTAAGTGGAACTTCTCTAAAGCCTTGAAGCTTCTATGAAGAAATTATAAACAGTATTTCAAAAGAAAAAGCTTAGAATCAGATCTTGTTTATCATGCAGTTTCATATTTCAGTTTGTTTCCCACCGGTAGTCCTTTATTTAATGCTGAAGGAGAATGGACAAGAATTTTATGTTGTAACTGGCTGTTTGTTATAGGTGTAATCAAACTATTCATAAGTTTCTAGCAAAATCTCAGATTTCACTTCTCTAATTTCTCATTCTTTTTTCCATCATTGAAAAATGATGGGGGGAAATGTTAACCTAGCAGTGTACGAACAAAAAATGGTAAAATAGAATAATAAGCTGAAAAACTTGACTTCCATAAAAAATTATAATTCTTACTTGCATTTAGCTAATAAAGAAATGTATCTTTAGCTTCTACAATTAAACCAAAAAAACAAAACAAAACAAAATTTTGAAAAGTAAAACTATAGTCTACCATATAACCAATCTGACCCACGGTACAATATAATGACCCGATACAGACAACATCATACACAGGAATGATGATTAGCACTTGGCCAAAAGGCTGAGTAGGGACTGCTTATTTAAGGTTGAGAAATCAAACTGTTGGGAAATCAAAAGGACAGGATTGATCTAACAGGCTAGAACTTATGAGAAAGACTACCATAAGGCTCAAAGATTATAGATGTAGATCGAACTAATGAAATTCGAAGATTTACACAGCCTTTTTTCACAATGGGAGTAACTATAGCTATAGTTATAATGTTTACTCTAACTTGAAGATATTCTTGGAATATGCTGCCATATGGCTACATGGCATGATTAAATTTAGAGCACTACAAACTCCAAAAAATGAGCACACTTCTGTGTGTTACTAATTAGGTATAGACTACTTCATTGAATCATAGCTAGGATATCTCATGTTCTGCACGTGTATCTTTTTCATTGACATTTATACCTTTCACATCGATCATAAGTTATTTAAATTGTTATATTTATTTTATGGGCAACTTTTAGGCATTTACATGTTTTACCCTATAAAGTGAAGAAGCCTTTTTACCCTTAGCCATTTTAGGGTACTTCTAAATTATTCAATTACCCGTTAGGATAAGTGGAAGGCATTAGTATCTAGACCCTTATCTTACCTGTTTGCCACCCTTGTGTTTAACGTATAAGAAGATAATAAAAAGGGTACTGATGTTCACTAAATAACTAATCCAATGGAACAATCTAAAGCACTTTAAATATACAACTAAGTCGAATGAAATAAACTGTATGAGATGTCCATTACTTGACAGAATCTCCTAAGAAAGATCTCCATTAAACCTTCTGATACATAATTATGTGGCGATGCTTAGAACCCACACAATTGGAATAAATATTTAGAAATGCGTTGCCAACTGAGCTTAGCTCAGATTTTATGACACTTCCATCATGAAAGGTTTTGGATTTGAATTACACCACACACATCTTGCTATAGGGTTTTTGAATTTAATTTGCAGGGGCCCAAATTCATTGCCCAACAACTAGGGTGCATGGCGCACATAGTGACACGGTGGTTATGGAGGTTCATTGTGATTCGGGTGCATGGATCAACTTCACTATCCATTTATGGAAGTCCTTTCTACCACTAGGTTCGGGTTTCTTTTCCCCGTCCGGGCTACGGGCTACGATGTAAGCCTACGGGCAAAAAAAAATCAAACATATAACGTTGTGTTCCACTGTTTATAGTCTTGAATGTCAAGACCAAATGAATACCGGTTCGAACAGTAGCCAACATGTGAGTAAAGGTTCAGTAAATAACCATTGAATTCCGCAGCTTTTTCGGGAAGAATGTAATCCCATGTTTTCTCCAGTGCTTTCCTGATCTTCAAATTTGTCTCCCCATCAAGATTTGCAGTCTACAGCAACCAACTTTAAATCAATAACGGCATGAAAAAATGACAAATTGTTTTTGTAAATAGATTCAGATCCCAGAAGTTTTCAGGAACCTCAATATAGCAGACGCCATCGGGATTCGTACTTGCAAGGAACAACAAATCAGCAGGGAAAAACCCATCTTGCTTAACCTGCAAAAAAGATCATCTATCATCCTTGACCAGACTATTTATGGATCAACTCTTTAAAATGAACAGTAATCTTATCATATTCAGCTTCTGGTGGACTCTAGCAGAATCCAGCATTTTAGTACATCATTTTCATAAAACATGGAAATGGTCATATCACATTCCACCATCAAGTTGACTATCGAAGAGCTTTGAAAGGTTGCACGTAAGATAGACAAGAAGTATGGAATAGTATGTCCTATAAGGAATGTGTTAGATCCACTGACCAGCCAGCAAACCGATGCGCGCGCAAGGGAAGCCGGTTCAACCTAGGCATGTTTTCGACTTTCCTTGTTTTAATTAACTTTAATGGCAAACTTGTAATTGATAAGGAGGGGTTTATTCTTAAACTAGGGGGTAGCCATCATTTTAGTTCTTATACTTATTTTGATAAATTGATAGAGTTCTTCGAGAGTTCTTCGAGTGATCTTAGGCAAGTGTGGACGGCCTCGCTTATCGGCGTCTTGTGAGGGTGGTTGCCCCTTTATTGTAGCCAAAAACTATTTTTATTCGTTGTTTTTATTCAAGTTAAGTTCAGATTTGGGTGAATCCTATCAATTTGGTATCAGAGCGCGTGATGATTCATGGCGGCTTCGACAAGATCGCAAGACAAAATTGAGGCTTTGGAAGCAAAATTTACAGGTGAGATCAACGGAATCAAGAAATCGTTGGCGAGAAACGAGGAATCCATGGCAAAGTTGACGGCTTCTATCGAAAAATTGACGGCGAGACAAGAGAAACACGACGAACAATTCGCGCAATTAATTTTTCAATTGACGGCAAACGCAGGAAAAGATGAAAAGAGAGAGGGAACCCCTAAATCAACGGAAAAGGCGCCACATTTGGGCAAGGGAAAGGAAAAGGTTGAGATTTTTGATGCGGAAAACATCCACGTAGAGGAGGAATTCATCGAGGATGAGGAAGGTGAGCCGTAGAAGGTCGATTACCGCGAGGAAGTGCGTCGGAAGGTAGTGGAAGCGCGGAAGGGGGCGGCGGCCCTAGTCTACCCCCCATCGGGCGCGGACAGGGGCGGGGGGCGCGGGAATTTTTTCTGGGCCCCGCCGCCTCCCAGGACCACCGCCAGGTGGGCGGTGGTCTCCCCTGGGTTCGCCCAGGGGCGACGATAGGCCGGGGGGCCGGCGACCCCCCCGACCCACGGGGGGCGATGGGGCCCCCGGGAGCTACAGGCGGGGCCGGCGGCCCTGCCCAAGGCAGGCCACGGCCCCTCATGCTATAGAGGGCCTGCGAAGGGGGTTTTCGATGCCCGAGGAGCGGAATTTCAGCAGTTACATGACGACCAGCCCCATCGAGAGGTGTCGACGCGTGATTTTGAGGAGGAATTGTACCCCGGAAAATTCCAGGAGTACAGAGACTACGGCGAGAGGCATCGGGACCCTTCCGACCCTCGATTTGATGACAGCGGATGGCAACCTCCACCACACCACCAGGGGGACGACCCGTAGGCAGGAGAGGAGGTCACAGAGACTTCCAGGAGAGGCCAGATGGCAGGTTGGGAGGCGACGACGGGGGATGGATACGGGGACCGAGGAGGAGGCCCACATGGGGGTTACGAGCGACACCAGGAGCGATGGCAGCACTGCCACCAGCCGAGGCACGGTGGAGGACGCGGAGACCAGTGGGGATTCAATATGGACAGACTGCGAAAGTCGAAGATGCATGTATTCGATGGGGTGGACTCGGTGTCGTGGATCTACAGAGCGGAGAGATTCTTTAGAGTTTCTCGCATGACGGAGGAGTCGAAGCTGGAGGCAGCAGGTATCTGTTTGGATGGGAAGGCCCTCGCCTGGTTTCAGTGAAAGGATGCAAGGCGTCATTTTCGCTCGTGGGAGGAGATCAGGGATCAGATGGTGGAGAGGTTTAGGGATCCCCATCTGGAAAACGTATGTGAGCAGCTGCTATCACTCAGGCAGGAAGACACCGTGAGGGATTATCTAGAGAGGTTTGAGGCCCTATCAAGATAGGTGCACGGGGTGTCAAACGAAACGATGGAGAGCACCTTTATGAAGGGGCTGAAGGCCACGGTTCGAGCAGCGGTTCGCATGCAGAAGCATCAGAGCCTGATGGAGGCCATGGAGTACGCTCAGATGGCGGAGGACTGGCAGATGGAGGAGAGAAAGGCAAAAGGTGGCTGGAGTGAACCGGTTTCGCGGAGTGTCCCGACCGCAACAGGAGAACAGAAGACAGTTACAGAGGCAGATCAAGCAAGTATTGAGAAGACTGGATAGCATAGCAACGCACCGCCAGCAGTGATCAGTTTAGGAGGATGACTAATGCCGAGATGATGGAGAAGCAGCAGAAGAGGCTCTGTTTCAGATGCGATGAGAGATTCACCCCAGGACACCACTGTGTGGGTCGCAAGCTGCAAGTGCTGATAGCTGTGGCAGACAAGGAGGATGACGTAGAGAATGAAAAGATCAGAGTGGAAGACGACTCCCACCTGGAGTAGCACCGTCAGGAGCCTCATCCACCACCTTGAGGACAAGGTGGATATTCAGGGATGGAGTAATGTTAGATCCACAGACCAGCCAGCAAACCGACGCGCGCAAGGGAAGCCGGCTCAACCTAGGGCGTTTTCGACTTTACTTATTTTAATTAATTTTAATATCAAACTTGTAATTGATTAGGATAGGGTTCATTCTTAAACTAGGGCTAGCCGTCATTTTAGTTCGTATGCTTATTTTGATAAATTGAGAGAGTTCTTCGAGAGTTCTTCGAGGGATCTTAGGAGAGTGCAGACGTCCTCGCTTACCGGCGTCTTGGGAGGGTGGTTGCCCCTTTATTGTAGCCAAAAACTATCTTTCTTCGCTGTTTTTATTCAAGTTAAGTTCAGATTTGGGTGAAACCTATCAGAATGTTCCACTATCCAATAATGAGTAGTTCAGGTCTGTTTCAAAGCCACACCATTTCCAAATGTCCCCTTGACCATGAATTTGACACCACCCAGGAGGCTGACACTAAAAAAGCAACACCAATATTCCGATGGGACAAAAGGGTTACTGATTCAATCTTTAGGGAAACAGCTTTCACGATGATTATCTTCTCACTCAAGTCACAAGTGGCATTGGTCCCGAAAAATGCTCCAGTTTTTCATAGATCCACCAATTTTCAATATTTTGTTGTGTGTTATACAGGCACCAATGGCCAAAAATCAACACAAACATAAGAACACCAAAAACAGAGATAAGGTCATACGTCAGTAAGTGATGAATTTCTTCTCAAATTAAAAGAATGAACTAGAACCTAGGAGTGTAAAGAAATTTTCAAAAATAACAAAGCATTTATCCCAAATTGTTCAGGCCTGCTGCATGAATCCTAATTATGTTCGACATTGCCCTAACAGAAGGGGCTTTGGGTGTTTTGGATTATTAAGTTTTATTAAACTGAAATGGGGTTAGGGTCAGATTGTCAGCCAAGAGAAAATTTGGTCATTTCTAAGGCCTTGAATTTGACTTGAATATTTACTGTGTTAGAATTTTTTAGATTAACACGTTGGTTGGGGGAGCGGTGGAAGTG
Organism: Scilla litardierei; assembly: GCA_030789695.1. Lineage (NCBI taxonomy): Eukaryota > Viridiplantae > Streptophyta > Magnoliopsida > Asparagales > Asparagaceae > Scilla > Scilla litardierei. The sequence continues at coordinate 662,922,689 of CM061142.1, read as the reverse complement.
CATTTGGCAAACATATATCAGAAACTCCAGTTTTTCGACCATATTTAACTCAGAAAATGGTATCATTTCCCAACTAATTTCAGAAAACGATGTCAGATCCCTGTAAATTCGTTGTTGGAAGCAGTCTGCAGTTACACCCTTGCGCTCCCTAGCTTCAAAACCAATACGGGATTCTTTTACTTTATCCGTATTTAATTCCTTTCTCGACTCAGCTTCTTTTTCTTCACCGTTACCAGAAACTGCAGTAAACCTGAGACCCAATATTTTCTCCTCCCACCATCCAAGGCAGCTCTTTCTGTTTCCTCCTATATCCACCTTCTACATGTGTTCACTGTGATTATTCCTTTGTTTCCGTGCTAACTTCTTCCCCCCACCATAATATCCCCCACTCCAGCATGGGCACAACAGGAAAAAAGAATAAAACTACACAACCGAGAGCCCAAGAAGAGAGAAGCAAATGTTACAGTGTGCATTTGCTAAGCCTGTGGAATATTGTAAAACACATGAAGAGCACCATTGCTAAACTGTCACAAAATACCTTTGCTAAAGCCTCATAACGTTTTCACCCCAATGGAAATCCCTTCACCATTAGCACATAAATCCCAAGTACCAAGTTTTCCTGCACAATTGAGTTTATATCAGCTTTATGCATCCTACTTGTCTTCTATAATTCCTTTGTACATACTAGAGCTTTAGGTCGGGTGTTACCCCAATTACAAGTTTCATGAACCATAACACTTTTGGTTTATTTATACTTCGCTTTCCCTACGTCAAGAGTATACATGGTCCCCAGATTTTTAGTGGATTAGTTTTGTATCTTGACGAATGCAATATTTTTCAGAGGTTTGTGCTGTGTGCCATAGGCCCATAGCCTAGCCACATTGAATACAAAAGAATTACATGTACATGTTCATGATTATTTTCTCTCTCTTTTCCATCAGCATAATTGTCTGTTCATGTGCGCATGCACGCACATGTGATGAGGGAGGGGGTGTGCAGATTTCATATTTCCAAGGAAGATCATTCATTTCCAATCTATGAAGATCAAGAGGAAGCTCTGAGAATGGAACCATTTTATTTAATCTATGCAATTTGTTTGGGCCTAAAACTCATTTTTTTAAAAAAGAAATTCAGCAACATTATTAACATTACTGATGAGGGTCTAGTTCCACAGTAATGCCACTTCATGCCACTGTGAACATCCCAAGCACCCTCATCTTCTGTTCACCCCAAACAATGCAGACATACCACCAGCAAGGTTCCAAAACCCGTGTTGAGATATTTTTCTGTTTTTCATTTCAATCGAGACTTTTTTCATTTGTCACTGTAAGAGAGATCCAATGTGCTTCCATGGACAAGTTTTTCCCCAAAACCTCACATGTTCAACTTAGATGATTAATTTTCTGAACATTCTGATAGAATTCACCAAAATCTGAAATTAAATTGCTAAAACAGCAAATAAAAAGATAACTTTTGGCTACAATATAGGGGCAACCACCCTCCCAAGACGCCGGTAAGCAAGGACGTCCGCACTCTCCTAATATCCCTCGAAGAACTCTCACCAATTAATCAAAATAAGCATAAAAACTAAAATGATGGCTAGCCCTAGTTTAATAATAAAACCACTCCCTAATCAATTACAAGTTTGCCCTTAATATTAATTAAATCAAGGAAAGTCGAAAACGCCCCTAGGTCGAGGCGGCTGCCCTTGCGCACGCGCGTCGGCTTGCTGGTCCCCACTTACTGGCCCGTGGATCTAACATTACTCCGCTCCCGAAAATCCACCTTGCCCTCAAGGTGGCGCATGAAGCTTCTGGCGGTGCTACTCCAGGTGGGAGTCGTCTTCCACTACAACCTCTTCATCCTACACGTCATCCTCCTCGTCTGCCCCAGCTATCAGCACTTGCAGTTTGCGAACCCCACAGTGGTGTCCTGGGGTGAACCTCTCATCGCATCTGAAACAAATCCCCTTCTGCATCTTCTCCCTCATCGTGGCGTCAGTCATCCTCCTAAACTGACCCCTCGCTGGCGGTGCGCTGCTCTGCTCTCTAGTCTTCTCAATACTCGCATGATCCGTCCTTGTAGCTGCCTTCTGTTCTCCTGCCGCGGTCGGGACGCTTCGTGACCCCGGCCCACTCCATCCTCCACTGGCATTCCTATCCTCCAAATAATAGTCATCTGCCATCTGGCTGTACTCCATGGCCTCCATCAGACTCTGAGGCTTCTGCATGTGTACCGCTGTTCGTATAGTGGCCTTCAACCCCTTCATGAAAGTGCTCTCCATCGTCTCGTCGGTCACCCCGTGCACCTATCCTTAAAGGGCCTCAAACCTCTCTAGGCAGTCTCTCACAGTATCCTCCTGTCTGAGGGATAGCAGCTGCTCCCGCACGTTCCCCAAGTGGGGGTCTCTGAACCTCTCTACCATCTGGTCCCTGATTTCCTCCCAGGAGCGAAAGAGACGCCTCGCGTCCTTCCACTGAAACCACGCGAGGGCCTTTCCATCTAGACAGATGCACGCTGCCTCCAGCTTCTGCTCCTCAGCCATGCGAGAGACTCTAAATAATCTCTCCGCTCTGTAGATCCACGAGACCGGGTCCGCTCTATCGAATATAGGCATCTTCAACTTCCTCAGTCGGTCCAATTGAATCTCCCCTGGTCCCCGCGACCTCCACCGTGTCTAGACTGGTGGTAGTGCTGCCATCTCTAATGGTGTCGCTCGTAACCCCCATGGGGCCCTCCTCCTCGGTCCCCGTATCCACCCCATTCGTCGCCTCCAAACCTGCCCTCTGACCTCTCCTGAAAGTCTCTGTAACCTCCTGCCCCGCCTACTATGCGTCCCTGCTGGTGGTGTGCTGGAGACTGCCACCTACCGTATCAAATCGTGGATCGGGAGGGTCCCGATAACCTTCGCAGTAGTCTCTGTACTCTTGGAATCCTCCGGGGCCCAATTCCTCCTCAAAATCACGCGTCAACACCTCCCGATAGGGCTGGTCGTCGTGTAGCTACTGGAAATCGCCGCCCCCGCCTCGAAAAACTCCCGTTCAAGTCCCCTCTGGCCTGCGGGGCCGCGGCCTACCTGGGGCAGGGCCGCCGGCCCCGCCCGATGCTCCCGGGGGGCCTAGCAGCCCCCCGTGGTTCGAGGGGGTTCGTCCCCCGGGCGAACCCAGGGGAGGCCGTCGCCTCCCCTGCGGTGGTCCTGGGAGGCAGCGGGGCCTAGGAAAATGCCCCCCCCCATGTCTGCACCCTATGGGGGCTGGTTGGGGCCGCCACCCCCTCTTTGTGCTTCCACCACCTTCCGCCACACCTCCTCCCGGTAATCGACCTTCCACGGATCCCCTTCCTCATTCTCGACGAATTCCTCATCCACATGGACGTTTTCCGCATCAAAAATCTCAACTTTTTCCTTCCCTTTGCCCAAAGGTGGCGCCTTTCCCGCTGATTTAGGGTTCCCATCTCCTTTGTGGTTCTCCGCCAATTGGAAGATCAATTGCGCGAATTGTTCATCGTGCTTCACTTGATTCGACGTTAATTGGTTGATGGAAGCCGTTAATTTCGCCATGGAATCATCGTTTCCCGCCAACGATTTCTTGATAGAATCGATCTCGCTCGTGAATTTTGCCTCCAACGCCTCAATTTTGTCTAGTGATCTCGTCAAAGCCGCCATAGATCATCACGCGCTCTGATACCAAAGTGATAGGATCCAAAGCAAATCTGAAAATAATTGATTAAAACAGCAAATAAAAAGATAACCTTTGGCTACAATATAGGGGCAACCACCCTTCCAAGACGTCGGTAAGCAAGGACGTCCGCACTCTCCTAATATCCCTCGAAGAACTCTCGAAGAGCTCTCACCAATTAATCAAAATAAGCATAAAAACTAAAATGACGGCTAGCCCTAGTTTAAGAATAAAACCCATCCCTAATCAATTACAAGTTTACCCTTAAAATTAATTAAATCAAGGAAAGTCGAAAACGCCCCTAGGTCGAGGCGGATGCCCTAGCGCACGCGCATCGGCTTGCTGGTCCCCACTTACTGGCCCATTGATCTAACACATTCTTTCCAATATATTGTGCTTCTATGTTACAGTTCCATGTGGCAAGAATAAGTATTACGTTCATAATGAAAAAAAATATTTGACACATCAATAATGTATAGATTGTATTATGTAATCCATACGGTAAAAATTATTATATGCACCGCCAGCTAGTTGGAAATAGGTGTCATTTTCTGATGTCAATGAACTGGCATGAAGTAACCTAAAATTCAGTGTCATAAAAAGGTAAGTAAATGTGATATCACCACAAACTTATCACCCCAGCAAGCAGGACAAAATAGATATCCTTGAAAAATCAACCCATTAAGTTGTAACATATAGGTTATGAAACATACCCTTACAACATCGCCAACCTGCAGCTTCTTCCAGGGCACACTTTCCCACTTCTGACCTTGCAATACATCCACAGGAGTGCTATTTATTGTTTTATCATTTTGCAGACGCTTCTGTATTAAGCATATGAGAATGAGAATTTAACTATAATGGAACAAACACATCAACCTCATCTAAATGCAAATATTATCAGAGCGTAAACAGTGAAATAACCACAGGCATTACTAACCCAATCCTCAAAGGCTTCCTTAACAAGAGAAACCAAGAGCACTAGACTTAGCGGAAGCACGTTAGTTAGGGGCGATACTGGACTGCAAAGTAACAGAGCATCTTCAGTAAAAACTGATATAGTTGTCTGTGATTCACAGACTTTATCATAAGAATGAACATTTTCAAATGGGAGAGATAATGAATGGCTACAAATACTGAAGACATGAAGCAAAATGATTGTCAAGACATAAGATAGATGGCAATAATGATGTCAATAAATAAAATTTGCAATTTCTAAACCATACCTCATGGGAGTAGTAGACAAGATAGAGATCATAAGAAAGTATAAATTGGCTACCCGCCTGAACTGTCAGAATAAACATAGGCAGTCTTCAGTAGAAAAACGTGAAAAGAATAAAAAACATAAGAGCAGCTGACTGAACTGAAAGAGTATGCGTTCAAAATGAGATAATATTTGAAAGTAATATAAAGATAAGAGAACTAAGGCACCTGCTCAAACAACCCTTTTGGTAGGAAGGTTAAAAGATTGTATTTCGTAGTAGATATGGAATTCCCCTGTAAAAAATAATGTATAGGTAAGAAAAGAAACAAGATCATGATATACACAACAAACAGCCATGGTGTAAAAAATAGGCACACGCTGATATACTAGTGAGCAATTCCCAGAGAGACTGAGACTGAAATTATTGTAGTTTCAAATTTGGGGTCAACTTTATGGACTCAATAGAAAGAGAACAACTTCAAAATAGTAATAAAATAATAATAACAAAAAATAATAAATAAATAATGATAACATTAATATCAATAACAATAATATAAAAATAAATAAAAATAAAAATAAAAATACTGAATAAATAAAAGGAAAAGGAAATAATAATAAATACACACAAACAATCTTAAAAATCATGTAAAATCATGTCAGATCACATCGGATTGTAATGTCGAATACTTGTTTTCCACGCATTACGATATAAAGCTTTTCCTTCAATCAAGATCTTTCATATCTCCTTGTATCACTTCCTTCCATATTTTATTCGGTCTTTCTCTCTCTTGATCTCAACATTCATATATTTTATCTTTCTAACATGCGCATCAATAAGTCTTCGACGTATATAACCAAACTATCTCAAGTGATGTTGTCTCATATTCTTATCCTCTATATGGACCACAACTACTTCGCTTGGATACTGTGTTCCTCACATTATCTTTTTTAGTGTTTCCCTACATCCACCGTAATTTTTACATCTCTAACATATACATACTCTATTCATGCTTCTAAATGATAGCCCAACGCTATTTACCATATAACAAAATAGGGCTAATTATTATCCTATGAAATGCAAAGATACACTCTGATCATACAACACTCATATTATTGCTCTTCACTTCAACCAACCAATTTTAATTATATGTTCTACATTTTTCTTAATCTATGCATCCTCTTAGATAACCGACCCCACTATACCTAAAATACTTACTTATCGATGTACTTTTTTCATTTACAACACCCACTATACCTAAACCTCGAGTCACTAATGTCTGCCTCTAAATTTATGACTTTACATTTACAAAACTTCCAGTCGCAACACTTTCAGACGCATGCAAAACAATATTGTCTGCAAATAACGTACATCAAGACACATCATCTTGAATATGCCTAGTGCATTGATCAATCATTATAGAAAAGATGAGGAGATTCAAAGCCGAACCATCATGAAACTTCATGGTGATAAGAATGTTATATGTTATTTATTTGTAAGTTTTTATTCCTTAATACATGTCTTAAATTAGAGTAACATACTACAGAGACCGCTTCTTCATTAAGTCTCATCACCCCAAATATTTGTCAAGATCACTACATATAAAAATTGCATCAACCAAATTGAATCATTCGTGGGCAAGTTTATAGAGCTTAATTGACTAAATGGCTCAGATGTTCGTATTTTTTTGTTTTTTAAGTTAAAAGATATGGTTTGATGAATGTTTAATATATCATATATAGAAATAGTTGATAAGAAATTAGTAGCCATGTTCTATATCTGGAAACATTAGTGAAAACCAATGAGTATGTCTTGATCGTGATCCAAGACCAAGGTTGCAATTAAAGGCATGCATCACTGAAAATTGTATAATTGCATTTGAAGTCAAGGCATATGCCACTTGTAACCTCTTAATCGGTCTGCATTTGCAAAAATCAATTGAGAAAGCTAGAGTAAAAGTAACAAAATGCACAAAAAGATAATGACAATTTTTCGGTGGCAGAATGTAGCCTAGTATAAGGTAGGATTTGAACCGAACCTCTTCCCCATGGTACAGAGCCTTTACCATAGTGAATCAGTGGCACCCTACCATAGTGCCACAAGAAATTTGAAGAATGATTGCTGGAATTAAAGCTAAATATCATGTTTAATCAAAGTGATTCCAGCCTTTCGTTGAAATTTATAGATTTATTTTGAGTCTAAATAAAATTAAATGGCTTAGTCCAAATGGTTGTTGACTGCTAAAATTTGTTTAGAGACAACAAGTACGCAAAATGTATCTCTCTTTCATGACCATCATATGAGACCGAGTCGTGATCATTAAAATTTAATGAACTATTAAGCAACTATTAAAATTAATGAACTACTAATCCATCTTCATCATCTTAGCCTTCATCTTAAAAAATTTGGGTTGGCTTCATGAACTCAATAGAAAGTATGTCGGATCGTGATGTTGTGTACAGTTTTTCATGCATTACGATCAAAGCTTTCTCTTCTGTCAAACCAAGAACTTTTATATCACTTATTATCACTTCCATCCATGTAAAATTCGGTCTCTCTCTCTTACTCTTAATCTCAATAATATATTATGTATTTTTAATGGATACAGCATTAGGTATCCGGTGCATATGGCCAAACCATCTCAAACTATGTTCTCTCATCTTATCCTACATAAGGACCGCACCTACCTTCACTCCAATATCATCATTTCTTATCATATTTTTTTAATGTTTCCACACGTTCATCACATCATTCGTATCTCTACTACACCAAAACTCTGTTTATACTTCTTGGTAATAGCCCAACACTTTGTACTATATTACAAAGTTGATCTAATCGATGTTCTATAAAATTTCTCCTTTAAATATAACAGTGTATTTTGATCACACAACACTCATGTTGCATCTCTCCATTTCAACCATCTTGCTTTAATTCTATGATGAATTATCAACATCTTTCTTAATTCTTGCATCTTCTTTGACAACTGATCCAAGATACATAAATCACTTACTTATCAAAATACTTTTTCCATCCAACTTCATCACGTTATAATTTTTATGTCTCACTATACTAAACTTACATTCTATATAGTAGGTCTTATTCCTACTAAGTCTAAAATCTCTAGCCTTTATATCTACCTCCATAAATCTAACGTTGTGTTTATATTACTTTTGATCTCATTTATCAAAACAATATCGTCTACAAATAACATACGCTTAGACATATCATTTTGTAAATGCCGAATGAACTGATCCATCTTATAGTAAAGATGAAAGGACTCAGAGCCAAGGCTTATAGTAAAGAGGAGGAGACTCAGAGCCAAACCTTGGTATAACCCAATAATGATCAAAAAATTGTCTGTTAATCATCCATAAATCTTCACATTAATAACTGCTCCTTAATACATATCTTGAATTAAATAAACATACTTTAAAATGACTCTTTTTCCAATAAAACCCATCACAAAATATCTTGAGAAACTTTATCGTATATTTTCTCCATGTCAATAAAGATCATATGCAAATCTCTCTTTCTTACTTTATATTGCTTCAAAATCTGCGCCTGATGAGATAGATTACCTCCGTTAACATCATGACAAAAAACCAAATTGATTTAGTGACATGATGACATCCTTTCATAACATAAACACTATCACCCTCTCACATAGTTTCATGTTATGAATTAACTTAATTCCACGATAGTTAGAGAAACTTTATATATTACCTCTATTTTTATATAAAGGTACAAAAGTGATACTCCTCCATCCCTTTGTATTCTATTTGATTCCTAAATTTTGTTAAACGGCTTTACGAGCCATAAAACGGCTACATCTCATATGCATATCTGCACCATAGTAATCACATCTTGTCCATAATTTTTTCTTAGTTTCATTCTATCTAAAGCTTCCATCACCTCCCATACTTTGATTCTACGCATAAAACAATATTTCAATTCATCTTAGAGAACCTCATTATCTCTTATACCACGAGTATAACTTCCATTAAAGAGTTTGTCCAGGTGCTCTCTCCATTTACATTTGATCTCCTCATCTTAAACCAAATAATTTGGTATTCATCTTTAATGCATTTGGCTACACACAAGTCTCTTTGATTTTTTTTCCTTTATACTAGTCAATATATGTTCTTTTCACAGTTAACTGCATCTATCTTCTTATAAGTATCGGTATATATCCTAAATCTAGCCTCTTGGATAACTCTTTTAACTTCCTTCTTATCTAATTTATATCTATTTAATGCATCATCATCCTTACATCTCATACGATTTCTATAGTTGTCGTGTTTATCTCTAACAGTAACCTTCACTTGCTCGTTCTGTCAAGATATCTCTTTACCTGATGGTGCAATACATTTAGATACATCAAGTTCTTTTATGTGTATTGTTCAAATACAATCTGTAATCTTTTGTCACATAGCACATGTGTTACTCTTAACCTCACAATCAACCTCCTTACGAATCATTTCTTTAAATAGCATGTATGTTCATTCTTTAATTTCCATCACCTAATCTCAGAATCTATCTTAACCTTATGGCTCTTTTGTTACTTCATAATATACACATCTAGAATTAACACTTTATGCTGAGTAGTTACGCTCTTTACCGATACTCCATTATAATCTTTGCAATACTTTTTATCTATCTTTCTAGTCAGAAAGAAATCTATTTAACTTGTATTCGTTCAGCTTCTAAAGATAATCAAGTGTGAATTCTTTTATGAAATCCGAGGTTGGCTAACATTAAATCATAGGCAAAAGAGAAATTCACAATAGATCCTTCAACTTCAACTGTATTTCTATCCCAAGATCGAAGCATCCATGCACACTCTCATAGCACATCCTGCATGAACCTATATGACCATTAAGATTACCCCGAACAAAAAATTTCTCCAACATGTATATTTTACACTACATCCTTCAAATCCTTCCAAATTATTGTTTATTTGCATCATCTAGTCCTATTGTGATGCATAAGCACTAACAATATTCATCACATCCTCCCCTAACACCAATTTAACACCAATTTAACAAACATAATTCTATCACTTTTTCTCCTTACGTTAACTACATTCCTTCGCATTCCTTTATCAATTATTATGCCAACTTAATTTTAATTTCCTTGCTCACCAATGTGCCAAAATTTCTGATCTGATGGTTGGAATACTCTAGCCTTCTCACATACCCATTAGTCTCTTGAATGCATAAAATATTAATTATCATAATAAACATGACATCAAGAAGTTCTCCTAACTTCCCAATTAAAGACTATATGTTCCAAAAAAAACTAATCTAATCCTTTGATTGTGGATTAGCTTCTTTACCCGCCCACACCCATTAAAAACAAGAATCATTACATATTTACCACGTCCAGATGGTGATGTGACGTCGCTTCCGATAGACAACCTAGCAACACTGCATACTTGTCACTGCACCCGGACTCCGGTACTTAGGAAATGATGTTCCAACAAAATTTCTATATAAATACACGGTCATAGAACTGTGTCAAAGTATTATGATGGCTACAAAGGCCTACCACACAACCCCCCTCCTTTATCCGAGCTAGGACGGGAAATGAAAATACAGTATGTGTTTAATGAACTGCTAAGCCAATAAGAAAATATTGGATCACAGTATGCAGTTAAGTGCCAAGATTCCACACTCTTTTTCTTCTTTTGAAATGAAAATTTCCTTGCCTAAGTGCATTATAAAGCCGGCTCTGCCAGAGCACAGACTTCAAACCTAAATTCTTTTGAAGATCCTGAAGCCGCTTGTGGGTCATTCTTAAATTATGTATTTGTTCCTACAAAAACTGTAGAAATTAATAATAATATGAAGAGGACACTTGTGTAAGTTACTTAACTCGTAGATATAAATTGGATGAATTGACAGTCATCCAAGGGTTTCAATGGGTTCATACATATAATAAACTAATGTGGCATATTAATTAGTTGCAGGCCAACCAATAAAGAATTTTAGTCGTTGCCGTTTTTTTCCCTGGAGACATCAATACCTTCTGCTTTGTGGTATGTAACCGTAAAAAAGAATTGTATGAATAGTTTTCGGGGGAAGAAAAGAAAAGATCAGCCAAGAAAGTTGGGTTGGGGTTAGGTTTCATCTACTTTCAACTCCTTTCCTTTTTAGTCAGGCACCCCCCCCCCCCCCCTCCTCCCCAAAAAAAACCAGAACAAAAAGACAGACACAAAACACAAAAGAAAGAAACCCTCTCATGTATCCAATGTTCCATCTAATGTTGATGGTAACATGTAAGTTTAGGACTTTCTGCATTCCAATATTTTCACTTGCTAAAGCTTTCTGCATTTGCACTGAAAGCACTACAATTCCTTCAAAACAATCCCTATAGCTATCACGCATAACCCTCCAACACATCCCTAATCAATTCCCCCATCAATTTTGAGACACAAATCTATTCAAAGACCCTAAATTCAGATAAATTTTCTGAAAGCTGCATAAAGTAAAAGGAAGTCATTATTCATTCCAAAAAGAGTCAACAAATTATACCCTCGACTTGTAACTTGTGGCATAATCAGTTATCTTACATCACCCAAATATAGATGACAACTCATCAATCTCATGGTTCCTTACTTGTTTATATGCTTATGGTCTTCTTCTGCTATCTAAACCAAGTTAAATATAAATTAAAGGATTGGTATTTCTTTTTAGCCGGCATAAAGACGGCCTTATAAAACAACTGGAGAGTAAATGGAAGTTGGATTGGTAGGGTTTAACGGTTTAACCCACCTAGTGTTTCGTATCAATTAATTTCAGAATTTAAAGAGGAAAAATATAAAAATGTGGAATTTTTGGATCTTAAATTGCGAAGAACGATGAAAATAGATTGATAAATGAGCCTCTTTCGAGAGGAGACTCGCTCTCCTAGCTTTGAATGCACGGAACAAAGCCTAAACACCCTCACAAATGACGCCTACAATTGTTCTTCACAAAATAAGCATAAGAAAATAAAATGACGGCTAGCCCTAATAAATAGAAAAGAGGGGATTTACTAATCTAGTCTAAAAAGACTAGAATACCCCTTGACTAACCCACTACGTGGTTCCATGCATCCTACGCTGCACGCTAAGTCACCAAAGGGGAGTGGGCCCCCCAATGCATGCCGCCGGCTCCTTTCCCTTGTGGATGCGGATCCGGATCCGCATCAATACCTCCCCCTAAAAGAGCCACCTTGTCCTCAAGGTGGAGATCTGGCTTTGAAGGCCCCCCGAGGGAAAACAGAGGCTAGGGTCACCTGTCAGAACCACCGTGCGATCCCCCTCCTGGAATTCCATCCTAAGCTGTTTCCAATTCATCTTCACCTCGCCCAAGCCCCTCAGCCACTGCACGCCCAAAATCACATCGATGTTGTCCAACTCTAGGGGCAAGAAGTCCTCTATGATCTGCACCCCTTGTAAGGTCAGACTCAGCCCCTTGCACATCCCACTGCTCTCCTCTCTCCTCCCTGTCCCTGAGAGGACCGTAAACGTCTCCAATGTGCTTATCTGCAACTGATGACGATCCACCAAATGTCGAGAGATGAAGTTGTGGGTGGCCCCACTGTCTATGAGTACCGTCACCCGGCGCGTCGTCTAATCGTCCTGACAACTTCATGGTATGGTTCGTGGTTACCCCTACCAAGGAGTTCAGGGACACCTCTGCTACATCCAGATGTGCATGCTCAACCTCGCTCTCTTCCGTCATCACTGGCTCTCTCTCATCTGCATACTCCCCCTCGTCCGGCATTAGCACAATCTGCATCAGCCTGCTCGCACATCGATGACCGGGACTGAACTTCTCATCGCATCTGAAACAGAGGCCTGCAGCACGCCTCGTCCTCATAACAGCCTCAGTCATCCGCCTACCGGGAATCACTGGTCGGGTTTCCTCTCTCTTCATTCCCGCGTCCCCTGGTGCTACTGTAACCCCCGGAGGTGGGACCGGTGCTGTCTGACTATGCTGGCCCTGGGCTCCCCAAGTACTCCGAGTGCTCCTCTCCTCCGCATGCTTCTCCTCCGCCTTGTGGGCCAGGCGAAGGACATCCTCCAGTGTCCCCGGACTCTGCATCCTCAGCTCTGCTCGGATAGAGGGCTTCAACCCCCTCATGAAATTCCCGATCATCACCTCGTCAGTCACCCCCTTCACCCTACTGTTCAACATCTCGAATCTCTCCACATAATCCCTGACCGTCCCCTCCTGCCTCAAAGCAGATAACTGCTCGTAGAAATCTACTCCTGGGGTCTCCTGGAACCGGTCTAGTATCAGTGCGGAGAGCTCCTCCCAAGTGCGAAAGGGTGTCCGTGCCGCCTTTCCACCTGTACCATGCCAACGCCTTCCCCTCGAAGTAGATCCCTATGGCTCTCAGAACCTCCTCCTCCGTCAGTCTCGTCACCTGAAAGTACCGCTCTGCCCGGTAGATCCATCCGTCCGGGTCTGTGCCGTCAAAATTCGGCATCTTCAGCTTCATAAGGCGGCGGTCTGCATTAATGTCTCCCTGTGGACCCCCATCTCTACCGCGGTCTCCCCCACGGCCGAATCCCCCGCCGACTGCCTCAACGGGCCCTCCTCCGTCAGCCCCGTACAGCTCCTCAGGCCACCCGGGTCGCTCCCAACGCCTCGGGCTGGTAATGGTACCCCCGGGAACTCCTGCTGTCGCGCCAACACGGGCCCCCCTGCCCCCTCTGTGTGGCTGTACCGGTGCTGTCCGTCCTCCAAAATAGCCTCCCGGGCCTTGTCCCCGCCCCGGGGAAAGCCATCAAAAACCTGCCTGGGATCAACCTGCGGCCTCGGTACCTGTGGATGAGCCTCTGGTCCCCAAAATTGGGCTACTTGAGCCCCAATCGTCGCTTCTCGGGCCCATCCGCCTCCGTCTTGCCCCCACGGGGCTGTTTGTGCTGCTGCGGGCCCCCAGGGGGCTGTCGGCGTCGTCGCGGGCCGCCCCAGGGGGCTGCCTGAACTGCGACGGGCCCCCATGGGCCTCCCGTGGCCCTGTTTGGGCCTGTCGTGACTGCGGCAGGCCCGAAGGGGCCCGCAAGGGTCCCGACAGGCCCGGCCGGGCCTGCAGTAGCTGCGACAGGCCCGCTGGGCCCTGCCGCAGCTGCGGCAGGCCCAGATGGGCCTGTCGCAGGCCCTGCAGGGGCCTGGCGGCTGTGCCGCCGGCCCTGAAGGGCCTGCAGGTACAGCCGCAGGCCCAGATGGGCCTGCACAGCTGGCGGCAGGCCCAGGTGGGCCTGCCGGCCTTCCAAAAGGCCCTCCGGCCTCTCTCCTTGGATGTCCGGACCCCGCTAGGGTTCGTGGCGGCTGCGATTTGCTCCAGGTTTTGTTGTTGTAGCCGTCATCCCCTCCGGTTGCTCCCAAATTGCTGATTCAAGGGTAGATCTCCTTGATTTTCTCCCCCTTGAATCCCTTTGCCCCGATCTCTTCCCCTCTCCATCGTGAGGGCTTGGAGCATAGCCTTTATCTCCGGAATTGACGATGTAGCCTCCCTCAAAATTTTCAGATCTGAAGTTGCCTCTTTCAGATCTAAAGTTGCCTCCTTTAGCCCTTGGATGTCGCGTCCCGCTTGCGCGGCATCCATCCTCATCGCCCGAAGTTCGACTTGGATGTCCTCCTGTGAATGCGCATGGTCTTTGAGGGATTCCCCTAGGGTTTTTCTTCAACCCCTCGATCTCCCGGTTGAATTCTTCCCGAAGCCCTTGTACCTTCTTATCCACGCCATCCGCCTTTGACCTCGTGCTCGTCGCCATTGGATCTCAATGCTTTGATACCAATTTGATACGAACTAGGGTTTCGTATCAATTAATTTCAGAATTTAAAGAGGAAAAATATAAAAAATGTGGAATTTTTGGATCTTAAATTGCGAAAGAACGATGAAAATAGATTGATAAATGAGCCTCTTTCGAAAGGAGACTCGCTCTCCTAGCTTTGAATGCACGGAACAAAGCCTAAACACCCTCACAAATGACGCCTACAATTGTTCTTCACAAAATAAGCATAAGAAAATAAAATGACGGCTAGCCCTAATAAATAGAAAAGAGTGGATTTACTAATCTAGTCTGAAAAGACTAGAATACCCCTTGACTAACACACTACGTGGTTCCATGCATCCTACGCCGCACGTAAGTCACCAAAGGGGAGTGGGCCCCCCCATGCATGCCGCCGGCTCCTTTCCCTTGTGGATGCGGATCCGGATCCGCATCACCCACCTACGGGAAAAGCATCAAACTCAAGGTGTAGTTAAAAGAACCTTCCCCTAAACCATTACAGGCATTTTTTTGCAGATTTAAGGAAATAGTCCCACCAAATGATGTCCAATATTCAGGTCCAATGTAATGAAAATGCACAGGAATAAGACTTTCAAGTGTGCAATGTTTTAAATATTCCTGGTATATCAAAAAAAGCAGCCGATATATTGAGTTTTACCATAGCCATGATAGGAGTCGGATTACAAAGGCAAATTGCATTTTGAGCAATATATCATCGATATTTTGAATATCGGCTAATATTGAGGCAGATATTTGGCCTCAAATATTGGCTGTAATATTTCTTTTAATAACCCCCAACAGTAATGGGTCAGGCCTAGGCCTGTTATCTACACTGAAGTTAAACAAACCGGGAGAATAAGAGAATTATAGCTTCTTTCTCTTGATATATCTCGTTCTCTCCCAATCTCTTGCATCTCCCTTTCTCATTCTTTACCCCATCTCATGTTTTTTATCTTCCCACTCTTTATCTCGTTCTTTGTTGATTCTCTGATTCTCGCCATACGATAGCAATAGCATGGGCGTCAGCAGCTAGGCAATTGAGATCCTCTGTCTAATTCAGATTTGACATCGTGACCTCTTCTACCGTGCTTGATCAAGCTCGAAGGTCCCAAAAAATTTCCTCAGTACTTCAAGCCTCAAGAATCAATATATATTTCAACTCTTCTAAATCTTATAGCTTTGGTTATTATCAATCGATCAGTTATAATTAGCATCTTTAACCCATCTGTGAGTAATTTAACATCTCTTTTGTGAATTCATGTTGATTAAAACATCATATTTTTATAGTTTGGATTGGTGCGTATTCCAGAAAATCAAAATTTGATCTTGAAGGCTGTTCTCATTTTTTAGGAAAAAAAATTGGTTTTTTGACATCAGAGGAGTGTTTTGCAACTTCAAATTGATTTAGTTGACGTTTGCAAATTGTTTAGTCAATTATTTAAGATTGACTAATTACCAATATGTAGCATGCTTAGTTTATATGATTAATAGAAGGTTGTGCAGAATTTTAGTTATGTCGTCATTGTTATTTATTGTTGTGTAATATTATGAATTCACATAATGATGAATTGAGGTGTCGAGGTAGTTGCTACTTGCTACTTAGCTTCGTTTATAGCTCTTGGCCAAGAAGTATCGAGAAACGTATACCTTAAACATACTTTTATGTCAGATTATATAATTTAGTATATTAGATACATCCATGACATGCATTTTTAGCATTTGATATGACACACCAAAATTTACAATATATCCCTGATATATCTCAAATATCCACCATCCAATATCATATTGTTCAAGCCGATAGGAGTCCGATGTCTAATATTTGGAACATTGGAAGTGGGGTGTTCCTCTAAGGAACTCCATCTTTGAAGTATCACAAGCACTCTTACATCATTGTCCTTGACCAGGGGAACCATTTTTTGGAGGCTACACATCCTCGCCATATCTTTGCATAGAAAACTTGTGCATGAGCTTCATCGACAACCTATTGCATAGAAATTGATCTTCTGCCATATACATCATGCATGATGAAACCTCAAACGTTGCATTTCAGCATGGAAGAGAACCTCTACTTGAACAAAAAAAAGACCGACCTTGACGACTGATAATCCATTGATAGTTGGAAGGTTCGGGGAAGTAAATCATGTGAATATGCATTGGAAACAATTCAAGGATTCAGTTAGCTCCTAGCCATTTGCAGATTAATTAGCAACCGTTTTACTTATGCCAGATCCCTACACAGTATGATTTTAACTATTTTCAGTGCAAAATCTTTAAGCTCAACATTAAGTCAATCCAAAACAAATCATATCAACCCGTTTATTAATCATCCAATATCTCAATCAACTGAATTTAAACTTCGGTTAGACCGAAAGGAAAGAAACAGATCTGATTGAACGAATAACCTTGAATTGAACGGGGAGATTGGCGTCGCGATCATTGCAGAAGATGGTTCGATGGCCAGGGGCCTGGGGCTGGACTCGACCGAGGGTGATCGTCGTCGACGAACTATGCCGGAGCTCCGACGGCCTCGACGCGCCAAAATCGCTCGATCCGAAGCTGCTCCGGCTCCGGCCTCCCATTCGTGAAGTCGATGACCTAATCCGATTCACTATCTCGTTCATCCCTCCGCGAGTTTGACGAGAAAATCAACTGAACGATGCGAATAATTTGGGGATTTTGATTTCAGTTTTGATTTTTTTCTTCCCTTTTTTACAGATTTTCCCCGTCGAGTTTTAATCGTGGGCAATTTTCTCTCTTTTTTTTTCTTTTCTTTTTCGGATTTGAGACTTTGATCTCCATATTGTGGACCGGTTCTTGTTATCCTGGTCCGGCAAAAAAGGTTAACAATTTTTTTACGATGAATTTTCATTTTAGCCCTGGCTCAATGTATTTTTATATTCCAATCCACGTTCTCCTTTAATTTTGGAATTTTTTGACATACACTATCCATAACTTGCATTTCGCTTGTTTATAACTCAAATCATAGCAAGGGAATGTGAATGTGGCATGTCTAGACTCTAGAAAATTGTAAATTTGAATTTACATTTCTAACATTGGCTAATTCTGATGTTTTTAAGAAATTGGTCTTTTTAGTTATGGCTATTTCGAAAAGAATTCTTGAATCATAGCATTTGTGATTATGTTCCACTATTCATATAAAATACTCGAAAAGGAGTCTCTTTTGAAAAGAATCTCTTGGATAAGGTCCCCAGCTTCCATCCAAATAGGACCTTTTTCGAGTATTTTACATGAATAGTAGGACTGACTCGCAAATGTTATGATTTAGTGGACTCTTTTAAAATTAGGCATAATTATAGGACCACTTTATAGTTTGCAACTTAGAAGCATGTGTATGAAACTTAACTAATATAGTATGTATGATTGTCGATAAGCACTAGCTCAGTTGTCATCTCTATCCCCTCCCTCCGAAACGTCGTGCAATCAAAACCCTGTGGCGTGCACACTTTAATTGCTTTTCAGTGTATCAAAAATAAAAAAATAATAATGTAGTATGATTCAAACTGTCATCCAAATGTATCATCCGAATATGGTAACAATTTAAATCACATAAATAAGCATTCATATGGTCATGGAATTTGAATCAACTGTGCCTTTTAAATATCCTACTTCTTTCTATTAACCACTCCAATGTTATGTAACTTTATGATGAAAGAAGAAAAACCCGATAGTGATTTGGTTAGGCAAGCACTCCCTTAAAATGGTTTCATCCATCAAGTTAGTTATTTTGAGTATTTATATTGGCCATTGAACTATATTAGTATACTAGTCATAATCTGTGTCCGTGGGCATGATTCATTAAAAGATCTCTCGCAAAATGTTTGTTTTCCAAAAAATTATTTCCACAGCCAAAATTTAAAAGAATAACAAATTAGCGTAAAAATATTTAGCGGCACGGACGCCTTCGGCACAGAACAACAATTTCGGCGTGGGCGCCTTCGGCGCGGAGCAAAAAATTTAGCTGGACGCATTCGGTGCATGTGCCTGGAAAAATTTTAACCCTGGCCAAAAGAGAAACGCTCGAAAATGCATAGTGGAAGTGTGTGATGTAGTGTATTAGGGTAAAAAGTGAAATGCGAGGGTTTTTTTAGCAAAAAGGTGAAAGGGGCAGTATTGTGGGGGGTTTTTTGAATTAAATCTTGACCCCCGGATGCAAAGGATGTGGATGCATGCTGATCATTGTTGGTGACTGGGACTTATCCCAATCAGCCCTAGGATTCAAAAAAAGGTGTGTTTTAATATATAGATAAAGTAAAAAAAATTCACAGGCGCTTTCGACACAAAATTGGTTCACTGGCTGATTTCAAAGCTAGACCAAATTTCAAAGCTCACATTCATGGTTTCAAAGTTCCCTTCATTTCAAAGTTGGACCAAATTACAAAGCTGGTCCAAATTTCTAAGCTCACATTCATGGTTTCAAAGTTTCATCTCAACCTTCTATTTTCCAAGATCAAATCCAAGCCACTCTTTATCTTATCCTAATCAGCCCTAGAATTCAAAAAAGGTTGTCAAATGTATAATAGATAATCTATATTACATTTGACAACCTTTTTTGAATCTTAGGGCTGGCTAGGACAAGTTAACTAGAACAAAAGGTTTGATAGAAGAACGGCTAAGATTTAACCTTCAGAAATGAATGGTTGAGAAAAGATTGTATGGAAAGTTTTGGAGAGAAAAACATTTCTAGAGAAATGAAAGTTTTTTGGGAATGAAAGTTTTTGGGGAATAGCAAAGAGCATGCAATTAATGCATTTGGAAAAAAACTTTAATTTGCACATAATGTTGCATATCGAATGATCTCTACCTCAACGCGAGGCCCACCGTCTATTCGACCCATGTTGCAACAAGATGAGAATAATTGCCCACGCCGATGGCATCCAACGAATTTGTTGTTCCGCACCGAAGGCGCCCGCGTCGATTTTTTTACGCTAATTTCTTGTTCCGCACCGAATTTGTTGTTCTACGTCGAATTTGTTGTTCCGGGCCGAATTTGTTGTTCCGTGTCGAAGGCGCTCACGTTGAATTTGTTGTTTCGCGCCGAAGGCGCCTGTGCCGCTAAATATTTTTACGCTAATTTGTTATTCCGTGCAACCCACGTCGAAGGCGCCCGGTAAATTTTTTTACGCCAATTTATTGTTCCGCGCCGAATTTGTTGTTCTGTATCGAAGGCGCCCATGCCGCTAAATATTTTTACGCTAATTTGTTATTCCGCACAATTTTGGCTGTGCAAATAATTTTTTAGGGAATAAAGATTTCGCGGGTAAAAATCTTAAATGGACCGTGCCCGGGGGCACGAGTTATGACTAATAATAAATAATTGGTGGCTAATATTGTAGGATCTGAAACTATATGGTAAAACACTAGAGGGTGTATGA
Organism: Scilla litardierei; assembly: GCA_030789695.1. Taxonomy (NCBI): domain Eukaryota; kingdom Viridiplantae; phylum Streptophyta; class Magnoliopsida; order Asparagales; family Asparagaceae; genus Scilla; species Scilla litardierei. Next base: position 662,902,627 of record CM061142.1, on the reverse strand, counting down.
ATAGTACTTTAAAAAACTTAATAAGGAATTTAGCCAAATTAAATAACCATTATGCAACATAGGTGCGGAAAAGAGAAATAGAACAACAACACAAGAATCCAAACGTGAACAAGTGATATACCATGGTTCGGATTCACCGAGTCTGAAGGGTTTTGGCGGACCCTTAGGGCTCATGTATGTGCTCGTCCTAAGTCAAACGGACTACAGAAGCATAATAAGTAGAGCGGAAAAATCAAAACGCTAAACATTTTAGCGAAGCCTTAAGGAAAGCCAAAACCTTAGCCAAGATCTATGCCGACTTAGGGTGGATCAGACCATCCCAAAAGGGATATATACTACTGCGACATAATTAAAACTAGGGTTAAAAGCTACTAAATGACATACCCAGAATCTTGCCTTGGAGCAGGCAAGATATACCGCACCACCTTCTTTCGCTCCTCGAAGTTGAGCCACCTTGCGCCTTCGATCTGATCCACCCAAAGCGAGCCAACACCCGCCTCCGAGTCAACCACTTGACGAAGAAGATTTCACTTGAGAAGATCCACGTCAGAGACTTCTGGATCAGATCCAAACCTCCTTACCGTCTTGCTAGGACTCGATTGGAGGATAGAAAGAAAGAGGAGGAATAATTAAGTAGTCGATCGAGCATGCTCAAAATCAGGAGCTTCTTGAATCAGAGACTTGATGTAAAATTTCCAAGGGGTGTGCACCCCTATTTATAGAGGGAGCCATACCGCATCCTCGTCGCACGAGCAATGTGGGACTAATTAGTGAAAAATGGATTTAATTAAGTTAGTAAGCCTTTCTCAAAGGCCTAACTTCAACCAATTGAATCTCCCTCACCATTGAGCTTTAGAGATAATACAACCTATCATTTTGAAGAGCTTCAAATAGTGAACGCGTAGGAACAAACGGCGACGAATTTCGACTTCGTTTGACCCCTCAAACAATTGCTCAAAGTTGAGCAAAAAGTCATGACTCGTAGCCGTCGTCAAGGGTTTAAAACCCCCCCCCCCCCCCGAAAACAAAGCAAAACGGGGGGGCCCAACTTGGCTCCCCGCTGAGCCACAGTGGGCGCGCCAGCCCGCCAAGCGGGCTGGCCCCTTGCAGAAGCGGGCGTGACAGCCTGCCTTAGCGGGCGGGCCCCGCTTCCCCTTGCGGGTGGTGGGCCTACCTTCCAAAGTGGGTCTGACCCACTTTGGCCCCTTTCTGTTGTTTTCGTATTTCTGGGCTCGTTTGAGCTCCGATTCCAACGCGGTTTCTTCATGTGGATTCCTCAGGAAGTCCTCTTCAATCCCAAATGCTAAACCCCTTTAGCTTTATTCTCACAACTCATTTGTGAGCTTAATTATTCCATTGCATCAAATGCATTCCTCTTACCGTTCTTCCTATTACTAAGACATGAATACTACTCGGTGTGAGACCATGCATCCTAACACTACTACAGGTTGGGGCTCGAAGTCCCTAAACGACGGTAACCACGAGCAGCAGGTGTCGTCCCTATTTTAGAATCATACTTACGTTATTGACCCATTGACAAAAGTGTCGTCGGGATCACTCTGACTGTGTAAGCGATGAATACCACAGTTTTAGTCCCTTCGTCATGACTGTGTCGCTGCATGGCCTAGGGTATAGTAAACCATCAACCCCACTAGCCAGAATCGGTCAGTATACTGTGGTCTTTGTTATATACACGTTGTACTTCCTACAACGCACCTCGGTCGAGGATTATCACAAAGACCGTACTGAGCCTGTGACACTAACTTCCCTTTAACGGAAAAGACGAATCCCATCTAAGTCATCTACTTACCTCGTATGCTTCAGGTGTCACCCAACCTAAGACCTTTCAGCAGGCCTAGCCTCGAAGCTAGGTCATAGGTCTAAGTGACTCTATTCACAAACAGGTTTGTACAAATGACTTCAGGTCTTAAGGACCAGCTTACCTATCATCACTCTAGAGTTATTATTGACAGTTTAGTTAAAGATTAACCATTTAATAACTCTAAGTTGGTCGTTCAATGAACTCATTCTCCAATGAGCACATGTGCCTTGTCTCCGACTTCGTCAGGCCGAATGACTATGAGATCATCATTACCCTTAAGGTAAGACCAAGACACAATGGTCTATCTGATGTGCCGATATTCTATTCCTGACACATCTATGACCATGAACCGTTTAAGACTTAAGTTCTTTATCGGTCATTTACTTCCCACAATCTAGATCTACATATGAATACGTAATGACCTCACTTTAAGTCTAAGGAAATTATCTAAATATATAATCCATAGAATTTATACTAGGAAAATTTGTACCGTATCATTATTAGAACAAGATGTTTAACTCAGGATAAATGCATCAATGGCATACATCTTCCTACGTCTCCCACTTACACTTATGCTATTTATCTCGGTATCGCATACCGCTACAGCATATCAGTCACACTGGACGTCACATGTCAAACCTAAAAGTGGATCTGCTAACGCGTATCTATTATGCATTTTAATGGAATCTTATTTATACATCACTTGATCACACCAGGTTGATCTTCCGAAATGTCTTTGGATCTCATCCAACGATTTTCCTTCTAGTATAGCTAACGATTAGCCCATACAACTTGATGTAGTGTTTATCATATCTACTAGTCAGTCATAGCATGTTTCAGTTACTTATGTGTCAATTATGTCAAATACATAAATGACACCAAAATTTCTATATCTTTGACATAATCAAAAACTTTGGATTTGATGTCACATATAGAGTTTTATAACTGTGACTTATAACTTAGTCCGAAAAAAGAACCAAGTCTACAAGCCAGCTCCCACTGACTTTGAGAACCATCTAGTTAAATACTTCGACTTAAATATCTAAATCTCATTTAGAATATTTATTAAGTATAACCAGCTTATTATGTGCTGAATTATTAAATAGGAATCTACCAGTGTCAGGTTGATTTCATGAATAAGTCATATCAAGATCCGTTTATAGGAATCTTGATGCTAACTAACTCAATCAAAATTTCATACACTGTTCATTCCTTAACTACATTCAATCTTCAAACTTGAAGTATTAAATGTAGTCCAATAAGAACCATTCTTATTTTGCATATAAGTTAGATCATATCTATTATATGCACTAGGAACCTACATTTTACTATGATTAGCTAATATATCTTCATGTGTGTGTGCGCGCGCCACAACTTTCAAATAATCACATTAATATAGAAGTTTTCACGACAGCTCAAGAAATTCTTGCACACCAGCTTTGATAGCCATATCCTCAACAATCAGCCATTCTCAACAAATCATATTTTAAATAGAGCATATCTTCCAATGAAATTAACCAACTACCAATTCATTCGCAATGAATCAAACTTGTTCGACATCAAATAAACATTGAGTGACAATCACTCGATCATTGTTTTGAAAACAAAATAATCGACATATTTATTCAAATAATAAAAGAATGTCGACTTCTTTTTCTTGTTGTTGTTATCTCCTGAAGTTCACATGCGGCCACAGCAGCAACGATTACTCCGATGCCGATCGTGAACTGAACTTCTTACATCCCTTGCTTCGCCTTAAGCACCTGTAGACATTATACAGATGTCTTAGTAAATATATTGGTATCTCATACCATATATCAAAGCTTAATGGAAATTTTATGTTCTTAATTAAAATTTGTACCTGAAGTAGAGGCATCAGCATGCCCCTTCTTCTCTGCAAGGTAACCCTTGCATTTTCTCTTCCAATGGCCTGGCTTATGGTAGTGGAAGCAATTGGATTTCAACGGAGTCACTTCCTTCTTCTTCTTCCCCTTCTTCACCTTGGTTGGTTGTGGGACCTACCTCTTTTTATCTTTGCCTTTCAGCTGGTCAGAAGAAGCAGAGCCAACAACCAACACAATCGGCTTCTTCTCGATCTCCTCGAACTGCCTAAGCATGTTCAGGAGACCAGGAAGATCTGTTTCAGTACTGGTCATGATGAAATCAGTAATGAATTGTTTGAGGTCGGGGGTTAAAGACTTCAAGATAATGTCCACGCTCATTTCGTTTTCGAGGACAAAGTCTAATTGGGCAGCATCTTCTATGTACCTGATCATCTTTATAACATGATCTTGCACAGGGCCTGTCTCCATCTTAGTTCCCCAGAGGTTGCAGGTGGCTTCAAACCTGGCAGCTCTTGCCCGCTTGCCATATAACTCCTCTATGTTTAGAAGCATACTTCGAACATCCATATGTTCATGCTTCCTTTGCAGGTCGTTGGTCATAGAAGCTAGAGTAAGTCACCTGGCCTTCTCTGCATCCCTCTGGTGCTGCCTATAAGCCTCCTTCTCCTCGTTGATGGCATCTGCGTCAGGTTTCTCCGGAGCGTCATCGGTCAGTACATAATTAATCCCAGTCAGCGAGAGGACCAACTTAGTGTTCCTTAGCCAATCTTTGTAGTTGGTTCGATCTAGCACGTTCTTCTCAATAATGAACTTGAGTCCCGACTCCATACTGCATTTTAATATAGATCGAATTAGCATTGTTCTTTGTATAGTTTAAGCTGTTTTTATTAAAACTTGTCACGCCCCGCTTCCCTAAAATGGAGGCGAGACGTGAGAAGGTCCGCACGAGAGTGGAGCTGCGAAGCCCCAAACCCGATGACGCGCTCGTCTTCTCAGAATGCTATGACATGGATCCTGAGAAATTCTCATAATCTGCCAAAAGCTCCAACCATCGACGCTGTCGCATGTTGAGCTCCTTCTGAGTGAAAATGTACTTCAAGCTTTTGTGATCGGTGAAAATCTTCACTTTCTCACTCAGCAGGAAGTGCCTCCAAATCTTAAGAGCAAACACAACGACAGCCAACTCCAAATCATGCGTCGGGTAATTCTTCTCATGAACCTTAAGCTGACGAGATGCATACGCCACAACATGCCCATGCTGATGCAACACACAACCGAGACCCTTGCCAGAAGCGTCGCAAAAGATCTCAAATCCACCGCTGCGATCAGGCACAACCAGAATAGGGGCAGTCGTCAACCTCTCCTTCAGAATACCAAAAGCACTCTCACAATCACCCGACCAAACAAAAGAAACATCCTTTCGCGTCAACCTGGTCATCGGCTCAGCAATACGAGAAAAGTCCTTAATGAAACGCCGATAGTAACCAGCAAGTCCAAGGAAACTCCGAATCTCAGATGCAGACGACGGAACAGGCCACTCCCTGATGGCCCTAATCTTCTCGGGATCCACAGAAATTCCATCTCCAGTCACCACATGCCCGAGAAAAGCAACTCTATCCAGCCAGAACTCGCACTTCGAAAACTTAGCATACAAACGATGCTTCCTCAAGATTTCCAACACCGTCCTCAAGTGCGAGGCATGCTCTTCCTCCGACTTCGAGTAGATCAGAATGTCGTCAATAAAGATAACGACAAACTTATCCAAAAAGTCGTAGAAAATCAGGTTCATCAGATTCATGAAAACTGCGGGCGCGTTAGTTACACCGAAAGGCATAACCACAAACTCATAGTGTCCATACTTCGTCCTGAACGCTGTCTTCGGAACATCATCCTTCTTCACCTTCAACTGATGGTAACCACTCCTCAAATCCAATTTAGAAAACACCCTCGAACCTCCAAGCTGATCAAAAATATCATCGATGCGAGGCAACGGGTACTTATTCTTAATGGTCACCGCATTCAACTCCCGATAGTCCACGCACATGCGACGCGAACCATCCTTCTTCTTTACCAGCAACACCGGTGCTCCCCACGGAGACACACTAGGATTAATATAACCCTTCTACAAAAGCTCATCCAACTGCTTCCGCAACTCTTCCAACTCTGCAGGTGCCATACGATACGTCGCCTTCGAAATCGGCTGCGCACCTGGAACAAGATCGATAGAAAATTCTAGAGCTCGATCAGGTGGCAAACCAGACATCTCCTTGGGGAAGACGTAGCCAAAATCTCACACCACAGCTGGCCACTCCAGCTCCATCTGCATAGCCACAGCCTCCACCGGCCTGGCCCGAAATCTGACAGGACCAAGCGAACTGCTACCACGACTGAACTCAAATACTGGATGTCCGGGAATCTCGAACACCACCTTCTTTCTCCGACAGTCGATCGTAGCATAGAAGCTCGCAAGCCAGTCCATACCAAGAACTGCATCATAGTTGATGATGTCGTGGACAATGAAATCAGCACAAAGCTCACGTCCACAAACCACCAACGGGCAAGAATTGCACCCACGATGCACCGAGACTACACCGTTCCCTGTGACGATATTCCAACTCTTAGGAAGAGGGGACATCGACAAGGAATGCTTCTCCACGAAGCTCCGAGAAATAATGCACATCGATGCACCAGAGTCAAAGAGGACTCGTGCAGGAAATGTGCAAACCAAAACCACACCTAACAAACAGTTAACAATCAAACCCTAGTCTAGCAAACAACCATGTTCAAGCAAACAACATAATCAAAGATCAAACTAACTAAGGGAGATAAATAGCTAGAATGAGCGTTACCTGTAATAACTTCATCCACGGCCAAGCTCTCCTCCTCAGTCATCAGAAAGGCCTGCCCTCTCGGCGGAACAGCCTGCCGAAAGGCCTGTCTCTGTGGAACAAGAGGCGCTCCATGTCCAACGGGCACAGGAGCTCGCTGCTGCAACGGTTGTGCTGCAATAGGAGCCCGCCAAGGCTGCCTCGACTTCGGACACTCCCGGATGGTGTGGGCAGGATCTCCGCAGACAATGCACTGTCCCAGAAACCTCCTACACTGATCCCTGAGGTGTCCGGTCTTGCCACAAAAATGGCAAGTCTTCAGGATTCAGCTCCGGAAACATGCAGAACCTTCTGATATGTCTCCAGGTCAGAAGAGGTCACAAAGCTCTGAAGCTCCAAGGCAAGTCCCTGAAGAAATCGCTGAGCTTTCTCATCGGCATCCTGCACCATCTTAGGTGCAAACCGACTGAGCCTCGTGAACTCCTGGTGGTACTGATCCACCGACAAAACAAACATAACAGTGACGCGCTCGTCTTCTCAGAATGCTATGACATGGTTACAAAACTATATTCTTCCCATGATTTTAAGAATTAAAGACACAGTAATAAACAATTTATTATAATAAAATATTTGTGGGAGAGTGATCTGATTACACCGAGTCTGTTAACCTTGAGTGTAGCTCAACAAGTTGTTAGACTTTGTAGCCGGCATATGAACTCTTCATGAATTATATCACATATGACTCCCTATCAATTTTACCCCTAGCCATTTATGATCACGAGTGTCGCTCATCCAAATTATAACGTCCAGCCTAGTCGGACCCTTATTTTCGAGTCTAGCTTAACTTACGTCAGTGCTCGGTGTATTCACGACACGACGGTTTGGGTCAAGACTAGACTACATCATTAGATTAACTTATGCCAGCGCTCGGTGTATTCACGACATGACGGTTTGGGTCAAATCAAGATTACATCATATATATTTAAGAAGTTGGTTTCTACAAGGTTGCCATGTCACAGCTTAAGTGTAGCTCAACAACTGGAACACGGGTCCTATAATTGCCAACACCTAAAACAAGGAGGGCAACGTTTTATCTTAAAAAAGATTATTAACGTATTAGACTTACGTATAGTTCAGGGTGTCATACAATCATGATTGTGTGTCATTACTGTCCAGCAGACACGGCCACAGAATTGACTAAGCCATGATCACTTACCCCCAGACTAGCTAGGGTGACCCAACAAACTTAGCCAAGCACATTGACCGGTATCATGATCCATTGAATGACACTTATCATTTATATATGCGTGCCGTACACTAAAAGGCTTTTATTAACACTAATTAATCTTATCAACTAGTTGAACCCTTAAAATTCAAAATTCGTTCGGATTCGTTAATAACTTTTATTAAGTCCTTATCAACTATAAGGTGCTTTGTCTAACGTGCTACCCTAATCAACATTAGGATTTTAATAAATCAATTTCAACACTTTTAAAGTGTAGTCATTTAATGAAAATTATTATTGAAACGATTAAAATAATAATCGTCGTTAAAGAGGACTACCCTAATCAGGAATTAGGTTTAAAGGTTGTAGAGATTCATTAAAACATGGCATGACATAATTATTAAAAAATTAATCTTATAAATTTTTAAAGATTAATGGCTAACCTAAAATGGTCCATGAATAATCTATTCTATATTTGATGAAGAATTTGAATGTTGTCCTACTAGGACAACCCTTTGTCCTAGGTGGACAAATGACAAAAGTTGGGATGAGTTTGTTTTTGGGGGAAAACTTAAATTTGGAGGGAAACTTGAAATTTTGGGGGAAAACTTGAAATTTAAATTTGGGGGGAAACTTGAAATTTGTGGGAACTTGAAATTTGTGGTTTGGGGGGACTCAATTATTAAATAAACAGTGCCATATGGGCACGGGGTAATGACTAGTCAAATTATACATCATGCCATTAAACATAAACAACGCTAAACATTATCGCATAAAGTTAGGGTTCAAATATTTGACAGTTAAATAGAACATCATGTTAAAACATTTATCAAATAAATAATTAACATGCTATCTTTAAAATTTAACATTTAAATAAAAATATATGATTTTATAACTTAAACATTTTATCTAATAAAATATTGGTTTCATAAAAATTATCAAATAATTTTTTATTACAAACCTTTGTATTTAAAATCATTACAAAACATTAAAATGCTTGCTAAGAGGATTTTATCACATAAAATAATCATTAAAAACATCTAACCATAAGAAGTCTAATTTTAACTTCATCGCATAAAATTAAAATATCTCTTAAAAATTTCCATGCTTTAAAAATTTTTTTAAACATTTTAAAAGAAATGGTTCATTCTAACGATATCGCATAAAGTTAAAATCTTAATATGCATTTAGTAAGCATTCATAATTTTAAAAATATCGCAGTCTAATATCATCATTCATACCTAGAAGCTCTGATAGCACTGAAAGATTTTGGAGGACCCTTAGGGCTCATGTCTGTGCCCGTCCTAAGTCGGATGGACTACAGAAGCATAATAAGCACAGTGGAAAAATCAAAATGCTGAATATTTTAGCGAAGCCCTAAGGAAAGCCAAAGCCTTAGCCAAGATCTATGGTCGACTTGGGGTGGATCTGACCACCCCAAGAGGGATATATACTACTGCGACATAATTAAAACTAGGCTAGAAAGCTACTAAATGACATACCTGGAATCTTGCCTTGGAGCAGGCAAGATGTACCGCACCACTTTCTTTCGCTCCTCGAAGTTGAGCCGCCTTGCGCCTTCGATTCGATCCACCCAAAGCGAGTCGACACCCGCCTCCGAGCTAACCACTTGCCGAAGAAGATTTCACTTGAGAAGATCCACGTCAGAGACTTTTGGATCAGATCCAAACATCCTCGCCGTCTTGTTAGGACTCGATTGGAGGATAGGAAGAAAGAGGAGGAATAATTAAGTCGTCGATCGAGCGTGCTCAAAAATCAGGAGCTTCTCGAATCGGAGACTTGGTGTAAATTTTCCAAGGGGTGTGCACCCCTATTTATATAAGGAGCCATACCTCATGCTCGTCGCACAAGCAATGTGGGACTAATTAGTGAAATAGGGATTTAATTAAGTTAGCAAGCCTTTCTCAAAGGCCTAACTTCAACCAATTAAATCTCCCTCACCATTGAGCTTTAGAGACGATACAACCTATCATTTCAAAGAGCTTCAAATGGTGAACGCGTAGGAACAAACGACCACAAATTCCGACTTCGTTTGACCCCTCAAACAATTGTTCAAAGTTGAGTAAAAAGTCGTGACTCGTAGCCGTCGTTAAAGGTTTCAAACCCCCTAGAAAACAAAGCAAAAGGGGGGGGGGCCCAACTTGCGGGCGCGCCCGTCGGGCTTGGGGCACGCCCGCTTGGGCTCGCGGGGCCCCCGCCCGCCTAGCGGGCGGGCTCCCTGCTGAGCCACAGCGGGCGCACTAGCCCGCCAAGCGGGCACGCCCACCGCTTCTGAAGCGGGCGGGCCCCGCTTCCCCTTGCGGGTGGGCCTGCCTTCCAAAGTGGGTCTGACCCACTTTGGCCCCTTTCTGCTGTTTTTGTGTTTCTGGGCTCGTTTGAGCTCTTATTCCAACGCGGTTTCTTCCTATGGATTCCTCAGAAAGTCCTCTTCAATCCCAAATGCTAAACCCCTTTAGCTTTATTCTTACAACTCATTTGTGAGCTTAATTATTCCATTGCATCAAATGCATTCCTCTTACCGTTATTTCTATTACTAAGACGTGAATACTACTCGGTGTGAGACCATACATCCTGACCCTACTACAGGTTGGGCCTCGAAGTCCCTAGACGACGGTAACCACGAGCAGCAAGTGTCGTCCCAGTTTCAGAATCATACTTACGTGATTGACCCATGGACAAAAGTGTCGTCGGGATCACTCTGATTGTGTCAGCGATGAATACCACAATTTTAGTCCCTTCGTCATGATTGTATCATTGCATGGCCTAGGGTATGGTAAACCATCAACCCCACTAGCCAGCATCGGTCAATATACATCGGTCTTTGTTATATACACGTTGTACTTCCTACAACGCACCTCGGCCGAGGATTATCACAAAGACCGTACTGAGCCTGTGACACTAACTTTCCTTTAACGGAAAAGACGAATCCCATCTAAGTCATCTACTTACCGCGTATGCTTCAGGTGTCACCCAACCTAAGACCTTTCAGCATGCGTAGCCTCGAAGCTAGGTCATATGTCTAAGTGACTCTATTCACAAACAGGTTTGTACAAATGACTTCAGGTCTTAAGGACCAGCTTATCTATCATCACTCTAGAGTTATTATTGACAGTTTAGTTAAAGATTAACCATTTAATAACTCTAAGTTGGTCGTTCAGTGAACTCATTCTCCAATGAGCACATGTGCCTTGTCTCCGACTTCTCCAGGCCGAATGACTATGAGATCATCATTACCCTTAAGGTAAGACCAAGACACAATGGTCTATCTGATGTGCCGATATCCTATTCTCGACACATCTATGACCATGAACCGTTTAGACTTAAGTTCTTTATCGATCATTTACTTCCCACAATCTAGATTTACATCTAGATAAGTAATGACCTCACTTTAAGTCTAAGGAAATTATCTAAGTTTATAATCCATAGAATTTATACTAGGACAATTTGTACCATATCATTATTAGAACAATATGTTTAACTCAGGATAAATGCCTCAAGGGCATACATCTTCGTACAGAGTCTCCCCGACTCCCTTGAATCCTACTCCAGCAACCCACTAGCTCCTTGCTAGTGATTAGTGTTTCCACTAATGCCCACTTGCCAAACTTGACAAGTGCAAATTGATACAACTTACTTTCACTTCCCCCACACCGGGAAGGAACTACTCTCACAACCGAGAGGCACCTTTCTTCCACTTCCCACAAACCGGGAATAGACTTCTCTCAAACCCGAGAGGAAACTTCTGTTCAACTTCCCACAAATCGGGAATGGACTTCTCTCAACCCGAGAGGAACTTCTCTTCAACTTTCCACAAATCGGGAATGGACTTCTCTCAACCCGAGAGGAACTTCTCTTCAACTTTCCACAAATCGGGAATGGACTTCTCTCAACCTGAGCGAAACTTCTCAAATAACAAAAGAGAAATGAAACGAAATATGAAACAATTTCACAACCTATGCCTTGAATAATACTCTTAAGAATGAGGCAATATAGAAGTGTGATATGTGCTCTAAATGATGAGAGTGAGAGCACTTACTAACTTGTCTCAAGATGCGTAGCAATGAATACTTGAAGCTAATCTTGAAAGCTTTGGAGACAAGTTGAACTTTAGAGCTTGAGCTTGATTTGCTTTGAATGCTCTTGAATGCTCTAGATCAGAAGTTAATGACTTTTGATCACTTGAGAGTGTAATGAATGAAGTCTTAAATGCTTAGCTCACCCTTCAAGTAAAGCCATTAACGCCCTATTTATAAACCATGGAAATCTGCTCAAAACAGCTAAAGAGCCCAAGCATTTAATGCTTCAAACTGCTATAAATGGGCGGAAATCCTAGTTACCAGTCGCCTGATGAAGAGCCACTAGTCGGCTGTTGTGCTTTTCTGACTGGGCATTAAATGCAGTCTAACGGACATATACCAGACGCCTGAAGAATACTTTCCAGATGTCTGGTCCACTGTTCAGTCGTCTGGCACCATGTCATCAGACGTCTGATTAAATAGACAGCGGGCAACAGTTGATTACTGAGAAGTTGATCTGACTGCCCAGGCGTCTGATGTTCATCATCCAGACGTTTGGCAACTGTTCAGACGTCTGGTAATACAACTTCAGATGCCTATAACTGACTGGCCACAGAAAATGAGCTACTGGAAATTTGCGAATGAATTTCCCAGATGTTTAATGTTTATCATCCAGACGTATGTTTTTTGTCAGTCGTCAATAGTCGAGCTACTATTTCTATGGCTAGATTTAAACAGACGTCTGATGTTCACTATCCAGGCGTCTGACGAATTGTTCAGACGTCTAAAATCTGTTCCAACAAGGGTTTTGGAGAACTATACGTGTATGATCACCAGGCTTCTGGAGGCCAAGCACCAGGCGTATATTGCAGGCTGAAACTTCGAGTTTATGCAAGTTCTAACCAAATGACACTCAATAATATATGATTATATAAGTTGTGTTTGATGATATGTATATTCTGTCATAGATATTCTTCCATGAATATATCTTGATGCACTATGACTTCTTTGATGCTACCTTCGACTATATTGTGCTTACTCAAGTTTTTATTCTATTCGCACAATTGGTATGCATGCTCGCGATGTTCATGATGCTCAGATTTCCATCCATATCATTTGTCACAACAATTGGATGTTGAAGACACAATAATATCTATGACAGACAACCGCCAAGTCGTGTTCCTTCATCTCTGACTACCTCCTTGCCCGAAGTCGTCTTGATCCGCACGGCTTCTCCAGGCTGCCGCACCCTGAACCCCATCTTCCCCTATAAGAGAAATAGACAAAACTTTTGGGTAGGGACCGGTACCCCTATATTCAATTATATTAAGGAACAATATATGAACATAGAGTTTTGTGAGTGATATTCTAATGAGTCTATCCAAGGCTTAACATTCTAATTCAACTAAGAAGTAAAGTAAGGAAGATTTATACATTAATCCTCTTCACTTCCTATTGAATGCCTTGAAGACGTCCATTGAGCTTGTGAAGTCCAATCGCTTTGACTTCCTTGCTATCACTCCTTGATAGCTAGTTGAGCTTATTGAGTTTAACTCCTTGATTTCCTTTGATCATATCTTGATTCTCATGCTTCATTGATTGATGTCCAAGCATCAATACTTTAAGTCATCATCTTCACCTTATGTGACTTGGTCCATAGTGATACTCTACAAAACATGTGGATTGGTCATAATTGATTATGTTTGTTTATCATCAAAACCACGTTGGGGGAAACAATATTTAACAAATATAACATTATGCTGCTATAGCTTTTTTAGTTCAAAAGTATCAGTAGCATTAATAACGGTATTTCAATAAAAAAATTATTTCATTCATATGTATCAAAAATAAAAAACGAACACTGGGCTGGAAAAAAAGGAGGAAGCCGGGGGCAAATAGTAAAAAAGAGTGGGGGGTGTGTGGTAATTGTGTGGGGGTAAAACACGATTTAATGGGTTTGAGTGGTGGTTTCTGGGTTTTATTAAAGGGAGTGGCACACTTGTAATTAAGAAGAAGATGTGGTCTTTTTTTGTTGGGGAGGCCATGTGGCATGCCACATGGGACAAAGGTGGGGCCCACACTTTGTCCCATTAGGACAAAGTCTTCTTTTGAACATTTTAAGACAAAAAGAAGAAAAAATGGAACACAAAATGTGCAGTATGTTAGCATTAAAAGCGGACTAGAAATAACCAGTGCACACAGTGCACGACGCAAAAAAACCTTACGTACAGAATGTGGCGCATTCGCACAATCGAAAAGAAGTGAGAACCGTTGGTGTGTGTCAGCATCGTCTGGGGAGTAAAAGGAACCCAAAACAGAGCCCAAACCCCCACCCCTTAATGGGACCCACCGAGTTTTTCGTGTTCTTTGAACTTGGGTCTGTGTCTGGGTTCTTTTTAGGTGTTTTGTGTGTTTTGGGTAGTGTGCAGGAGGTTTCCCATGTGGCAATGTGAAATTGCCACATAGGACAAACATGCCACATGGGACAACATCCTCGATTGTGTAATAGATATAATAATAAAATAATTGTTGGCTAATATAACATTATGGTGCTGTAGCTTTTTTTTTGGTTCAAAAGTACCAGTTGCATCTATAACAATATTTCAATTAAAAACTTTATTTCCTTCATATGTATCAAAAGTAAAAAATAAAGTTTTTATAGAACTATAAACTTAATGAGTCTTGTTTACCAGTGTTTTCTTACCGTCGATGTTGTCGGATGAAGGAACGGTTGTAGTAGCTGACATATGACACCGTATGCAGCTGACTGGGCATTGGGTGAGCTAACCATGCGATGGATAGACACCGATCCAAGTTGTTGTTGTAGAGTCCGAGCTATTGCCGAGTTACCTTCAGATTCCTTCAACACGATAAGCTTGTTAGGGATGGTCGGATCTGGGGTCCAACCTAATTCCATACAATACTTACGTCAAATAGTGACTCAAGGAGGCGCATGGTAACTATTTCCGATCTGTTAGGAGACCAACCGATAGTTATTGCATCAAGCTATGCAGGAAATGTAGAATTTAGGTGGAACAGATACCGGTGTTTGAGTACATGTTTGTCTGAAGATTATCTGAGAATTCATCCAGAAATCCTTTACATTTCTCATTGTCCGATAGACTATTTATAAGTGAGCACTGTTGATGGACGTTAGAGGGTTACGTCCGAGCTTTTAAGGCACTTTATTGCTTTTGGTCTAAGCTGTCAATATTGATGACGAGCTTTAACGGTCAGTCATTGGGTGACATCATTCCGAGCCGACAATTTAAATGAGGGAGCCCAATGGTCAACCGAGCTGTCGTATTGAATGAGGAGACAGTCGGCCTCACGTGAGGGCCTCTGGTTTGTCGGGCCGAATCTGTGGGCTTTAATATGCTTCTTTGCTCAAATAAATCGCTGATTGATCATTGAGCCGGTCCAGTGCTGTATCAAACAGTCCGTCTTTAAATTAACTGTAATGACAAAAGCATACAATACAAAAACTAAATGTGCGCAGTTTATTTATATGTCTTGATGTAACAACATCCATTAAATATGTGTAGACATTTATAATGAATCAATGATTATTAAAATACGAAACGAAGCACGTTTTTATAAGTGCTGTATTTTTAATACATATTTGATGATTTTGGTTAGCATTAAGATATGACAAAGTTCATAATTAGGCCATAAACCAGATGTCATTTATTTATTATTGATCTACACTTCAGCGAAATAGTACGAACATATGATTTCTCACAAACAACACATGTATCATTTCTTAATGATTTGTTCACATCAGATACACAATTTCTAACACAATGTTATGTTCAAAATACCATATAACTTTAAGTGGGGAATTAAAAATAAATCTTGTGGTTAAAAAATTTCACCTACGTTGCCCTCCAATTGATATCCAATTTTTCATTGTTTTGATCAACTTATTGAAAAAACAAACCAATATTTGATTTAATTAGTCGTCTCCTAAGGTTCCTGTTAGATTATATGTCTGTGACTGTGTTGTCATTAGTGGCACCTTGATATTTTTATATCTGGTCTTAATTAACTTGAAGGAGAGAGGTCATCCATTGACCATGTTGGATGCTATGTTGAACATCATGTTGCAACGTGAGGTCCAACATGTGGTGTCAGGAGTCTAGAAATGAATGACGATCTTCAGTGATTATCAAAGATTGGGTTCTCCTGATCTTATTGCAGGATCTTTAAAGTATTCTGGTATATGTTGTTGAGATTGAAGAGCCGTTGAAGATTTATTTGGAAGTTGCTATCTCTCGGAATGATTGAAGAATCGGTTAGAGAGATTTTCGCCCGCAAATACTTGTGGTCTAATCCTTGAAGATTTTACGGAACCAAATTGGCTGTATTGGTTTCGATCCTTGTGGGCTGCCAATCTGCACAGATTTTATCTAGCAACCTTCCCTATCTACTCCGTGATTAAGGAGGAGTGAAGTATAAAAGGGATGTGCAGAATTACGGCTAGGTTACGGCTTTTGCGAAAGTCTATTGAAGAACTCTGGGAGGAGGCTGACGGTTACCGAGGTAGGGGATCAAGGGAGTTGATTCAAGTTAGTTCTGTAAGGGAATCTTGCATGCAAGGGGAGCTTGCATAAATTACTCTATGGGTTGGTAGAGACCACCCATTACGGTTTGTATTGAGGGGGAGGTTGTTCCTCCTAATAGAATCGTAGTATTAGTGATTGTATTCATTAATATTTTTGTGGAGTACTCTAATTTTCTGGGCGAGGCCCTGCAGATGTAGGTATGCGCACCGAACTGCGTTACCAAGTCTTGTGTGTCATTGCTTGGTTTGTGATTAATCATTTGGTTTATTTGATTAATATTTGCGTACTGAATTTCAATTGGTATCAGAGCAGGTCATCCGTGCTGCTTTGTGTTGTCAAAATGGGTGTGATCCTATACTCTCAGTACGCAAATCATGAATACGAAAGAAGGCGCTTCCGTTACTCGTCCTCCGTCGTTCATCGGCATAAACTACACATACTAGAAGTCTCGAATTGTCACGCCCCGCTTCCCAAAAATATGGAGGCGAAGCGTGAGAAGGTCCGCTCAGACTTGAAGCTACAAAGCCGCAAGTTCGATAAGCGTCAATCAACATAAAATAGCAGGTCCCTGTAATGTGACACAGAACAAAGATAATAATAATAGAAAGAGACAAATAATGTTAGATTATAATCTCAATGTCCAGATAAAATTCAACAACCACAGAAATGCCACCGGGCAAACAAAAGAGTCTAAAGGAAAAGGCCCAGCATGGCCAACAAAGAAACTAGCAACAAACGGTGCTACTCACCGACAACCACAACTAAAGGGAGAACTGCGAAGGAACACTAGGACTGGTCACCGGTGTCCTCGTACACGTCAGCAACGGGATCGGGCACGAACTCCACGAACTCGTCGCCCTCAACAGCAATCTCTGACTCATCAACTAACATGTGTCACCCAAAGAGAAGGGGCACATGTCAGCAAAGTCTACAAGACTTTGTGCAAGGAAACAACAGAAAGTAAAAACAACCTAGCAGTTCTAGAGTATAGTATGACATGACATATTATGCAACAAGAGCAGCAAGTAAAGTAAACAGCAGTTTTAACATGACATGGATTATAGCATGGCAAGTAAACATGGCATGGAAACGATTGACATGGACAAGGACAAGGACAAGTATGTAAGCATGTTGTGCACAGAGATTCCGCCCTTTGGCTAGAGTGGCTGTACGGGCCAACTCTTACGCTCAAGTGACCGTTTATCCCTACCCCTCCACCTGTATCGAGCCAGTGCATTACCCCCGAACACGGAATGCTCGCTTCTGGATCACGAGCCAGGAAGTGTTTTTAACAAGGATGGCGTAGGGTTATGCCCGCATAACGGGTGCCTAACCGGTAACACGGAAACACGGATTTGTACAAGGATTTGTAGCGTGTGCTACGATGCAACATGCAAACATGATATATAAAATGGATGCACATGACAATTATTCGAAATGAAATTGCGTACCGTTAAAGAAAATTAAACATGACAGGCAAATGTATGACATGACATGACAAGGGAAATTCTAGCTTCGTTGTCAAGCTAGAATTTGAATTTGCGCCTAGACCACTATCATTTCACGGTCTAGTCTCTTTCACGCTAACAAAGTAATGGCCTAAAAACATGGCCTAAAACAAGGTTGGCAAGTTTCACTTGCCTGGTACCGAGGTTGTTGATCGTCGAGTCAAGATCGCTATTCTACGGGGATTTGGGTTCGATGTTATGGCAAAACAGAAAATCAGATTTGAGAGTTCTAAACCAGTTTTGTATTGGAATCCTACAACGTCTAATAATCCATTTTAATTAGGGTTTTCTAATTTACAGTGTGGGTTTAGGGAAATTAAAGGTAGATCACTAACCATTTACGAAGCGAAGATCGAGACGCCTACGGATCTGCGGGTAGGAGAAGATCTCGCTGGATTCCGGATTGCCGTCGCCAAATCTGATCTAGCACGGCAACAGAAGAAGCGATCCCAAAGAACTACGGTTGAAAGAATTCCTCACCGCGGAAATGCTACAGATCTGGAGAATGGAATTCGTCGGGAAAATCTGGAGCAAAAGGGAAATTTTAGGGTTTTTGGGGTCGGCCGGCGGCCTACGGGGTGGTGCCGGCGCAATGGAGGGTGAGAGGGAGCACGGGAGGATGAAGAATGGTAAGAGGAAGGTTGGGGGATGATTGGGGAAGAAGGTTGGCTTGGAGAAGTGAAGAAAGAATAGAAATGGTCGAGGGTTTAAATAGAAAGAAATAGCGGCGGCTACGACTTAACCTAGGGTTACTGGGTAAACTAGTCGGTCAGTGAAGAGTAGTCGACCGACTAGTTTGGGAACTAGTCGGTCGGTCGTCCAACTGAGACCGACTAAAAGCAAACAGTGAACAGGGTCGGTACATGGTAGACAGATTTAGTCGGTCTGCGAAGGCCCGTCGACCGACTAGTCTGGGAACTAGTCGGTCGGTGATTGTTCATAGACCGACTAAGGGTAAAATTAGATGGATATTAAGTACTGAGAGTTAGTCGGTCAGAGAAGAAATTCTAACCGACTAGTTTGGAAACTAGTCGGTCGGTAGATTTTCTTTGACCGACTAACTATAAACAGTAACTCGGCTGTACAGAAGAATTCAGAATTAGTCGGTCTGAGTACAAGTTCTAACCGACTAGTTTGGGAACTAGTCGGTCGAAGAATGTGCTTAGACCGACTAAACGTAAACAGTAACTTAGCTGAAATTATTAAGATGAACTAGTCGGTCTGTGAAGTGTTGCCGACCGACTAGATGGCAATCTAGTCGGTTGGCTCTCCTTCATGAACCGACTAAAGTGCACCAAAAGTGCCGAAACGAAGCGCGAAGCTTTGGGAAGATTCCTATGGCCTCTAGGATCACTCTAGCTCTAAAATTAAGACGCTATGAAGCTAATCGTAAGAACTTCTAACGGGGAAAAGCACACAAAGAGGGGAAACATCAAATATTATTCATATAATCGTCATTACAAAAACCGGTCGTTACATCCTCCCCACCTTAAGAAAATTCCGCCCTCGGAATTTCCTAACACTCACGTGTCAGGGAACAAAAGTGGGTGACGCTCTCTCATCTCATCTTCTCTCTCCCAAGTAGACTCTCCAGGCGAGCCGTGTCGCCACATCACCCTAACAAGATCGATTGTCTTGTTCCGGAGTGACTTCTGACGCCTGTCTAAAATCTGCACTGGCTGCTGGTCATACGTCAGATCGGGGCGAACAGTGATATCCGAGAAATCCACAGTGTGAGATGGATCGCTGATGTACCGACGAAGCTGCGACACATGTAAGACATCGTGAACTCCTTCCAAAGATGGCGGCAAGGCTAAGCAGTAGGCTACCTCACCAACCCTCTCCAGAATGTCAAACAGTCCAATGTATCTCAGGCTCAGCTTCCCTCATTTCCCAAAGCGAATCACTCCTCGATTCGGGGAAATCTTCAAGAACACATGGTCACCTGGCTGAAACTACAAAGGACGCCGTTTAGCATCAGCCCAATGCTTGAAACGGTACTGAGCAATCCTCAGCCTTTCCCGTATGTTCCTCACAACATCCACAGCCTCCACGATCATCTCAGGTCCTAACAGCTCCCGATCTCCAATGTCATCCCAGCTCAGTGGCGATCGACATTTCTTCCCGTATAGCGCGACAAAAGGTGCCATGCTAATACTCGCCTGGTAGCTGTTATTGTAGGCAAACTCAACAAGGTGGAGATGATCCTCCCAGGATCCCTTAAAGTCCAACATACACGCCCTCAGCATGTCCTCCAAGATCTGGATCGTCCTCTTGGACTGGCCATCCGTCTGCGGATGGTACGCCGTGCTGAAACTCAGACTCGTACCCAAACTCTTCTGCAGACTCTGCCAGAATTGAGACGTGAACCTCGTGTCTCTGTCCGACACGATACTCACAGGGACTCCGTGAAGTCGCACGATCTCCTG
The DNA here is from genome assembly GCA_030789695.1 of Scilla litardierei. Taxonomy (NCBI): domain Eukaryota; kingdom Viridiplantae; phylum Streptophyta; class Magnoliopsida; order Asparagales; family Asparagaceae; genus Scilla; species Scilla litardierei. The sequence goes on along the minus strand of CM061142.1, from coordinate 662,882,369 downwards.
CACGATTCACGTTACATCACTATCTAATCTAGGAAAAGTAAATTAAAACGGAGAGTAAAAAGATTTACCTCCATATATCTCCTCGCTAGCGCCTCCGTAGACTGTCCTACTCGGAAAGGAATAAAGTGTGTGGATTTGGTCAATCGGTCTACGATCACCCAAATCGCGTCATTCTTCTTCGGACTCCGAGGTAGTCCAGTCACGAAATCCATAGTGATGTGTTGCCATTTCCACTCCGGAATCGGAAGCGGTTGTAGCAACCCTGCCGTACGCTGATGCTCCGCCTTTACCTGTTGGCAAACCAGGCACTTGGCTACACTCCGAGCCACACTCCTCTTCATACTATGCCACCAAAAGTTCAAACGAAGATCCTTGTACATCTTGGTCCCACCAGGATGCACAAAATACGGTGAACTGTGTGCCTCCACCAACAGCTCCTCTCTGATATCTCCAACAGGCACACACAAACTGGCTCCAAACCTCAGCGAGCCATCCTCATGAATCAAGAAGTCAGTCCGCAGACCGGCTTCCACCAGCTCCCGTAACTTCACCAACTTCGGGTCTCCAGCCTGCCCAGCCTTGATCCTATCCACGATCGTCGACTGTATCTACATACACATCAACGAAGAAGCCTCTCCAGGAAGAACAATTTCAATACCGGACTCGCAAAAATCTTGCTGCAATCTCCACTGTGAAGTCAACAACATCACCGCTGGAAGTCTACTCAGCGCATCTGGAACCACATTCACTTTGCCAGGGTGATACTACAAATCAATCTCATAATCCGCCATGAGGTCCAACCACCGTCGCTGTCGCATGTTGAGCTCCTTCTGAGTAAAAATGTACTTCAAGCTTTTGTGATCGGTGAAAATCTTCACCTTCTCACTCAGCAGGAAGTGCCTACAAATCTTCAGCGCAAACACGATAGCGGCCAACTCCAAATCGTGTGTTGGGTAATTCTTCTCATGAGCCTTAAGCTGACGAGAAGCATACGCAACCACGTGCCCATGCTGATGCAATACACAACTGAGACCCTTGCCGGAAGCATCACAAAAGATCTCGAATCCTCCACTCCGATCAGGAACAACAAGAATAGGGGCAGTCGTCAACCTCTCCTTCAGAATACCAAAAGCCTTCTCACAATCATCAGTCCAAACATAAGATACATCCTTCCGCGTCAATCTGGTCTTCGGCTCGGTAATACGGGAGAAGTCCTTAATGAACTGCCGGTAATAACCAGCCAATCCAAGGAAACTCCAGATCTCAGACGCTGACTGCAGAACAGGCCACTCCTTGATAGCCTTAATCTTCTAAGGGTCCACCGAAATACCATCTCCAGTCACCACATGCCCGAGAAAAGCAACTCTATCCAGCCAAAACTCGCACTTGGAAAACTTAGCATACAACCGATGCTTCCTCAAGATCTCCAATACTGTCCTCAAGTGCGACGCATGCTCCTCCTCCGACTTTGAGTAGATCAGAATGTCGTCAATGAAGATAACGATGAACTTATCTAAAAAGTCATAGAAGATCAGATTCATCAGATTCATAAAAACTGCGGACGCATTGGTCACACCAAAAGGCATAACCACGAACTCGTAGTGTCCGTACTTCGTCCTGAACACTGTCTTCGGAACATCTTCCTTCCTCACCTTCAGCTGGTGATAACCACTCCTCAGATCCAACTTAGAGAATACCCTCGATCCACCAAGCTGATCAAAAATATCATCAATACGAGGCAACGGATATCGATTCTTGACGGTCACCGCATTCAACTCCTGGTAGTCCACACACATGCGACGCGAACCGTCCTTCTTCTTTATCAGCAAGACCGGTGCTCCCCACGAAGACACGCTAGGATTAATGTAACCCTTCTGAAGAAGTTCGTCCAGCTGCTTCCGCAATTCCTCCAATTCTGCTGGTGCCATACGATACGACGCCTTTGAAATGGGTTGCGCTCCCGGAATGAGATCGATCGAAAACTCGAGAGCTCGATCGGGTGGCAATTCAGACATCTCCTCAGGAAAGACGTCGTCGAAGTCACGCACTACCGCAGGTCGACACTGATCCATCTGCATAGCAATGATCTCCACCGGCTTAGCCTGAAACCTGACCGGACCAAGCGAACTGCTGTCACGGCTGAACTCAAACATCGGATGTCCAGGAATCTCGAACACCACCTTCTTCCTCCGAAAATCGATCGTGGCATAGAAACTCTCGAGCCAGTCCATCCCTAGGACGGCATCATAGTTGATGATGTCGTGGACGATGAAATCAGCGTAGAGCTCATGTCCACAGACCACCAAAGGGCAAGAATTACAACCACGATGCACCGAGACCACGCCATTCCCCGGAACGATATTCCAACTCTTAGAAAGAGGGGAAGTCGACAAGGAATGCTTCTCCACAAAGCTCCGGGAAATAATGCACATCGATGCACCAGAGTCGAAGAGAACTCGTGCAGGAAATGTGCAAACCAAAATCACACCTAACAGACAGTCTAACAATCAAATTCCATTCTAGCATACATAACAAACAACCAAACAAATTTCCAACAACAAGACTAACTAAGAAAAGAACAACTAGATTGAGAGTTACCTGCAATAACCTCATCCACCACCTCAGCCTCGACTGCAGTCATCAGAAAAGCCTGCCTCCTTGGCTGAACGGCCTGCTTAAAAGCCTACCTCTGCGGAACGAGAGGCGCTCCACGTCCAGCAGGTACAGGCGCCCTCTGCTGCAACGGCTGAGCTGCGACAGGTCCCTTCCACGGCTGCTTGGACTTCGGGCAGTCCCTCATGGTATGCGCAGGATCACCACAAACCAAGCACTGTCCCAACATCTTCTGTCATTGATCTTTGACAAGCCCAGTCTTGCCACAGAAATGGCAAGTCTTCAAAGTAGGAGGTCCTCCGGGCCTCTTGAACTGCACCGGCTGATTGGGCTGAACCCTGGTCTCATCACTGCCCTGGCCTGCTCCACAGGCCTCTTCCCAGCTCTAGAAGCACATCCTCTCTTCTGGTTCATAATCAGCTCCTGCCTCTTCGCTGCAATCAGAACCTTCTGATAGGACTCCAAATCAGAAGAAGTCACAAAGCTCTGAAGATCCAAAGAAAGCCCCTGCAGAAACCTCTGGGCTCTCTCATCAGTATCCTGCACCATCTTCAGTGCGAAACGACTCAGCCTGGTGAACTCCTGGTGGTACGGGTCCACCGTCAAGCTCCCCTGCTTCAGGTCGATGAAGCGCTGCGCCATCTCCCTCCTGGCAGCATTCGGAAAGTACTCCTCATCGAATCTGGACTTGAAAGTAGCCCAAGATATCGGCTCCTCCAGTATCTCCTCCTCGGCATCCCACCAGTTCCGAGCATTATCTTTAAGCTGCCTCTTCGCCAAGTCAACCCATCTAGTCGGGTCGACCTTCGACATCTTCAGGTTGTCCTCCATGTTCCTAGTCCACTCATCCGCAGCTAGGGGTCCTTCGGTCCCATCAAAGTAAGCAGGGCCCAGATCCCGAAACTGCTTCGCTCCTGGCTCGAAGCGAGGGACATTCTGGACAGGCTGCGCTGCTCGAGTAGGCGGAACATTCCGGACATTCTGCAGCATCCCCTACTGCACTTGCATCATCTGATGCATCATCCGCATAATCTCCCCGTTGGTGGGCTCCCGATCCGGCTCCTCGACGCGAGGGGGCGAACCACCACCAGCACGGGTATTCCGTCTTCCAGCCATCTAATGACACAGAAAACGAAACAAAATCAGACTCTTAGCCCTATGACTCGGTGTCGAAATTGTTTATCAGACATTCTATAATTTCTTATCGTTGTTCCGATTAGGTCACAGTTACAGAGAAGAGGACCTGTATGGGCCACCAAAGAAACCTGTCACGCCCCGCTTCCCAATAATATGGAGGCGAAGCGTGAGAAGGTCCACTCAGACTTGAAGCTACAAAGCCGCAAGTCCGATAAGCATCAATCAACATAAAATAGCAGGTCCCTGTAATGTGACACGGAACAAAGATAATAATAATAGAAAGAGACAAATAATGTTAGATTATAATCTCAATGTCCAGATAAAATTCAACAACCACAGAAATGCCACCAGGCAAACAAAAGAGTCTAAAAGAAAAGGCCTAGCATGGCCAACAAAGAAACTAACAACAAACGGTGCTACTCACCGACAACAACCACAACTAAAGGGAGAACTGTGAAGGAACACTAGGACTGGTCACCGGTGTCCTCGTACTCAACGTCAGCAACGGGATCGGGCACGAACTCCACGAACTCGTCGCCCTCAACAGCAATCTCTGGCTCAGCAACTAACATGCGTCACCCAAAGAGAAGGGACACATGTCAGCAAAGTCTACAAGACTTTGTGCAAGGAAACAAAAGAAAGTAAAAACAACCTAGCAGTTCTAGAGTATAGTATGACATGACATATTATGCAACAAGAGCAGCAAGTAAAGTAAACAGCAGTTTTAACATGACATGGATTATAGCATGGCAAGTAAACATGGCATGGAAACGATTGACAAGGACAAGGACAAGTATGTAAGCATGTCGTGCACAGAGATTCCGCCCTTTGGCTAGAGTGGCTGTACGGGCGAACTCTTACGCTCAAGTGACCGTTTATCCATACCCCTCCACATGTATCGAGCCAGGGCATTACCCCCGAACACGGACTGCTCGCTTCTGGATCACGAGCCAGGAAGTGTTTTTAACAAGGATGGCGTAGGGTTATGCCCGCATAACGGGTGCCTAGCCGGTAACACGGAAACATGGATTTGTACAAGGATTTGTAGCGTGTGCTACGATGCAACATGCAAACATGATATATAAAATGGATGCACATGACAATTATTCGAAATGAAATTACATACCGTTAAAGAAAATTAAACATGACAGGCAAATGTATGACATGACATGACAAGGGAAATTCTAGTTTCATTGTCAAGCTAGAATTTGAATTTGCGCCTAGACCGCTATCATTTCACGATCTAGTCTCTTTCACGCTAACAAAGTAATGGCCTAAAAACATGGCCTAAAACAAGGTTGGCAAGTTTCACTTGCCTGGTACCGAGGTTGTTGATCGTCGAGTCAAGATCACTATTCTACGGGGATTTGGGTTCGCTGTTATGGCAAACAGAAAATCAGATTTGAGAGTTCTAAACCAGTTTTGTATTGGAATCCTACAACGTCTAATAATCCATTTTTAATTAGAGTTTTCTAATTTACAGTGTGGGTTTAGGGAAATTAAAGGTAGATCACTAACCGTTTACGAAGCGAAGATCGAGACGCCTACGGATCTGCGGGTAGGAGAAGATCTCGCTGGATTCCGGATTGCCGTCGCCAAATCGGATCTAGCACGACAACGGAAGAAGCGATCCCGAAGAACTACGGTTGAAAGAATTCCTCGCCGCAGAAATGCTACAGATCTGGAGAATGGAATTCGTCGGAAAAATCTGGAGCAAAATGGAAATTTTAGGGTTTTTGGGGTCGGTCGGCGGCCTACGGGGTGGTGCCGGCGCAATGGAGGGTGAGAGGGAGCACGTGAGGATGAAGAATGGCAAGAGGAAGGTTGGGGGATGATTGGGGAAGAAGGTTGGCTTGGAGAAGTGAAGAAAGAATAGAAATGGTCGAGGGTTTAAATAGAAAGAAATAGCGGCGGCTACGACTTAACCTAGGGTTACTGGGCAAACTAGTCGGTCAGTGAAGAGTAGTCGACCGACTAGTTTGGGAACTAGTCGGTCGGTCGTCCAACTGAGACCGACTAAAAGCAAACAGTGAATAGGGTCGGTACAGGGTTGACAGATTTAGTCGGTCTGCGAAGGCCCGTCGTCCGACTAGTCTGGGAACTAGTCGGTCGGTGATTGTTCATAGACCGACTAAGGGTAAAATTAGATGGATATTAAGTACTGAGAGTTAGTCGGTCAGAGAAGGAATTCTAACAGACTAGTTTGGAAACTAGTCGGTCGGTAGATGTTCTTTGACCGACTAACTATAAACAGTAACTCGGCTGTACAGAAGAACTCAGAATTAGTCGGTCTGAGTACAAGTTCTAACCGACTAGTTTGGGAACTAGTCGGTCGAAGAATGTGCTTAGACCGACTAAACGTAAACAGTAACTTAGCTGAAATTATTAAGATGAACTAGTCGGTCTGTGAAGTGTTGCTGACTGACTAGATGGTAATCTAGTCGGTTGGCTCTCCTTCATGAACCGACTAAAGTGCACCAAAAGTGCCGAAACGAAGCGCAAAGCTTCGGGAAGATTCCTATGGCCTCTAGGATCACTCTAGCTCTAAAATTAAGACGTTATGAAGCTAATCGTAAGAACTTCTAACGGGGAAAAGCACACAAAGAGGGGAAACATCCAATATTATTCATATAATCGTCATTACAAAAACCGGTCGTTACACGGATGCATGCATTCATCAAGTCGCTTGATGAGAAGGCATGGGTTGGCACCATTGAGGGATGGACTCCTCCGGTCGAAGTAGACAAAGAAGGCAAAGAATATCTCAAACCAACAAGAGATGGGAGTCCAGAAGAAGATCGAGTGGCTCTGGGGAACTTGAAGGCCGTAAATGCCATTTTTACCGCTGTCGACAAAGAGCAGTTTAAGCTGATCTCCACTGTGAGTATGCCAAAGAAGCATGTGATATTCTTCAGAATGTTCATGAGGGAACAAGTACGGTAAAAGCTTCCAAACTCCAAATGCTTGCATATCAATTTGAAAATTTAAAGATGAATGATGAAGAGACCGTGGCCGAATTCAATGGGAGGCTGAGAGACATAACTAATCAGGCCTTCCAACTAGGCAAAAAATACTCACAAAAGAAGCTTATTGAGAAAACTTGAGATCCCTTACAGATAAGTTCATAGCGAAAATTGCAGCCATTGAGGAAATGAGAAACACCTCCACTATGAGACTGGATGAGCTCATGGGGTCCCTTCAGACCTATGAAATGAATTTCAAGCAAAACAAAAGGGACAAAGGCATGACACTAAAGGTAGAAGCTTGTGAAGCACCTAAATCTGATATTGAGTCAGAACTTGATGATGACATTGCCTTGCTGATCAAGAATTTTAGTAGAATGATGAGAAAGATCAGCAACAAGGGTCCGAACTTCAGGTCTGTCAACAAGGGGCCACAACCAAATCTCCCCCACTGCATGAAAGATTACCAGTCGACCTACTCAGAAGTATGATCCGAAGAACAAGGGCAAAGGGATACAATATAGAGAATGTGAGGGTTTTGGTCACATACAAGCTGAATGTGCTAACACTCTCAAGAAGCAGAAAGGAAAATCTCTAACAAGCACCTGGAGTGATGATGAATCAGAAGGAAGTGCTGTAGATGAGGACATCACCCGTAACTATGTTGCCTTTGCATCCATCCTAACTGGACAATCTGATAGTGACACCCACAGTCATGTTGAATCAGATGTTGCAACATCAGGTACAACATCTGGCAATAATCTTGACAATGTCAAACAAAATGTTGCAACATTCAATACAACATCCAACCTTGAATCTGATTCCGAAGTTGAGAGTGATGAGGAAGCAAGTGAAGATGACATTCGAACAGCTTATCAGACTATGTTTTCCTAATGGATGAAGATTTGTGAAACTAATAAAGCATTGAAGGATGAAAATGTTAGATTGAAAGGTGAAAAGGAAGATGATAAAGCTAGATTACTGAAGGCCAAAATCCGTCTCAAGAATCTTGAGAGCAGCCTCAGAAAGACACTTCTCAGAGCTTAGAAGGCTGAAAGTACTCTTAACAAGTGAAACTCTGGAAGGATAAAACTTGATGACATCTTAAATATGGGGAAAAACTCAGGAGATCGCACAGGTGTGGGATACAACAGAGGAGGCGATTATCATGTTCCTAAGGAAAGACGAACTCTCGTGATTAAAGAACTGGAAAAGATGGGTCAGCCTAAGATGCATGAACAGAAAACGAAGCAGAGTAAAGGTACAACATCTTGCCATCATGTGTGCAGTTACTGTAGACTCATAGGACATACCGAAAGAAACTATTTCAATCGCATGCGACGTTGACGTGAAGGAAGGAATGTCAGATATTCAGACACAAAGATGACAAAGAAATGGGTAAGGAAGTCAGAATTGTATAGCATAGTGGCTTACACCTCCTTAATTGCTTTTTCCGAGAACATGTGGTATTTTGACAGTGGGTGCTCCAAGCACATGTCTGGCAACCGAAATCTTCTCACAGAGTATACATCATGTAACAAGGGTCACGTTACCTTTGGTGATGGCCATAGAAGCAAGGTTGTTGGGAAGGGAAGTCTGAATGTAGACGGCTCTCTAAATCTGAAGGAAGTTATGCATGTCAAAGATTTAAAGGCTAACCTCATTAGCATAAGCCAATTATGTGATCAAGGTCTCTTGGTTTGATTCACTAAAGAAAAGTGCTTAGCCTTCAATACAGATGAAGAATGTATTCTTACGGGAAAAAGGTCCACAGACAACTGCTACCTTCTCCAAGAAGCTAACATATGCCTCAATGTCACTGCAGATGTCTTAGATCAGTGGCATCAAAAATTAGGGCATCTCAACTTCAAGACTCTCATGAAGATATCTAAAGTGGGAGCTGTTCGAGGAATAGCAGTTCTAAACAAAAAAGAGAGGGTGTGTATGGACCCTATCAACTAGGGAAGCAACAGAAGACTAGCCACATGCCACTTCAGAATATTACCACATCCAAGGTCTTAGCATTGCTGCATATGGATCTGATCGAGCCAACATCAGAAACAAGTGTTGGAGGTAAGAAATATATCTATGTATGTGTTGATGATTTCTCCAGGTTTACTTTGGTAGACTTTCTTAAAGAGAAGTCAGAAACATTTGAAGCCTTTAAGAAATTGTGTACCCGTCTTCAAATTGAGAAAGGAAGCAGCATCTGCAAAATTATCAAGATCCAAAGTGACCACGGCAAGGAGTTTGAGAACCACTCATTTACTGATTTTTGTGAGACCCGCGGAATTACTCATGAATTATCGGTGCCTAAGAATCCTCAAAAAAATGGAGTGGTTGAAAGGAAGAATCTTACCTTACAAGAGATGGCTCGTGTGATGCTGAATGCAAGGAAAGTAAGCACAAGGTGGTGGGCCGAAGCTGTCAACACTGCATGCTACACCGTAAACAGGGTCTATCTTCGACCCAGAACAGAGAAAACTCCTTATGAAATCTGGAAAGGTAGGAACCCTGATGTTTCATACTTTCATATCTTCAGAAGCAAATGCTATATTTTACAGGACCGCACTCCAAGAGGGAAGTTTGACACTGAGAGTGATGAAGGAATATTTCTTGGTTATTCTACAACCAGCCGTGCGTTCAGGGTATTCAACAAGCATACCAACACTATGATGGAGTCTATTAATGTGGTTGTAGATGATTTTGATCAAAAGGAGGTAGCCATTGTTGAAGGAAGTGATTCTCAGGAAGGCCACACAGGCGATGAAGATCATGTTGAACCTAATGTTGCAACATCTGACACAACATAAAGCAATGTTGGACCCAATGTTGCAACACAGGACACAACATCAGTTGAGGAACCACAGAGTGGAACAGGTGATGCTCATGCTCCTGAAGGAATCACCAGAGTCATACGAAATCACCAACCAGAGCAGGTTATCGGTGACATTCTTGACGATTGACGTATTAGAGGCACTAGTCGTGACAACTACCGTGATCTTACCGGGTATGTCTATTTTCTCTCCTTAGTCTAGACGAACCTAAGAATGTGAAGGAAGCCCTGACAGATGAGTTTTGGGTATCTACAATGCAAGAAGAGCTGGACCAGTTTCAGCGAAATGATGTCTGGATACTAGTTGAAAGACCAAAGGGGATAAATGTTGTTTCGGGTCAAGTCCACACGCAATAATACTTGTATGTAGTGGAAATCACGGGTACAATGATTTACAGGTTTTGGGTGAAGGTGAGGCTAGGAGTACTCGGAGTACGCTTCAAAGGTGAAGAGCCCTAGGTCACCAGGAGGTCGCACGAAGGTTGCCTGCTCCCGATAGCCGAGGCATGCTCCCTGCAAGGATGAACAGCGGGTCAGAAAGGCAGGGCTGGCTTTCAGCCCTTAGCCTCCCCGATGCCTAAGTCAGCCCGTGACGTAAAGGTAGGCACCGAGCACACTTGGCAACCTAAAGGCAGGTCGACAAAGTGCGGCAGGCTTATGTGGAAGGCACAGATATATGGACAATATCTGACCTTGTGTGTGGAGATGAGTTAGAGGATTCACTGACCAATAATTTGCTAACCACCCCCCCCCAATGGAGGCAGGAGGGGGGTATTTATAGGGCTGAGAGGCGGTTGCTCGCCGTCTTGTCAGCTGTCAAATCATCCATGTTGGCTCTCGAGTGCTGGGGCTGTGGCATGGATATTTACCGCATTAATGGTGTCAGGTGGTGTCAGGAGCATTAATGAGACGTGAGGGTCGACCATCAGTTCTTTCCCTTAACCCCTGGCATTAATGGAATGTAGGTGAGTGTAACGGCCGCTTTCCGACCGTTCGTATTTCCTGCGTGCACGTGCTTTATCGTGCACGTATTCTATTTGGCTATTTCTGAGCTCAGGCATGAGCGATGCGATATGCCGTTGCGATCATTTGGGAGTGTAGAATTTTATAGTAATATTTGGGAACGTCTTTTCACGGCTCGTTTTCTCGCAAAACGATTTTGAAAGATAGGGGCGTTTTGGTCTTTTGGCACCAATACGCGGTTCCTGATTTTACGATAATTTTTGGTAGGTGTAACACGCAATCGGACACTGTAGCCCGTACTTCTCGTCTCCACGATCGTCCCGGTATTTTCGGATTATTTTTCCGATGCCCGTAGTGGAAGATATCCCCTAATCAATTTCAACCGTTGATTAGCCACTAATCTTTTGAATTTCAAATTTAAAATCAAATCCTAATCAAATCTTTGGAGAATCCCTACGTATCATGCAGGTGGGATTTCTTCCACTACCCACACCCAAAACTACACCCCCTCCTCTCACATACTCTCTCTCCTAGTCACCTAAATACACTCTTTTTAACACCCATATATCAAGTTTCTCTTCCCTTTTAACAAACCCAAACCACAACCCTAGGAGGCCACGCATGAACCCATTTGCAGCCGCCTTGCTCCTCCTCTGGCCACCACGGCAGCCCCCCAAGCTCCCCAACTCCGGCCACCACCTTCTCCTCCTCCTTCTCCTCCATCTCCACCTCTCCAAGACATCAAAAACTCCATGAAAACCACACAAAACACAGCCCAGGCCAGAACTGCGCCCCGCCGGAAAACACCGCCGGCCGGCCACCTCCGGCCATCCCCTCCGGCGACCACCACCCCCGATCAACTCCTCTCTGACCCCCCAAGCATCTCCACCTCCCCTTACCCTCTTCCCTCATCTCTATCTCCCTCAAAACGCTTTCAAACACAACCCAAACGACAGTTTTACAGATCTGCGCCACCGCCGGAAAAACTCACGCCCACTGGCCATCCGGCCACCTACGATGACCACCCTACCGCCGTTGAATTCCTATCGAAACCACCTACCAACTGCAATTTTCCTCATGCTCATAGCCCACCTGTAGCTCCCGGAATCCTCGTCGGAACACGTCGCATCCGCTGTTTTTCACAGATCTAGAAGCTGAACTTCGCCGTCCGCGCACGGCCACCTCCGACCACCCCCGGTGACAACTCCACTGCCGTTGGCTTCGTTTTGAAGTCCTTTACCCACTGCAGCTTTCCGTTCCCGCTGTTCGTCTCCGAAATTTCACTGAGACATGCGACAACAGATGTGGCGCGAATCTGTCCTCCCCGGCTTCTCACGGCCGCCCACCGCCGTGCGCTCACGCCGTCGGCCATCCACCGGGCCGATCATCTTCCTTTGGTCCCACTTAATCTACCAACAGCCCCCTTGGACTCTCGGAGTTCACGTGCGTTGCCGCACGCACGTACTTTTAGCCGACGTCGCCGTTATCGTGAAGAACCGTTGCGCTACTCGCAACGGGAAGGAGATCGCTGATTAGCTCGCTGATTTCACGTCATCATCCCGCTGTCCAGAGGTACCTCGCTGTGCTACCCGCGGCCGAGGAGTTCCAGACGACGCCGACGTTGCGCCGTTCAGACCCGACTTCCGCTTGTTGGACGACATTACGAGGTTAGTTTCCCCTAACTCATAGCACAACCCACACCATAGCAGAACTGAAAACCTAACTAAAATCGGCAACTTAACTCATTAAATTTATTTTCTGCTCCCTCAAAACGATGTGAAACTGTAGATCGACGAATGGACTTTTTGACTGTGCACATAGGATAGAATCGTCGAATAGGGTTGAACATCTAAAAGTGACTTTTGACGAATAGGATAGTCCCGACAACCTAGAAACGAAACCTAATAGGATTTGATGAATTTGAGACCTGACATCGTCGCCGTGGCGATATTTCAGACGGACTTCCGCGGACGAGACGCTCGGACGGGACGCTTCGAGAGGACGACACACTCGCCATCGCAGGCAAGTGTACCCACTTGCGTTTTTGACCGTGCTTTGGTCTTAGGTTGCTAGAACTGTTAGACTGTGAATGTATAGAACCGGACGTGAAATGATAGCGTCCGGGACGACTCCTGACGGCTCAGACTTGACGACGAAGTCTGAGCCCGACAACAACTTTTGATATTGTAGGGCTATCATGTGTGTGTGTGTGTGTGGACACCCTAGAATAACCATTCCTGTCTTATCACGTCCCGTCCCGTCTTGCACAGCCCGCTGGGCAATAGGGCACCCTTCGGGTGATCCCTTGTACAGATTCACAGCCTGCGGGCAATAGGGCACTCTCCAAGCTAGAGAGAGTGATCCCTTGTACTGATTCACAGCCTACGGGAAGCTCGGCACCCACCTAGTAGAGTGAGTGTCCCAGCAGACCGAGAGGATAGAGACTCTCACCTAGCAGAGTGAGTGGTCCTATACAGTTGTACGGTTTCACCTACGAGGCGTTCGTCGCTCACCTAGCAGAGTGAGCGATACGCTACCGACCGTGGGGATAGAGGCACTCACCTAGCAGAGTGAGTGGCCCTATATTGTCTTGTCCTGAGTTCTGGGGTTTGGGGTAGGGTTGAGCGTGCGCACGGCAAGAGGGTCTGATCCCCCTCGAACCGTAAGGCGTGAACCCTTCATGTCACAATTGTCCTGTCTTGTCTTGTCTTGCCACGTTTCGTCTTGTTCCGTCCTGTTTATCCTGTCTTGACTTGACACCTGTAGGCTAGTCCCGTAGTTGGTAGCATACGCTACGACTACTACTTGTCCCGTTTTACTTTCCTGCTACGTTACTTCCTTTTGTGTTATTCTGTCATAACCACAGCATGCTAATCAACCAGTAAACTGTTGTGTAAAAGAACCTCAGCATGCTAATCAACCAGTAAACCGTTGTTTAAAGTTTGGTGCACTTGCAGTAAAGTCTAACCCTCCTTGTAGACTTTACCTGACGTACAGTTCCTTTCTCTTGGGTGCTGTACGTCAGGTGTTCAGCCAGAGATCGTGGATGAGGCAGACTCACTGGAGCACGAGGAGCCGAGGACGCCGACCCAGAGTACGTGCCTGACGAGGACCAGACCTTGAGGCCTTTTTAGTCGACACTTTCAGAGGTTACTCCTTTTAGGTTTGCTTTTAAATCTTTTGTTGCCATGTTTAGGCTTCTTGTTAGACTTTGTACTCGTTGGATATTATAGCTCTAATTTAATGAATGCAACTTCCTTTCTGTACTTCCTATTGTTTCGAACTTTATTAATGCAAGAACCTGAAAAACTTTTAAAATGGTACCCCTACAGACGCTTATTGGGTCAGAGCTTCTCAGCTCTGGCCTAAGCGGGCCTTTGTCACGCTTCGCCTCCGTCGTTTTGGGAAGCGGGGCGTGACAGGTTTTAGTGGTGGCCCATGCAGGTTCATGCAAAAGTTCGGAACAATAAAAAGTACCGCATTCATCTAATATCCACGTACAAGTCTGAATTAGTTTCCCAGTCTTAGATAGTAGGAAGACTTAGGTAGACGTCCCAATTTGACAGTCTGACGCCTTAGTTAGGAATTAGACATCCTCGTCCTAGGATACCTTAGTAGCCACTTGACTCTGACCAAATTAGATTTCTAGAGTCCTCCTTTTAGGTTAGTCGCTCGCCCAGCTCCATCGACTTCGGGCCCAGCAGAACGTAACCTCGATTCTCTTAGGAACCTTCTCTTTAGATCCTGATTATATTCTAGCTCATAGGAAGTCTTAGAGCTGAGTTATCCTAAATCTTTAGACGACCCGATGATTAGAACCCTTGTCCTCTAGCATCCCTCTGATCCTTGTAAATTTTTGTGCTATCGACCATAGGGTCCCATCGTAGCTCTTCACGATTCATATCTTACGCGTAATCTTCATGCGATCATTTTTTCCTTTCTCTCGATTCTCGTGATCGTTTCCTGACGATCATCATCAATCCTTCGAATCCCTTCCCTGACCAATTCTACCTCCTCTAAAATTATTTTCGACTTTCCTTATTAAGTTTTCGCTCCAGATTGATTTCTTTGAAAACCCCTATATTATATATTTAAAATTTGCTGTTTTGGATCGAGTTAAAACTTTTAATTGACTTGGAGCTTTCTTGGACGTAAAAATTTTAAGTCAATATATCGCACTCGTTTTAAATCATTATTCCTCAAATTCAGTTTTTATTTGCCTTGTTTCTAAAATATATATATTACTTTTATAAACTACACAATTTATTTCTACTATCTTGTACTTATTTTCGAATTTTTCCCTTTCCCAAAAGCTGCTTCCTTTAAAAGTATTTTCAAAATTTATTATTAAATTCTCCGCCCAGTTTGACTTCTTTGAAAAATTTTATTAATTATTTAAAATTTCTTATCTTCGGTTGAGTTAAAATTCTTTCGCAAATTTTGAAACCTTTCGGTCGTAAAAGTTTTAAGTTACGACCTCATACTTATTTTCGAATCAGTATCCATCGTATTTTAGTTTTAAAACTTTGTTATCATCTCGGGAATTCAATATATCATTTTTCTACCTACGAAATTTATTTTAACCATTTACGTACATACTTTAGAATATTTTTCTAAAACAAAGGGGGATTTTAAATTTCTTACATATCAACATCTCTATGTTCATCGTGCTCATACTTCAAGAACCTTTGTTTAAATTCATTTTCATTTACAAAACAACCAACTACTTCTTTATCTTGCCTTATTTGAACTCGTTCCTGTCGATCTTATTTCGTTCCGCTTTTGATTTAGTTTTCTTTCCTTCTTTTATCTAAACATTAAATCTTGTAGTTATCCATGCTATCTCCAGTTTAGGAGTAGGCCCTTTGGTAGGTGATGTCGTTGCAGTGCCTGAGTATAGGTAGAGTATGTAGACCTGTATGAGTGTGTCATCTTTAGGATCCTGATGTTTGTCTCCTGTGTCTTGAATGTGTACTCAGCGTTAACCATGGTATGCTGGAAGTTGTCTGAATGACGGTATTCATACTTATATGAAGGGTGTCATCGCAGGCAGATCCTTAGATTTAGTTTTAGTCTCAATGAATGGTTTATCTTGGTTGTATGTGAATCATATCAAAACTTTTTTTTTAAAACCAAATCTTTAAAGTTATAAAACTAGCTCACAAGATCACAAATCACTTAACCTCCCTCATCCATTACCGCACCACCACACGTTTTTCCCCCAAATGTTCTAAAATATTTCTTTGGCCTTAAATCTCTCTTTCTCTTCTCTTCTTTCTCCCTTAAACAAAAT
This sequence comes from Scilla litardierei, assembly GCA_030789695.1. Classification (NCBI taxonomy): domain Eukaryota; kingdom Viridiplantae; phylum Streptophyta; class Magnoliopsida; order Asparagales; family Asparagaceae; genus Scilla; species Scilla litardierei. The sequence goes on along the minus strand of CM061142.1, from coordinate 662,866,564 downwards.
TTTTGTGTTTATGGTTGTTATAAAAGTGGGGCTAGCTATTATCGTTATAGGATTTTTGTTTGCAGGTAGGCTTGGAGTGAGATGAGTTTTATTATGGCAATGATTAATTGATTTTGGGAACACAAGGATGATGGATTAGAATATTTTTTTGGATGAAAAGAATGAACTGTCTCAGACTTAATTATAAAACCGAAGTGTGGTGGACTCAATGGAGAATTCTGTTTGAATGAGATTAAATGCGAGGAGATGATGACTCATCAGACTTGAGGCTTAGACGAGTAGTAGATAGGAGTAACTGCGGGGAATAGTATGAGTCAGGAGGATCATGAGATTGAGTAGAGCTTATATTAGCATTGAGACTGATTGATGAATCGACGATGAGAAGACTTTGAGAATAACACGACGTGTGGAGATAAATGGATGATTAGGTAGTCGGACTTAATATTGGTTGGGATTAGTTATAGTGAGTAGGATGTGATGTACTTCTGATAGATCAAAATTATTTGGTGGATAATTTATGGGGAGATATGACGAGAATGTATTGAAGACACGACGATTGCTGATTGGTGAAGGTATTACATGATAGACAAATGTTTTGTCTTGGATTGGTGGATGACTAGAATCGCATTTTTTTGGAGATTTATTAATGTTGGGGAAAAGATTTAGAAATTCAAAAGATATTAATGAGCGATGATGATGCTTAGTGGAGTGGTACGATATCAGAAGATGTTATTATTTCTATGAGAACTTGGAGTTGGAAATTGGAACGGTAGTGGTGGATCTATATTATTAGGAGGTGAGTTTAGTCGTGGCTTTGCACAGTGAAAAGATGGATTATGAGGGATTATTAAGGAATGTTGTTCGAAGTTACGGGATTAGAAATCTTTATGAGTAGATATGTTAGTTGCGGGTATAAGGTTATATGGGTAATTATAGATAGTATGAGTGATTCCGAGGACGGAATCATTTCTAAGGTGGGTAGAATGTAACGGTCGCTTTCCGACCGTTCGTATTTCCTGCGTGCACGTGCTTTATCGTGCACGTATTCTATTTGGCTATTTCTGAGCTCAGGCATGAGCGATGCGATATGCCGTTGCGATCATTTGGGAGTGTAGAATTTTATAGTAATATTTGGGAACGTCTTTTCACGGCTCGTTTTCTCGCAAAACGATTTTGAAAGATAGGGGCGTTTTGGTCTTTTGGCACCAATACGCGGTTCCTGATTTTACGATAATTTTTGGTAGGTGTAACACGCAATCGGACACTGTAGCCCGTACTTCTCGTCTCCACGATCGTCCCGGTATTTTCGGATTATTTTTCCGATGCCCGTAGTGGAAGATATCCCCTAATCAATTTCAACCGTTGATTAGCCACTAATCTTTTGAATTTCAAATTTAAAATCAAATCCTAATCAAATCTTTGGAGAATCCCTACGTATCATGCAGGTGGGATTTCTTCCACTACCCACACCCAAAACTACACCCCCTCCTCTCACATACTCTCTCTCCTAGTCACCTAAATACACTCTTTTTAACACCCATATATCAAGTTTCTCTTCCCTTTTAACAAACCCAAACCACAACCCTAGGAGGCCACGCATGAACCCATTTGCAGCCGCCTTGCTCCTCCTCTGGCCACCACGGCAGCCCCCCAAGCTCCCCAACTCCGGCCACCACCTTCTCCTCCTCCTTCTCCTCCATCTCCACCTCTCCAAGACATCAAAAACTCCATGAAAACCACACAAAACACAGCCCAGGCCAGAACTGTGCCCCGCCGGAAAACACCGCCGGCCGGCCACCTCCGGCCACCCCCTCCGGCGACCACCACCCCCGATCAACTCCTCTCTGACCCCCCAAGCATCTCCACCTCCCCTTACCCTCTTCCCTCATCTCTATCTCCCTCAAAACGCTTTCAAACACAACCCAAACGACAGTTTTACAGATCTGCGCCACCGCCGGAAAAACTCACGCCCACCGGCCATCCGGCCACCTACGATGACCACCCTACCGCCGTTGAATTCCTATCGAAACCACCTACCAACTGCAATTTTCCTCATGCTCATAGCCCACCTGTAGCTCCCGGAATCCTCGTCGGAACACGTCGCATCCGCTGTTTTTCACAGATCTAGAAGCTGAACTTCGCCGTCCGCGCACGGCCACCTCCGACCACCCCCGGCGACAACTCCACTGCCGTTGGCTTCGTTTTGAAGTCCTTTACCCACTGCAGCTTTCCGTTCCCGCTGTTCGTCTCCGAAATTTCACCGAGACATGCGACAACAGATGTGGCGCGAATCTGTCCTCCCCGGCTTCTCACGGCCGCCCACCGCCGTGCGCTCACGCCGTCGGCCATCCACCGGGCCGAGCATCTTCCTTTGGTCCCACTTAATCTACCAACAGCCCCCTTGGACTCTCGGAGTTCACGTGCGTTGCCGCACGCACGTACTTTTAGCCGACGTCGCCGTTATCGTGAAGAACCGTTGCGCTACTCGCAACGGGAAGGAGATCGCTGATTAGCTCGCTGATTTCACGTCATCATCCCGCTGTCCAGAGGTACCTCGCTGTGCTACCCGTGGCCGAGGAGTTCCAGACGACGCCGACGTTGCGCCGTTCAGACCCGACTTCCGCTTGTTGGACGACATTACGAGGTTAGTTTCCCCTAACTCATAGCACAACCCACACCATAGCAGAACTGAAAACCTAACTAAAATCGGCAACTTAACTCATTAAATTTATTTTCTGCTCCCTCAAAACGATGTGAAACTGTAGATCGACGAATGGACTTTTTGACTGTGCACATAGGATAGAATCGTCGAATAGGGTTGAACATCTAAAAGTGACTTTTGACGAATAGGATAGTCCCGACAACCTAGAAACGAAACCTAATAGGATTTGATGAATTTGAGACCTGACATCGTCGCCGTGGCGATATTTCAGACGGACTTCCGCGGACGAGACGCTCGGACGGGACGCTTCGAGAGGACGACACACTCGCCATCGCAGGCAAGTGTACCCACTTGCGTTTTTGACCGTGCTTTGGTCTTAGGTTGCTAGAACTGTTAGACTGTGAATGTATAGAAGCGGACGTGAAATGATAGCGTCCGGGACGACTCCTGACGGCTCAGACTTGACGACGAAGTCTGAGCCCGACAACAACTTTTGATATTGTAGGGCTATCATGTGTGTGTGTGTGTGTGGACACCCTAGAATAACCATTCCTGTCTTGTCACGTCCCGTCCCGTCTTGCACAGCCCGCTGGGCAATAGGGCACCCTTCGGGTGATCCCTTGTACAGATTCACAGCCTGCGGGCAATAGGGCACTCTCCAAGCTAGAGAGAGTGATCCCTTGTACTGATTCACAGCCTACGGGAAGCTCGGCACCCACCTAGTAGAGTGAGTGTCCCAGCAGACCGAGAGGATAGAGACTCTCACCTAGCAGAGTGAGTGGTCCTATACAGTTGTACGGTTTCACCTACGAGGCGTTCGTCGCTCACCTAGCAGAGTGAGCGATACGCTACCGACCGTGGGGATAGAGGCACTCACCTAGCAGAGTGAGTGGCCCTATATTGTCTTGTCCTGAGTTCTGGGGTTTGGGGTAGGGTTGAGCGTGCGCACGGCAAGAGGGTCTGATCCCCCTCGAACCGTAAGGCGTGAACCCTTCATGTCACAATTGTCCTGTCTTGTCTTGTCTTGCCACGTTTCGTCTTGTTCCGTCCTGTTTATCCTGTCTTGACTTGACACCTGTAGGCTAGTCCCGTAGTTGGTAGCATACGCTACGACTACTACTTGTCCCGTTTTACTTTCCTGCTACGTTACTTCCTTTTGTGTTATTCTGTCATAACCACAGCATGCTAATCAACCAGTAAACTGTTGTGTAAAAGAACCTCAGCATGCTAATCAACCAGTAAACCGTTGTTTAAAGTTTGGTGCACTTGCAGTAAAGTCTAACCCTCCTTGTAGACTTTACCTGACGTACAGTTCCTTTCTCTTGGGTGCTGTACGTCAGGTGTTCAGCCAGAGATCGTGGATGAGGCAGACTCACTGGAGCACGAGGAGCCGAGGACGCCGACCCAGAGTACGTGCCTGACGAGGACCAGACCTTGAGGCCTTTTTAGTCGACACTTTCAGAGGTTACTCCTTTTAGGTTTGCTTTTAAATCTTTTGTTGCCATGTTTAGGCTTCTTGTTAGACTTTGTACTCGTTGGATATTATAGCTCTAATTTAATGAATGCAACTTCCTTTCTGTACTTCCTATTGTTTCGAACTTTATTAATGCAAGAACCTGAAAAACTTTTAAAATGGTACCCCTACAGACGCTTATTGGGTCAGAGCTTCTCAGCTCTGGCCTAAGCGGGCCTTTGTCACGCTTCGCCTTCGTCGTTTTGGGAAGCGGGGCGTGACAGTGAGCCCACGTCACCCTGTTAGAGATATTTGTTCTTGGTCACCCTCAATGGCAAGCTATAGATCGACGAGCAATCTCGGCCCCTCCGGAGGATGCTCCTTGTTGCAGGTGGGCAAGCTGGTCCTAGGCAAGGCGAGCATTCAGGTCGCTGTGTCGAGCGTCCAGTTAGAGGGTAGGCGATCTGCCTCCGGGGCGAGCTCCTCTGGGGCGAGCTAGCGTAGGACGCGTGTGATCTGTCAGATGACTCTTCTTTCTGGTTCGGATGATGAGCTTGTCGCTCTGCTGGGGCGAGCTTCTCTAAGACTCGACGAGCTTCATGTCAGAGCTAGTTCTCACTAGGAAGATTCGGGGGGCCGTTTATCTGGGCGAGCTTGGCGGTCCGCAAGGGCGCATTGCTCTGAGCCGTAGCGAGCTCTCCTTGGCCTAGGCGAACTGATCCTCATTGATGAGGATTGTTGATGAGCTATTCGAGTGGGCTTTGATCAACTAGGCCGACATTTATGGCGTAACAATTGCCCCCAACATTTAGTGTGGACGATCTTCGGCCAGAGGATACACTGAATGTTGAGCAGATCCGTTAGCAAACTTTAGAGAATCTCTTCGTGCCTTCTGCTTGGTAGCGAGCTTCGTAAGCCTGGGCAACCTATCGGGGGCTCAGCTCGTAAGCTGGCCCCGAAATCTAAGGAAGGGGAATGGGCAAATCGTAGCTCGGCCTTAGCCCTTCAGAGCCTACCGAGGGTGCAGCTCGTAAGCTTGCCTCGAAGTTTGAGCGTGGCGAGGTAGCCCATCCATAGTGATCATGCCGATCTTGATCTAGGGTTTCTCATATCACAAAAAACACAGCAAGTGCGTATGTTGAAACATATTGACATATGTCGGAGATAAAGTGAAGACCTGTCTGGGTGGGGGCGCAGTCCAGAAACCTGCCTCATATCCTTGGGCGACCTGTCGACAGCGCAGCTTGGAAGCCTGCCGCGAACCTCCTTAGGGCGGGAGATGCCTCAAAGGCAATCCCCAAACCCTCAGGTCTCTTGGCAACCTATCGGGGGCACAACTCGAAAGCCTGCACCAGATTTTCTTCGGGTGGGGACGCTCCAGAGGCGATCCCCAGACCCTTAGGGCTCTTATGGCGACCTATCGGGGGCGCAGTTTCGGAGACCGCCCTGGGTATCTGAGAGGGAAGGATTGAGCTACGTAGCCTGACCCAAGCTTTTGGCGGCCTTTCAGGGACGCAGCTCGAAAGTGTTGGAATTTCGCAATTTCATATCTCTATCTCTATATAAGTTTTGATGTGACAAACATATTTTGTTTATATGGAAAATCTCTACTGGGAGTAGGGGACTGGAGTAGGATCAAAAGGATCCGAACCAGGATACATCTCTGTGTTTGCGTTTGATTTACATTATTCTTGTACTTTACTTTCTGCACATCTTAAGCAATTAGAAGTAACTATTTAAGTGCAACAGTTTTTATTATATACACTATTCACCCCCCTTTAGTGTATTGATCCCAGGGTTTAACTTTCAGAAAGCCTGCCCAGGATCTTTGCTGCGAGGTAGCTCGCTCTCTTCTCTGGTTTGGATAGCGAGGTTCGACCTGCTATAGGTATCGAGGCCGCGGCCTGCCCCGGATGGCTTTGAGGGGGTGTGGGTGGGTCGTAGACCTTCCAGCACCCCTGGGGGTCTTATGTCCATGGTGCCTTTTGGGGGCACAGCACGGGGCCTGCCCCAGATCTTTGATAGGGAAGGGTCGAGGTGCATAGTTTGTCTCGAACCCTGGGAAACCTTCGGGCGTGTGGCTCGGAAACCTGCCCCAGAGGTGTGGTTTATGGCGAGTCAGCTCATCTTCAAGGATCAGGTCGATCTCGTCCTAGGGCGCATGGTCGGCCCGATCTCGACCTGTGATTTCTCGCACACAAGAGAAAACTCGAAGAGTGTAAGTCGAAACGCAACGACATAGGTCGGAGATAGGATAAAACCTGGGGCGCATGATCGGCCCGATCTCGACCTGTAATTTCTCTCACACAAGAGAAAACTCGAAGAGTGTAAGTTGAAACGTAACGACATAGGTCGGAGATAGGATAAATCTTGGGGGTGCATGGTCGGCCCGATCTCGACCTGTAATTTCTCGCACACAAGAGAAGACTCGAAGCGTGTAAGTCGAAAGGTAACGACATAGGTCGGAGATAGGATAAAACCTTGGGCGCATGGTCGGCCCGATCTCAACCTGTAATTTCTCGCACACAAGAGAAAACTCGAAGAGTGTAAGTCGAAACGTAACGACATAGGTCAGAGATAGGATAAAACCTGGGGCGCATGGTCGGCCCGATCTCGACCGGTAATTTCTCACACACAATAGAAAACTCGAAGAGTGTAAGTCGAAATGTAACGACATAGGTAGGAGATAGGATAAAACCTGGGGTGCATGGTCGGGCCGATCTCGACCTGTAATTTCTCGTACACAAGTGAAAACTCGAAGAGTGTAAGTCAAAACGTAACGACATAGGTCGGAGATAGGATTAAAGCTGGGGTGCATGGCGGCCCGATCTTGACCTGTAATTTCTCGCATACAAGAGAAAACTCGAAGAGTGTAAGTCGAAATGTAACGACATAGGTCGGAGATAGGATAAAACCTGGGGCGCATGGTCAGCCCGATCTCCACCTGTAATTTCTCACACACAAGAGAAAACTCGAAGAGTGTAAGTCAAAACGTAACGACATAGGTCGGAGATAGGATAAAACCTGGGACGCATAGTCGGCCCGATCTCGACCTGTAATTTCTCGCACACAAGAGAAAACTCGAAGAGTGTAAGTCGAAACGTAACGACATAGGTCGAAGAAAGGATAAAACCTGGGGCGCATGGTCGGCCCCATCTCGACCTGTTTGGATAGGGGCGCAGTCCGGAAACCTGCCCCGGACACATGGGCGACCTGTCAAGGGAGGATGACCTGTGCCGAGAGTAACCTCGGCCTGAGGACGCCCTCTCGGGGGCGCAGTTTTGGAGCCTGCCCTGGGTCACTGAGAGGGAAGGATCAAGCTACGCAGCCTGACCCAAGCCCTTGGCAACCTTTCGGGGGCACAGCTCGGAAGACTGCCACGGATCTTTGCTGCGAGGTAGCTCGCTCTCTTCTCCGGTTTGGATAGCGATGTTCAACCTGCTACGGGTAGCGAGGCTGTGACCTGCCCCGGAGGGCTTCGAGGGGGGGTGTGTGGGTCGTGGACCTTACATCACCCCTGGAGGGGGTCCTATGCCCCTGGCGTCTTTCGGGGGGGCACAGCACAGGGCCTGCCCCGGATCTTTGATAGGGAAGGGTCGAGGTGCGTAGTTTGTCCACAGCCCTTGGAGACCTTCTGAGCATGCAGCTCAGAAGCTTGCCCCGAAGCATTGTTTGCAGTAAGGCAGCTCGCTCTTTACGATTAGTCCGAACCTGACCTGGGGCTTCTCATACACGAAAAGTTTGAAGAGGACGTGAGTCGAAACTTAACGATATGTGAGAGAGAAGGAAAACCTGTTTGGTCGGGGGCGCATTCTGGAAATCTGCCCCGGACCCAAGGACGACCCGTCGGGGTCGCAGTCCGTAGACTGGCCTCTGATCTCTGTTCGTCCCTGCTCCAGTTAGCCTGCATTTCCGTGTCCCAGGTCATCCTACGAGAGCTTGAGCCATACGGTGCACAGTCGGCCTACTCGGAGGAGCTTGTTACTTGAGAGGTGCTTGTTGGACGGCTACTTTTTCATCGAACTGAAGGAAGAGGCCTCTCTTTACATTGCGGAGCTCGAAAGGGCCTTCTGCCCGAGGTGGTCCCGACTGCCGTGCAGCGGTCCACTCCTCCATCATCCTGGTGAAACTCTGGAAGCTCTTGTAGATACCGAGGGTCGCGTCCTGAATGGACACGGCCGACCCCTCAAGGGGTTGATTCACCAGGGAAGCTCTTATGGAGAACGAGGCCCTTCGACCAGAGGTGGCCTTACGGTGTCGTCGATCATGGCCTCAAGTCGACCCGGCCTCCTCAGAGGCGGAGGGGGCGTGACAGCAGGTGACTTACAGTGGCGAGAATTACGCCGAGAGCGTGTGCATCCTGACATGGGTGTAACCCTCGTTCCTACAGACGGCGCCAACTGTTGCGGGTCAAGTCTGCACACAATAATATTTGTATGTAGTGAGAATCATGGGTACAATGATTTACAGGTTTTGGGTGAAGGTGATGCTAGGAGTACTCGGAGCACGCTGCAAAGGTGAAGAGCCCTAGGTTGCCTGGAGGTCGCACGAAGGTCGCCTGCTCCTGGTAGCCGAGGCGAGCTCCCTGCGAGGATGAACAGTAGGTCAGAAAGGTAGGGCTGGCTGTCAGCCCTAAGCCTCTCCGATGCCTAAGTCAACCAGTGACGTAAAGGTAGGCGCTGGGCACACTTGGGGACCTAAAGGCAGGTCGACGAAGTGCGACGGGCTTATGAGGAAGGCACAGATATATGGATGATATCTGACCTCGTGTGTGGAGATGAGTTAGAGGATTCACAGACCAATAATTTTCTAACTAACCCCCCAATGGAGGCAGGAGGGGGATATTTATAGGTCTGAGAGGCGGTTGCTCGCCATCTTGTTAGCCGTTGAATCATCACGGTCGACACTCGAGTGCTGGGGCTGTGGCAGTGATATTTACCATATTAATGGTGTCAGGTGGTGTCAGGAGCATTAATGAGATGCGAGGGTTGGCCATCAGTTCTTCCCCTTAACCTCTGGCATTAATGGAATGTAGGTGAGCCCACGTCACCCTGTCAGAGATATGTGGTTGGTCGCCCGCAAGGGCGAGCTATAGGTCGACGAGCAATATCGGCCCCTCTGGAGGATGCTCCTTATTGCAGGTGGGTGAGCTGGTCCTAGGCAAGACAAGCAGTCAAGTCACTGTGGCGAGCTTCCTGTTGGAGGGTAGGCGAGCTACTTTCAGGGCGAGCTTCTGGGGCGAGCTCCTCTGGGGCGAGCTAGCGTAGGACACGTGTGATCTGTCGGAGGACTCTTCTTTCTGCTTCGGATGACGAGCTTGTCGCTCTGCTGTGGCGAGCTTCTCTAAGACTCATCGAGCTTCACGTCCGAGCTAGTTCTCACTAGGGAGATTCGGGGGGCCGTTTATTTGGGCGAGCCTGGCGGTCTGCAAGGGCACACTGCTCTGAGCCTTAGCGAGCTCTCCTTGGCCTAGGAAAACTGATCCTCATTGGTGAGGATTGTTGATGAGCTATTCGAGTGGGATTTGATCAGCTAGGCCGGCCTTTAAGGCGTCACAAATGTCATTGGTACAAAATGGAATTCAAGAATAAGACTGATGAGAAAGGCAACGTCACCCGCAACAAGGCTCGTTTTGTGGCTCAAGGTTACACTCAGGTTGAAGGCATTGACTTTGATGAGACATTTGCCCCTGTTGTTCGTCTTAAGTCTATCAGGCTCCTTCTGGCTGTTGCTTGCAGCTTTAACTTCAAGCTTCATCAAATGGACGTGAAGAGTGCCTTCCTGGATGGAATATTGAATGAGGAAGTGTGTGTCGAACAACCCAAAGGGTTTGAAGAGCCGTTTCTCCCTAATCATGTTTATCAGCTAAAGAATGTCCTCTATGGCTTGAAGCAAGCTCCTAGGGCCTGGTACGAGAGATTGACTAAAAATCTTCTTCAGAAGGGTTATAAACGAGGGTGAGCTGACAAGACCCTGTTTGTTCAAAAGACTAGGTCACTCGTGATTGTTGCTCAGATCTATGTAGATGACATAGTGTTTGGTTCTACCTCGCCACAGCTAGTCCGTGAATTCATAGCTCTCATGCAGAAGGAGTTTGAGATGAGCATGGTCGGAGAATTGGAGGGGACTTGGCCGGAACCAAGGTCTGGTCCCCCTGACGACTTTCTTCGTCTGTCCAGGAAGAAGCTGAACCGAGGCGCTGCGGCTACCCCTCAGCACGGAACTCGCGTAAGCAAGGCCCGCACGACGATGAGCATGCTTGCCTCTAGCATGCGTCGTCATCGACTGAGAACGAGCGCTCTCCCAGGCGCCGATGCTACCCCTCGGCACTTGATTGACCGAGGACGAGTGCTCACCCAGGTGTCAAGGCTACCCCTCCACACCCCACTGACCGAGGCCCTCATCCCTCCCAGCGACTTGCTTCCCGAGCTGAAGCGGGGCCCCGTGCAACCTTCGTCGAGAACTCGCACGCTCGGAGGAACCAAGGGATCCCAATCGACCCCTTGACCATGTTGACCATCAAACCGTCGGTCAACGATCCTGTGGTGAGAAAACACCCGTAAACATCTGGCGCCGTCTATGGGAACGAGCTAGCACCCACGTAAAGCAATCACACTAGCGATGACGCGACTACGCCCATCCCAGCGAATGAAGGCCACATCCCCGATATCGGCACCAGGGCAGTATCGTGATCGGTAGGGGAGAACCATGACTGCTCGACGCACGTCTAGAGCCGGAGGTCTAGACAAGTCCTGGGTTGGCCTTACAGGTGATAACGACGTGGAGCCTGAAAACCCTTCCTTACCCCTCCCTTTCGGCAGGAGGGATGCAGGGAGGGAGAGGCCTCGGCCCGATGAAGCACCCGTAATCTCCGCCGTCATCGACGCTGCCGTTGTGAGACGGCTACTCGTGGATACCGGCAGCTCATGCGATATCCTCTTCATGTCGACCCTTGAGAGGATGGGGCTATGAGAAGAAGACCTGGAGCCGTGCTCGGGGCCCGTGATAGGCTTCACGGGTCACTCCACACCCATCGTTGGGGCGATGCGCCTCCCTGTCACGCTCGGGAAGCCGCCCGACTCGGTGACCCTGACGATAGAGTTCGTGGCACTGAGGATCAGATCAACGTACAATGGGATCATCGGTCGCCCGCTCCTCAACACTGTCGGAGCGGTGGTCTCGACTCTCCATCGGATCGTCAAGTTCCAGACTCCGAGGGGGATCGGACAGGTTGAGGGCGACCCAGGAAAGCCGAAGATCTGCTACCAGCTGGCCAAGGAGGAACACGCCAAACGGCATGATGACCCGATGGCCTCACTTGACTTAAGGTACGGGCCGAGACCCACCCATGGGGAGGAGCTAGAGCTAATCCTTGTCACGGATGTCGACGAAAGATTTGTCTCCATCGGGTCTGGACTGGACCCTGGCGTGAGAGGCGAGCTGATTGAGTTCTTGGAGGCCAATCTAGACATCTTCGCATGATCGTCCGATGACATGCCCGGCGTGGATCCTCGAGTGATTATGCACCAGCTGAACGCCGACCCCAATTTTAAACCGGTCAGGCAGAAGAAGCAGAACCTCGGTGGCGAAAAGAGGAGGGCAGCCTCCGAGGAAGTAGAACGCCTTCTCGACGCCGGCTTCATCGGGGAAGTCTGGTACCCGAAGTGGCTATCCAACGTCGTGATAGTGAAAAAGTCCAGTGGCAAGTGACGAATGTGCGTAGACTTCAGTGACCTCAATAAGGCTTGCCCCAAGGACAGCTACCCACTACCCCACATCGATCATCTCGTGTACAGCGCCTCTAGCTACGAGATGCCTAGCTTCATGGACGCCTACTCCGGGTATAACCAGGTCCAGATGGATCCTCGAAACGAGGAGAAGACATCCTTCACTATCGACCGAGAGACCTTCTGCTACAAGAAGATGCCCTTCGGCCTGAAGAACGCGAGGACAACCTACCAGAGAATGGTCAACAAGGTGTTCGATTCTCAGATAGGGAGAAACCTGGAAGTCTACGTAGACGACATGTTGGTCAAGACGAGAGGTCTGAATGACCACATCGCAGACCTCAGGGAGACCTTCGAACGGCTGCGGAAACACAACATCAGACTCAATCCCATGAAGTGCACGTTTGGGGTGAGATCCGGGAAGTTCCTGGGGTTCATGATCACCAATCGCGGCATCGAAGCAAACCCCGACAAAATCGAGGCTCTGGTCAACATGCGGGAACCAACGACAATCAAAGAGCTGCAGAGATTAAATGGACGCATCGCCGCTCTGGGGCGTTTTTTTTCCAAGTCGGTGGAGAGGTCCCTTCCTTTCTTCGAGACCCTGAGGAAAGCACTTGCCGAGCCCGCCGATAATAAGAAGACCGTGCAATGGGACGAGGACTGCGTTCGGGCATTCGCCGAACTCAAGGAGTACCTCCGCAGTCCACCGCTCCTTTCCAAACCCAGAGATGGGGAATCACTGAGCCTCTACCTAGCTTGTATGGGGGAGGCGGTGAGCTCAGTGCTGATCAGAGAAGACGACGGGGTGCAGAGGCCGGTGTACTATACCAGTCGAGTTTTGAAGGATGCGAAGGGGTGGTACACACCCATGGAAAAGCTCGTGTATGCCCTTGTGCTCTCGACCCGGAGACTCCAACCCTACTTCCAAGCTCACATGATACTGGTCCTCACCGATTCCCAACTCGAGCAGAACCTCAAGAGGTTCGACCGGATGGGGAGGATGCTGAATTGGGGGGTGGAGCTGAGCGAGTTCGACCTCCGATTTAAGCCGCAGACGGCCATAAAGGGGCAAGCCCTGGCGGACTTCATCGCCGAATGCACCGTTGAAGGAGGAACCCCCTCCGAAGAAGTGCCCTCGGCCACGGTAACTCACCAACCCTTGTCTTTCCTTTTGACTGACATCATTCTTACTGATCACCCAGGGGACCCGGATACATGGGTAGTCCAGGTAGATGGCTCAGCTACCCGGGCGGGGAATGGGGCCGGCATCGTCATCTGATCACCTGACGGGAACGTTGTCGAGTACGTGCTCCAGTTCGAGTTTCCAGTCACCAACAACGTGGCCGAGTACGAAACCGCCATAAACGGTTTGAGGCTGGCCAGGGAACTCGGAGCAGAATCCGTGCGCCTCCTCAGTGATTCAAAGCTCGTCATCCACCAGTTGCAGAGGGACTACGAGGCTCGTGAAGAGGCGATGCAGCACGACCTTACCTCAGCCAGAACCGAGTTGTCCAAATTCAAGCGAGCCGAGACCTTCCACCTCCCACGGTCGGAGAATGCTCACGCCGATGCCCTGTCGAAACTGACCTCCTCCTCTCCCAAGGAAGTAGGTTGTGCCATCTACGGGGAGAACCTTCAGTTCCCCAGTATAGAGGAGAAGGAAGTCATGGCCATCGACGAGGAGCCCACTTGGATGGATCCGATTGTTCGGTATCTTATCCAGGGGAGAAGTTCCGTCAGATCTGGATGAGCATCGGTCCCTGGAACGAAGGGTGCTCCGGTACATAATCCATGAAGGGGCGATGTATAAAAGACGCTGGACGAAGACAGACATCCTTCCCTACCTCAAGTGCCTCAGACCTCGGGAGGCTGACTATGTCCTCCGAGAGGTGCACGAGGGGGTCTACGGGAATCACCATGGGGGCAAGACGATCGCCCAGAAAATCTTGAGGCAAGGGTATTACTTGCCAACCTTAGTCAACGACGCTACTGAATACGTCCAAAGGTGCCAGGAATGCTAGAGGTTCGCCAAACTCGGCTCATCCCCCCCGTCGGAGCTCGTTGCGATCATCAGTCCAGTACCTTTCGCGAAATGGGGACTCGACATCCTCGGGCCCTTCACTTCCGGGTGGGGGCAGAGGAAGTACTTGATCGTGGCGGTGGACTACTTCATCAAGTGGATTGAGGCGGAACCCTTTGCCTCCATCAATTGGAAGAAGGCGAAGAGCTTCGTGTGGAACTTCATCATCTCCTGGGTTGGGATTCCTGGAGCCATCGTCACAGACAATAGGAAGTAATTTGATTTCGTGGGGTTCAAGGACTTCTGCATGGAATGGAAGATCATACTCCTGTTCGTCTCGGTGGCACACCCTCAGACCAACGGGATGGCCGAAGCCGCCAACAAATGCATCATCGTACCCCTCCGCAAGAAAGTGGCAGATGCGGAAGGGAGATGGCTGGAGGAACTCTCGGGGATACTCTGGTCATACCGGACGACCCACAAGCAGGCCACGGGCAAAACCCCTTTCATGCTCACATATGGTACCGAGGCAGTGGTGCCTGTCGAGGTGGGAGAGGAATCTCTTTGCATAAAGCACTTCGACGAGAAGAGAAACTCGGAAGGCTTGGAGCTCTATCTGGAACTCGTGGGCGAGCGACGGGAGCAGGCCATGGCCACTATCATCCGGTAGAAACAGAAGGTGGCTCGTTATTACAATTCCCGTGTTAAGGGAAGAAGCTTCCACCAAGGGGATTTGGTCTTCAGAAAGGCGGCCTTCAGCCCAGAGATTGCCCACAAAGGGAAACTAGCAGCCAAGTGGGAAGGACCTTACAAGGTCACTGAAGTCCTCGGACCCGCAACCTACCGGCTAGCCAATTTGGAAGGAAAGGCCCTGACTCACACCTGGAACGCCGAACACTTGCGCAAGTACTACCAGTGAGGTCGGCCCCCAAATGTATCATCCCCCTCCTTTTATCCGAATGAATGCATTGGAAAGCAAGGCACAAATCTTCCTATCTCTATCTGCTTGGTAGACCCACTCGGGATGGGGGAGCTCCCATTAGCTGAGCATCTCGACGGTTGACCATGAGACTGGGGAACAAACCTCCGAGTGGGCCGACCAAGCAACCGGCTGGCAGGTTGGGGGTAACTCCCCTGGCCAGCCAGTTAGGAGGACCGATCGTAAGGCTGGGGCAACTCCCCCAGTAGGTCGGTCCGTCGTCCAGTCGTAAGACTGGGGGTAGCTCCCCCAGCAGGCTGAATGACTCAAACCGACCATAAGGCTGGGGCAACTCCCCCAACGGGTCAGACAACTGACCGACTGTAAGGCTGGGGGCAACTCCCCCAGCGGGTCGGTCACGAGGGCCAACCATAAGGCTGGGGGCAACTCCCCCAGCTGGCGGGCCAGACGATTAGCTGTAAGACTGGGGGTCGCACCCCCAGCCGACTGTCCGAACCAACCGACCGTAAGACTGGGGGCAACTCCCCCAGCATGTCGGCGAATCGGTCGACCGTAAGCCTGAGGAATAGCTCCCCCAGATGGCCGACCGACTCAAGCCACCATAAGGCTGGGGCAACTCCTCCAGCAGGCTGGCCGTTCTATCGCCTGAAGGACCCTAGACGGGGCGCATCCCCGCAGAGCGACCGGCTTCCTATGGCTGAGAGCGGAGCCTCGACCACCCGAGCAGCTGAGGACCCTAGAGAAGCAGCTCGACAACTGGATCACCAAGGCAAGCAAGAAAATTTCTCTGACCAGGCCAGCAGGAATGCCCTGTCCCAGGCGGACAGAGGAAGAGGGGCAACCACAAACAAAAAATGGAACTCCATTCAAAAAAAGGCGTATTATACATCAGCTGAACATGGATTTACAAAAAGCGGTGAGGCTGAAGGATTAATGCTCTTCTCCCTCGCCAGCATCCTGAGCCTCTCTGGGAGCACCGGCAGGCAGATTAGGGGGTCCATCATGCGCCTCCTCCTCACGCTCAGAATCTGGCAGGAGCTCCTCAAAACGAATCCCGGAGAGCGGGAATTTTCGCTGGATCTCAGACTGGCAGCGGGCGAATCCCCTCTCGAATGCTTCGAACATCGCCCTGGCCACAAAAAACGTGGCATACTTATCCTCGGCGTCCCGGGCAATCCGCTCGGGATCCACCGATCCCAACTCTTGAATCCGACCCTCGAGGACGGCGACCTGGCACTGGTGCTCCGCCCGCTCCTTTTCGGCCTCTCTGGAGCTCGTGTCGAGCTTGGCCAGAAGAACCTGTTCTCTCTCTTCTGTCGCCTCCAGGAGGCCTGCGAGCTCCGTGGCGTCGGCTACGACAACCGGATCGATATCCACGCCCGCTTCGGCGGCCTCCATAAGCTCGCAATCCGATCCTCGGCCTTTGCCTTCCTGACTAAGGCCAGGGCCTTCTCCAGCTCCGACTTCTCCAGGGCAGCAAAGAGCTCAGCCACCTGAGTCTCCAAGGACCTAACGCGCGCCTCGGCTAATTGGCTCGTCTCTCCTTTGCCCCCCTCGGCCTCAGGTTTCTGCGTCGAGTCGGCCTTGGCCTGCGAGAGAGCCACGAATTGACGCCTTATCGAAAGCCCGACCGAGGATAACTGCACCAAGAGACGGAAATAAGTTGAGGACCACTACAAGGGACGGAGTGAGTGAAAGTCCTCACCTGCTAACCATCCTGAACTACGAAGGCAGCCAGGCGATCACCTTTTATCACGTCCAGCACGGATTGGTTCGTAGGGAGGCTGCTGTTTTCAGCCAACCGAGCCGCTGCTCTGCCTTCGGAGAAAACTGATTCCTTCAGTGCCACGGGGAAGCGAGGATGGAGCAACCCTCGCCTGATCAGGAAAGATCGGCCTGAGCTGAGCGGAACGCGCCCAGGTACCGCTCGTAAACCTCGGGGAGTGGCCCCGATGGGAGAGGCGAGGTCCCGGCCCAGGGCCAAGAGTCCTCCGTGGGGGAAGGCTGGGCCCGACCCTCAGGTGGAGGAATGCCGACCACCGTTGCTCGAACACGGGCCTTTTTCTGGGTATCCTCCAACGAAGAGGGCGGAACTGGCTCCCTCGCTCTCTTAAAACCGGCTTCGGAGGGCCCGACCCGCTGTTTCTTCTGAACTTCTAATACATGATCCCTTCGCCACGGGTTGGGGTCTGGGACAGTGGCTGGAAGAGAGGGTTGAGAAGATCCTTGGTTGAACCCACCTGCACGAGAAGGCAGAAGAAGGGATCAGAACCGGATAGATGGGCCTCAAGCTTCGGACTTCGGTGAAACTCACCGATGGGCCACACGGTCTTCTGCAGATTAAGGTTGAAAAAGAGGACGTCGATTCTCCGATCCCAGGCAAGGACTGCCAACAAGGTGTCAACTGCCTTGAGCTCGGTGGCAGTCGGACTCCAGAGCTTGAGAACCAGCATGCTTGCGGCCCCCCAGCAGACCGGGAAATCCACCTCCGATGGGAATCCGACGAAGACGACTTCCCCATTCCAATGTTTCAAAGAACTCGGCAGCCCCAGCACCAAGCTCTTCTTTGGTCGAGCACTGTTGTAAAGCCAGGCCCCCGACTGGTGATGGCTCAGGCGGCAGAATTGAGCAAAAAATCGGAGAGACGGCTCGACCCCCTTCAACACGCAGAGAACGACAAACCCAACAATACACCCAATGGCGTTGGGGCAGAATTGGCATAAGGCCACCTTGTAAGCTCGCAGAAACTCGACGATAAAGGGGTGGAGAGGAAACCGAAGCCCAAATCGAAAACTCTGCTCATACACCCCGATTTCCCAGGGACCAGGGAAGCAGATCCGCTCGTCCATCTTAGGAGCCTGGGCGGAGCATGGGGGAAGAAGATAGCTAATGTGCAGATCCCTAATTGAGGTGGTACAGACAGACGATGGCCACCCCAGCACCTCGGGTGGCACCTCTGAGAGCTCTCCTCCGTGACGGCGTACCACCATGATGGAGCCGCGAGTCAGACCTGGATCGGCAACATCCTCCGGGTGCCCTGAACCAGCAACAGAAGAGGACGACATGAGACAGAACTTGAGCAAGACCCGGTTCGGCGGAGAGGAAAAGGAAGAGGAGGATGTCGATTAGAAAAGCAAAACCCTCGTCCGATGGACGACGGCCTCCTTTTATATCGTCCCCTCGAAACCTTCCCTCGCGTTACAAGACAATCGCACGGGCACACGTGTCGGCGTCCCATGGGGCGCGGCTCCTCAAATTCCACACCTAGGGGCAGAGAGAAATTCAACCAGCCTGGGCCATGATGGCCTCTATTTAATGGCCCGGTCTCAACTGACGCACCTGTCAAAATCCACTAGAGTCAAATCGCTCGAACCGAACTGGCCAAACCTGATCGGCACGACCGATGGGGCAATTGATACGACTATTTAGAGAGGCCCAAATACAGGCGGCCCAAGCCCATACAGAAAGAAGTGGGCTCTCCAAAAGATGTTTTCGGGCCAACCAGCGAAGGCCCCCCGTGGAAGCCCTGCATTGGATTACCCACGATCAGACGTACGCCCGGTCAGCCCATAACTGAGGGAGCTAACCGCTCCCCAAAACGCTCTCCCTTAATGGCCATTGAGGGAACCCATTAATCCACCTTGATGGCGCATAAAGGCGCCCGGAGGGAGGCAGATCATGGGGGCGGAATAAGGGGGCACGAAGACACGGCGATCGTGGTGGGAATCCCTATATAGGGGCAGGGGCACGAACGAAGAAAGGGATCAAATCCCCGACACCTAGAACGGAGGTATTCCCCAAAAACAACCTTGCTTTCCCCATTATCTTCCCTCCTATAAGCTCGGTTTGAGGATATGCGTGCCGGCCTCTTTGCGAGCCGCACCGATCCCGCTGAGTATCAATCAGATCCATTCTGACTTAGGCATTGAAGGGGACTTGATCGAAATCAAGGTCCAGCCCCCCTGACGACTTTCTTCGTCTGTCCAGGAAGAAGCTGAACCGAGGCACCGAGGCTACCCCTCAGCGTGGAACTCGCCTAAGCAAGGCTCGCACGACGATGAGCCCGCTCGCCTCTAGCGTGCGTCATCATCGACTTAGACCGAGCGCTCTCCCAAGCGCTGAGGATACCCCTCGGCACTTGATTGACCTAGGCCGAGCGCTCACCCAGGTGCCGAGGCTACCCCTCCGCACCACACTGATCGAGGCCCTCAACCATCCAAGCGACCCGCTTCCCAGGCCGAAGTGGGGCCCCGCGCAACCTTCGTCGAGAACTCGCACGCTCGGAGGAACTAAGGGATCCCAACCGACCCCTTGACCACGTTAACCGTCATACCGTCAGTCAACGATCCTGTGGTGAGAAAACACCCGTAAACAGAAACAATCTTGTTTCTTTGTATATCAAGAAGCAGAACTTTATTTCTCTATCCACGGCTGAGGCTGAATACATTGTTGTAGGAAGTTGTTGTATTCAACTCATATGGATGAAGCAGATGTTAACTGACTATGGGTGGAGCAGGATGTATTGACTATCTTAGGTGATAACCAGAGTGCTATCAACATCTCCAAGAATCCGGTTCAACATTCAAGAACGAAACATATAGATATCCGACGCCATTTCATTATAGAATTGGTAGAGAAGAAAGTTCTAGTCATGGAATATGTTGCGACATCTAGTCAATTGGCTGAAATTTTCACAAAACCCCTCGACTCAGGCAGATTTGAAGAATTGCGACAGGCTCTCGGGTTATGTTGTATATAATGTTGCACCTCATGTTGGAACATAAGGGGTATTGGGCTGGAGTTAGTTGGTTGAGCCGTTTTTAAGATTGGCTGATATTTTTGTTTCCCCCAAATTTATTTTTCCTAACGGTGCTCTTTTCTCTCCCGAAATTTTAGAAGAATAGAAGTTCTCTTCTAAGGTTTCTTGATCCGTTCTTGAGTGATTCTCCCTCTCGCCTGCTCTAATGGCGCGATAAAAGTCCGAAGTCTTCTCAGATCCCTCGCCGGTCCTCTCGCCAGTCTTCCTCCTCACAAAGGGCTGCATCGTCCTCCTCTCCTCCGCAGGCTAAGAGAAAGGGGGCGGCTTCCAGGTCTACTCGAATCTCTTCTTTTGGTGATTCTCCTTCCTCCCCCTCTCCAACGTCTTCTAGGCACATGCATTCCCCTACCGCATCACATTGCTCGATAACTTGGAAAACAGTTAAAGATTTATTTGGAAGCTGCTATCTCTCGAAATGATTGAAGAATCGGTTAGAGAGATTTTCGTCGGTAAAATACCTGTGGTCTAATTCTTGAAGATTTTGCTAAACCAAATTGGCTGTATTGGTTCCGACCCTTGTGGGCTGCCTATCTGCACAGATTTTATCTAGCAACCTTCACTGTCTACTCCGTGATTAAGGGGGAGCGAAGTATAAAAGGGATGTGCAAAATTGCGGCTAGGTTACGGTTTTTGTGAAAGTCTATTGAAGAACTCCGGGAGGAGGCTGATGGCTACCGAGGTAGGGGATCAAGGGAGTTGATTCTAGTCAGTTCTGCAAGGGGATCTTGCATGCAGGGGGAGCTTGCATAGATTACTTCATGAGTTGGTAGAGACCACTTATTACGGTTTGTATTGAGGGGGATGTTGTTCTTCCTAATAGAATCGTAGTATTAGTGATTGTATTCATTAATATTTTTGTGGAGTAATCTAATTTTCTAGGCGAGGCCCCGCAAATATAGGTGTGCGTACCAAACTGCGTTACCAAGTCTTGTGTGTCATAGCTTGGGTTGTGATTAATTATTTGGTTAATATCTGCGTGCTGAATTTCAATTCCAAAAATGTAACAATTAATTCAATGCAAATATCAACCATGTTCATTGTGAATGTTGTTTATGAGCTGACGACTCATTCCGAGAGAATAAGATTCCAAGAAAGAAAAGTGATGATTGTGTGGCAATGTGACATGATGCGCAATTAACCACGTCGAAAGAGAAAAATAGAGGGGCCTTCCCCTCTCAAAAGTATTTTTGCTTTTAAAAAAAAATTGCAAGCCCGTTTTTTTGCTAAACAATTTGCCATCTCACACCCGTTATTTTTGTGCTCATTTTAAGCGTTCACGTTATATCTAACTCAGCGGTATAATCTCTGAAGACGGGAAGGCAACGAGAAAGTAAGTCTTCTTTTGATTTCACAATGCAATGTATGTTTAGAGTGTAGACAAACCATAAACGATAGGTAACGGTGCGAAGTTGCAAAGTGAAAAAATGCAACTGACGTAAAGGAATTTTCATTTTTATACTAATGTACTGATCAAGAGTTCATATAAGTGACTTGGAATTCAAATGCATGCAAATAATATTAAAAAGGAAAAATTAGTTAAAGAAAAAGTAAACATGGACTAAAATGCAATAAGAGAGGGTTGATGAGATCTGGTAACCGGCCACGGGCGCTGGGTTGGTGGGGAGCTGTTGGCCTTTTTATGCGGATTTTTTTATTGGGTATCAATGTCATCACGGACCGCAAAGGACCGGACTTTTTTGGACCGGGATTAAGATAACCGTCGGATGAAAAATGTACGGATGATAATCTGGGACGGCTCCCCGAGATCGCTGGAATCCGTCAGCGACTAATATGAGAAAACCCCCTTTTTTGGGTTTTTCTCATATTACTCCCTTAAATTATGTGTATTTTGATATTAGTCCCTTAAATCTGTGTAATTTGAATTTAGTCCCTTAAATGTTTAATATTAAGCTAAATAGTTCCTTTTGTTAACCTAAATAGTCCCTTAAATGTTTAAAGTTTTACCTAAATAGTCTCTTTAAAGGACTAAATTCAAATTACAAAGATTTAAGGGACTAATATCAAAATACACATAATATAAGGGACTAATATGAGAAAAAACCTTTTTTAAAACAAAAACGGTATTCGGAATGATTGTAAAAATGTAAAATTCAATTTGTTGGGGGGTCATATGTGAAGCCTTTGCAAGAATGTTTCCAGTTTGGTTATTAATTTGTTGACATTGATCATGTTGCATTCTACCCTTTTTAATGGTAAATCACCCTTGGGCAATGGTTGAACGCCTAGGATTGAGACCGGTGGTTGGAACAAAATTAAGTCAAACCCGGTACATGTATAAAATAAGGTAAAATAAATAACAACATTTTATAGTGTGCATGACACTTCAGCGTCACATCATATCATAATTTTAAATTTTCATCAAGACGAATAAACTTACATTGATAGAGTTAATAAAAAAAGTAACACTCTGTCTGTTCACGGTTGGGTTGTGATCAACAGTAAGTGGTAATAACTTGGTCGCCCTTAAATTGACGTGGATCCTCGTCAGCTGGGATGATCGGACACACGTACTGAATAGCTCGGGTCTGGATGGATGCGGCCGAGCTACTTGGATGGAGACCGACCTAGTTCGAAGGTGCTCCGAGCTATTTGGTGAATCACCTGCCGAGCGATCTGTACCACTGACAATCGGGGAGGGTTCGGATCTGGGTTCCGACCCAGATCCCCTCCGATGCTTAAGTTAGTAGGGAACTTAAGAAAGAACCGGGACATCGGGATCGATTTGAGAGGAGATCGTCCGAGGAGCTGTCACGTCGAATCAAGGATGAAGAAATTTATTGTGGAAAGTAAAGAGTAGGTGTTGTTAGAGTACCTAGCCACCGGTAGTTCTTGACCACCCCTTCTTCCTTTGAAGTCCAGTCTTCTTATAGACGGAGATGTTCCTTCAGTCCACTTGTTAAGTAATCGATTCGCCATGATCATGGCACGTACATTCCTCCATTTCAGGCATAATGGGTGTTTGCCCACTACGCCATTATTGGGCTCATTTTGCCAACTTCTTCTCGAGTCGTAGGGGCTTAATAGGCATAATGCAAATTGCCCTTGACCAAGTAAACATCCCATATTATGGTGGGCTCTGTAACGGCCGCTTTCCGACCGTTCGTATTTTCTACGTACACGTACTTTTTCGTGCACATATTTTATTTGGTTTTTCTGAGCTCCGGCATGAGCGATGCGATATGCCGTTGTGATCGTTTGGGAGTGTAGAATTTTATAGTAATTTTTGGGAACGTCTTTTCACGGCTCGTTTTCTCGCAAAACGATTTTGAAAGATAGGGGCGTTTTAGTCATTTGACTCAAAACGCCGTTTCCAATTTTATGTAAATTCTTGGTAGGCGTTATGCATGATCGGGCTCCGTAGATCTGTGCGTCTCGTCTCCACGATCGTTCCGGTATTTTCGGATTATTTTTCCAATGCCCGTAGTGGAAGATATCCCCTAATCAATTCTCAACCGTTGATTAGCCTTTAATCAACATTCAAATTCAAACCCTTAATCTAATCCCTAAAAATCCCTACGTAGCATGAATTATGGGATGTCATTTGCTACCCACACCCTCCTTTCCCTATCTTTGCACTTCTCCTATCTCTATCCTGTAGGATCCTGTCCAAAACAGAGTTAGGATCGATAATATGAAGTTTAGACTTACGCTTGCGTACGCTGCACGGTAGTCTACGAACTTCGCCTTCGGATTCGCCACGACGGATCGAGTCTACTCACGAGCGGAGTAAGGCTACTAAATCCACAATCTAAATCTCTACTTTAGATTAAGAACTTGGATAGAGGGAGAGGAAATATTTCTGCAGAGCTTCGCTAGGATGAAGATGCATGCATGAATTTCATGCAAAAGGTGTTAGGAAAATGGCTACCCTTGGGTCTTATTTATAGCCCCCAAGGTAGTTATTTTAGGGTAAGTTGTTCCTTTGGAACAACTTAATTAAGGTGTACCATGATACATGGCACATTATAAGCTTAAGTTGTACCATATGCATGGTACAACATAAGCTTAAGATATTCCCCCTTTATTAGCCATATGTCGCATGCACTTATGCATATATAATGCGACATTCCCACTCATCCAGAGATCCTCTCCGCAAGGGAACATATTCCCTTTGCACACGACTTCGTGTACGCGACGTTCGAGGTCCGTATTCCCTCGTACATCCCCCACAAGGGTGTACAAACGTCTTCCATATCCAACATCTCCCACTCACACTTGAGGGGATTGTAAGAGAACGTCTTTCTCTTAGTTCTTTCATCTATCATACCGAGAAATAGACCGTGCGACCGTCATGCGCGTAGAGTCTGTTGTTGTGCACTTGTTAGAGATACACAACGACCTCGAAGGTGCAAAGTTGAGTAGTTCAACGCATGCTTTACCCTAGATTATTTCTTCACATTTCTTGTACTTTATATTCAACAATTGAATCCCATCTGGATTACAATTGGCTGGCCAGCTTTGAATCATTAAAGTCCAAATGCGAATATGAAATCAATCTTCCTCTTCTTGCGAACCTTCTGATCTTGACTTGATTCGCTTTTCTAACGTGCCCCGCCGAGCCGAATTACCATAGCCCATTAGCAACACGCTAAGATAGCGATCATCTCGTCAAATCTAAAGGAACCAATTGGAGTCCTTGAGGGTAAGAGTTAAGACCCGTATGGCCTTTGAGTCTCACATAATAGCAAACACTATTGCTACTAACTCAGTGGTCGAAATGCATACGTGGTATGAACACGTATTACAACCTCACTCCTTTCCCAGGGAGAGTATGTCTTAATGATGTTGTACGGATGAAAGATCAGACACCACAGTGCCTATCTTTTGAGTCCCCTTACTACTCAGGAAATATTCCCGGACTCTCATCCTGCATAAGACAGATAGGATTATAAAATCCAATGAGATCTTTTTATCCTTGTGATACAGATCTCAGATCTTTTGTAAGCATCCATATGATGCAGATCTTTCATTCGACTATCTTTATTAAAGTCATGACTCTAAATTATTCGTCTAATGATTTTGACTTTAAACTAGTCTCATCTCTATCTTATCCATCTGATAAGATAAGGCGGTTGCTCATGTGAGAGAGCCAACCTTAATCTGTCCGACATACACACAATTCAGCTGAGATTTCAAAAATGTACACAAACATTTCTTTAAGAAATTCATATGCAATGCTTGAAAAAGAACTTATTCTTTTATTAAATTTGATCTTTCTTAGACATGGGAATATATATTGGTACAACTCAGCTCATACGCAATCCTTGGGATGATAAGTGTTTATAAAACACATTTCTGGGGATTGCTTTCGTAAGCTGATCCTCTATCATCTCATGCGTAGATATGTACCTTATGTCTACCTTCTTGGTTTTATCATAGTCTTTTGCAAACCTGCAGTTCCTTTAAGATACTGCATTATCCTCTTAACCGCTTTCCAGTGTTCTTGCCCTGGGTTGGATTGGTAACAGCTTACCATTTCCAACGGCAAAACAGATGTCCGGTCTCGTACATACCATAGCGTACATAAGACTATCAACTGCACTGGAATATGGAACTTTTTCCATAATTTCCTTTTCCTTTTGGTTCTTTGGACATGATTCCAGATATAAATTATCGCATATGCTTATATGAATATCAATGGACTTGCAGTCCTGCATATTAAATCGTTCTAGAACCTTCTTTATATAAGTCTCCTGTGAAAGAGAAAGAAGTTTCTTCGAACGATTCCTTGAAATCTTAACTCCAAGGATATATGCGGCTTTTCCTATGCCTTTCATCTCAAATACTGATGAAAGCCAAGCCTTGATACTCATCACAAAGCCCTTGTCATTTCTGGCTATTAAAATGTCATCTACATATAGAGACATAATAACATGCTTGCTTTTAATCCTCTTGATATATACGTAGTTATCTTCATCAAGTATGGAAAATCCATTTGATAAGACAATTTCTTGAAATCGTATATACCATTGCCTCGAGGATTATTTAAGACTATATATGGACTTACGAAGTTTACAAACCTTATGTTCGTTTCCTTCTTTTACAAACCCTGTTGGTTGTTCCATATAGATCTCCTCGTCCAATTCTCCATTGAGAAAGGCAGTCTTTACATCCATCTGATGTAATTCGAGGTATAAGCAAGCTACCATTGCCAGAATCAGGCGAATCGAGGTAAAACGCACAACAGGTGAGAAGGTCTCTTCGTAGTCTATCCCTTCCTGTTGCGTAAAACCTTTCGCGACAAGGCGAGCTTTATATCTATCTATAGAGCCATCAGCCTTATGCTTGATCTTGAGAACCCATTTGTTCCCAATTGCTCTATGTCCTCTGGGTGAGTTAACAAAGTCCCAGACTTGGTTAACTTTCATGGATTTCAATTCCTCCTTCATCGCTTCCATCCATTTGTCTTTTGCAGGGCATGATGTGGCATATTTGAGATTCTTCAAGTCCTTGTTGACTCGAATTTAGATCAATTCTAATATCACTCCCACTTGAAATGTTGTTAGAATTGCTCCCACTTGGATCATTATTCCCGTATGGAATAGGATAATCGTCATTCGTATAATCCATTGGTGAAGGTTGAAAAGTATTTTCGTTTTCACCAAGAATTCTCCCACTCGAATGAGGTAATCCTTCTTGATCACAAATCTCAAATAGAGATAAGTCCTGACTTATCTCGCCCTGTCTTGGAAACTCGTTTTCCAAGAAAGTGACATCACTCGACTCAAACTAAATTAGCACACCATTGTCTTCCTGACTAACAAAAACATAACCTTTGGAGTTTAATGCGTATCGTTTAAAGATACATTTCCTTCCCCATGGCCCAAGTTTGCCATACTTATGGGAGGAAATATGTGCGTTGAATGCACAAACTCAAGGTAAAATGTTTAAGTCAGGAGACCTTTGGTTCCACAACTCATAAGGAGTGGAGCTAACTGATTTCGAGGGTACGCGGTTTAAAATGAAAACGGTTGTCAATAATGCATCACCCCAAAAGGTGATTGGCAAGTTAGCTTGCGCCATCATTGAACGGACCATTTTTCATTAAAGTCCTATACCTCCTTTCTGCAACACCAATTTGTTGAGGAGTATAAGGCATAGTTACCTGATGTACTATGCCTTTTTCATCACAAAGTTCCTTTAAACTTGTTGATTGATATTCACCGCCCCTATCGGTTCGCACGACCTTAATCTTGCGATCTAATTGATTCTCCACTAAACTCATATAGTTTTTAAAGCAGGTTTAGTGCTTTCACTTTTGTGGGATATCAAATAGATATGACCGAATCGGGTGAAATCATCAATTAAAAGTGATGAAATAGGACTTCCCGCGTCTTGTCTTGACATTCATCGGACCACATATGTCCGAATGGATAAGCTGTAATGGGACCTTGGCCCTTGTGCCGGTTCCAAAACGGCTTGCGACAAGATTTCCCCACAAGGCAATGTTCGCAGGTCGACTTTTCAACCTTTGAAACATTTGATAGAAGGCCACGTTTGGCAAATCTATCCATACGCGTTGGTCCAATATGACCAAGCCTTGTGTGCCAACAAATTATATTAGACTCATTAGTCAAAGAATTTGTCACAAGGAAATTTTCATTACATGAGGAATCATATATTGTACTTATTACAATAAATCCTTTGAAATACATAACCCAGAACCAATAAAAGAATTATTACAAAATCGGTCCACTTTACAATCATGAAGGAACCAACTATTACAAAGACCCATTAAATTGACCACAGTTTTAATATTCCTTTGAATATATGGAATGAAGAGAACATCATGTTGTAGGAGAGTGAGGCCGTTGTCCAAGACAAGCTTGCGAGTCCCAACGCCTTTCACTTCAACACGTGTGTTGTTTCCTACATTGATCCACTTCATTCCTTGGGTATCCGGTGATACTCCACGAAGGACCGTCTGTCCTTTGCTATGTGGTCGGTGGCACCTGAATCAATTATCCATAAATGGATTAGATTCCACAAGAAATAGTGGACTAGAAACACATATGTAACTAGTATTACAAGTTACCTCGTCACTTCCACTCGTACACGAACGAGCATAGTGACCGAGCTTGTTGCACTTGAAGCACTTGATCCTTTTCAAGTCTTTCTTCTTGTGCCATTTCTTGTGCCCACCCTTATGTTTGGGTTCCTTAGTAGACTCAGGTTGCTTATTACGTTCATTAGAAGACTTCGAACGATCTTTACGTTTCTTTCCCCCGTGTGAGGAACTAGCAACCATGTGCACTTCTGCACCTGGCTTGGCAGTCGCAAGCCGCTCTTCCTCTAATTCGAGGTGCTTGGAAACATCGTTGAAGGTCTTGATGCTCTCATTATGAGTGAGATGCATCTTCATCTGATCCCACCCATTTGGTAGGGAACGTATGACTGCTTGGATTTGTTGCTCATCCGTGAGCACATGACCTGCGTCCTTTAACTCTGATATAAGGTTCGCCATATGTCGCAGATGTTTCCCCATGGAATGATCTGGACGTTTCTTATATGTATCGAACTTTATAGTTAAGGCGCGAAGTTTGGACACCGATGTGCCACCGAACTTCTCCTCTAGCTTGGACCATATGTCCATGGCTAGGTCATGTTCTCGGAAGATGCGCATTATGTCATCAGCCATACTGCTTAATAACGTAATGCGCGCTATCTTATTCTTCCGAGACCAAGCATCAAAAGCTTCCTTGTCTCTTCGGTGTTGGGCCGTAGTGCCCAACTCGGGTTCAATCATTACGTTCTTTAGAGTTTCGAGCACTTCTTGCTCCTCTAAAACGTATTGTATCTTAATGGACCAAAGTTTGTAATTATCGCCGTTGAGTTTTTCACCTTTGTTTAACTCAGCGACGATATTCTTTGAAGCGGAAGACATTTTACTTTTAAAATGCTGCAAAAGATACAAAACCGAAGGTTCGATCAAAAACATTGCATAAAAAATTCTTAAAATATAACTCCCACTTGAAATGATAATAGAGTATCCCATTTGGATAGTTCTAAAAATTCAAATCCCACTTGGAATTATATTATATTTGATAAGTTACTTTCGAAAAATATTGAAGATGTTGTTCTAGAATCGAAAAGGTCTCTATGATTCCAATCACCATCTAGAACAACTTTCAATATTCCACCATCACTTATCAAACAATAGTACTCTTATAGTACTAGTAGCGGAAAATGAGCATTTGATAAGTTACTTTCGAAAAATATTGAAGATGTTACTCTAGAATTGGAAAGGTCACTATGTTTCCAATCACCATCTAGAGTAACTTTCAATATTTCTCCCTCACTTTATCAAATGTTAGTACTCTTATAGTACTTTGCAGCGGAAAAGAGTTTTTGAAAACGTATTTTTCAAAACGAATTTAAAATACATTGGCTAATCTCCGTAGAGTAGAGCACAACGTCATAAGTTCATTGGCTAATCTCCGTGGAGTAGAGCACAATGACATGGCTAATCTCGTATGAAGTAGAGCATTACGGCTAATCTTCAAGGAGTAGAGCACAATTACATAAGTACATTGGCTAATCTTCGTAGAGTAGAGCACAATGACTTGGCTAATCTCGCATGAAGTAGAGCACTATGGCTAGTCTTCAAGGAGTAGAGCCCAAGTTAAAAAACTTCATTAAAATGTTAGTTCCGTATGAACTAGTCGGCACTGTGGTTAGCCCCGTATGGGCTAATCGGCACATCCGAGTTTGGCCAATGCCTTTTGTCACCCCGTATGGGTTAGTAGGCAAGTTTGCAGTCGACCCAGACCTTCTGTCAGATTGGTCGACCAAAAACTCCAAATTGGTCGACCAATTTTTCGAAAGCAACTTCTTCCCGGCCAGGGCCTCTGCCCTGGCCGGTGCTTGGCCAAGGGCCGGCCAGGGCCTCTGCCCTGGCCGGCCAGGGGCCCTGGCCCCCTCGGCCAGGGCCGGCCAGGCCCTGGCCTCTGCCAGGGCCGGCCGGCCAGGCCACGGGCCGGGGCCAGGGCTCCTGCCCTGGCCTCGGCCAGGCCCTGGCCTCTGCCAGGGCGGCCTGGCCGCTGGCCGGGGCCAGGGCTCCTGCCCTGGCCTCGGCCAGGCCCTGGCCTGAGGCCAGGGCACCGCCCTGGCCTCTGCCAGGGCGGCCTGGCCGCTGGCCGGGGCCAGGGCTCCTGCCCTGGCCTCGGCCAGGCCCTGGCCTGAGGCCAGGGCGCCGGCCCTGGCCTCTGCCAGGGCTGACAGGCCGGCCAGGGCCGGCCCTGGCCACTGCCAGGGCCGGCCTGGCTGGCAGGCCTTGGCCAAGGCCGGCCACTGCCGGCCTGGCCTTGGCCGGCCATGGCCGGCCTGGCCATGGCCGGCCACCCCCTTTGAATGGGGTTGCCGCACTTATTCCTCCCCCTTGATGGGGTGGTCGCCGGTGGTTATTGGCCGTAGCCAACCCCCTCCGCTTGAGGAGAGGGGGTGCATGGCCTTCATAGCCCATTTGGCCATGGTGCACATGCACCAAATTTCCTCTTACCCGATGGAAGTAACTACCATCATCTTCCTCGATGAAGCACCCGTTCGTCGATGAAGCACCCGTTCGTCGAGAAATTAGTTATTTCCTAATGGCCGTGTGCCAAAAATGAAAAATAACATACTACGTGAACGGTCGGTTCTTCCCGTCACGGAGAGTTCCTACCATATCCGTAATGATAGGAGACCCTAACGTGAAAAGAACAACCGCTGCGTTCTCTCCGTCACGAAGCGTTCCTACTATATCCGTAATAGTAGGAGACCCATTCGTGAAAAAGACAACGACTCGTTCATAGTTTCGACGGGGCGGTGGTTTGACCGGGGCGAACCCATATGGATCTGATACCAATGTAGGATCCTGTCCAAAACAGAGTTAGGATCGATAATATGAAGTTTAGACTTACGCTTGCGTACGCTGCACGGTAGTCTACGAACTTCGCCTTCGGATTCGCCACGACGGATCGAGTCTACTCACGAGCGGAGTAAGGCTACTAAATCCACAATCTAAATCTCTACTTTAGATTAAGAACTTGGATAGAGGGAGAGGAAATATTTCTGCAGAGCTTCGCTAGGATGAAGATGCATGCATGAATTTCATGCAAAAGGTGTTAGAAAAATGGCTACCCTTGGGTCTTATTTATAGCCCCCAAGGTAGTTATTTTAGGGTAAGTTGTTCCTTTGGAACAACTTAATTAAGGTGTACCATGATACATGGCACATTATAAGCTTAAGTTGTACCATATGCATGGTACAACATAAGCTTAAGATATTCCCCCTTTATTAGCCATATGTCGCATGCACTTATGCATATATAATGCGACATTCCCACTCATCCAGAGATCCTCTCCGCAAGGGAACATATTCCCTTTACACACGACTTCGTGTACGCGACGTTCGAGGTCCGTATTCCCTCGTACATCTCCCACAAGGGTGTACAAACGTCTTCCATATCCAACATATCCCCCTCTCAATTAACCCTATATTCTAAAGATGTTTAGCAAACATCTCCATCTTTTAAGCAAACAACCAAACCCATGCCCTAGGGCACTCACGCATGAAACCCCAACCAGCCGCCACCCCCTCTCTAACCCATGGCCGGCCTCCCCCATCACCGACGGCTCCTCCGGCCGCCCCTCTCCCTCTCCTCTCTCTTCTCTCCCTCCTCTCTCTTCTCCTTCTCCTAAAAACACCGAAGAAACCTCCATGGCCGGCCATTGAGGGCAGCCCAGCCCTACCGGCACCCAACCCCCCTTTTCTGGCCACCACCGCCGCCTCCGGCCACCCTCTCCTCCCCACACAACCCCTCAACCTTTCCCTCTCATATCTCCACCTTTCCAAGCCCCAAAACCACCATTTAACCAAGTCTTTTGGCCGAAATTCTGTGCACAGGCCTGCTGTGCGCGCCCGCCGGAAAACGGCCGCCGCCGCCACTCCGGCCACCCCCTCCGGCGAACACCACCCCCGATCAACTCCTCTCTGACCCCCCAAGCATCTCCACCTCCCCTTACCCTCTTCCCTCATCTCTATCTCCCTCAAAACGCTTTCAAACACAACCCAAACGCCAGTTTTACAGATCTGCGCCACCGCCGGAAAAACTTGCACCCACTGGCCATCCGGCCACCTACGACGACCACCATACCGCCGTTGGATTCCTATCGAAACCCCCTACCAACTGCAATTTTCCTCACGCTCATAGCCCACCTGTAACTCCCGAAATCCTCGTCGGAACACGCCGTATCGGCTGTTTTTCACAGATCTGGAAGTTGAACTTCGCCGCCCGCGCACGGCCACCTCCGACCACCCCCGGTGACAACTCCACTGCCGTTGGCTTCGTCTTGAATTCCTTTACCCACTGCAGCTTCCCGTTTCCGCTGTTCGTCTCCGAAATTTCACTGAGACACGCGACAACGTACGTGGCACGAATCTGTCCTCCCCGGCTTCTCACGGCCGCCCACCACCGTGCGCTCATGCCGTCGGCCATCCACCGGGCCGAGCATCTTCCTTTGGTCCCACTTCATCTATCAACAGCCCCCTTGGACTCTCGGAGTTCACGTGCGTTGCCATACGCACGTACTTTTAGCCGACGTCGCCGTTATCGTGAAGAACCGTTGCGCTACTCGTAACGGGAAGGAGATCGCTGATTAGCTCGCTGATTCACGTCATCACCCCGCTGTCCAGAGGTACCTCGCTTCGCTACCCGCGGCCGAGGAGTTCCAGACGACGCCGACGCTTCGCCGTTCAGACCCGACTTCCGCTTGTTGGACGACATCACGAGGTTAGTTTTCCTAACGAGTAGTAAAACCCACACCGTAGCTAACCAAAACCTAAACTAAAATTTGACAACTTGAACTAAATTTACTTTCGGTATCTGTAAAACGCTGCTCACTGTAGAAAGATCGACAATCGGACAATTTTCTGTGCACATAGGATAGTAGTCGATCTAGGTTGAACGAAACACCAAAAATGTGACTTTTGACGAATAGGGTAGTCCCGATAACCTAGAAACGAAACTCTAAATAAGATTTCTGTATATTGAGACATGACACCGTAGCCGTGGCGCTATTTCAGACGGACTTCCACGGACGACACGCTTCGAGAGGACGACACACTCGCCATCGCAGGCAAGTGTATCCCACTTGCACTTTTGGCCGTGCTTAGGCCTTAGTTGGTTAGGACTGATAACTGTGAACAAATAGAACCAGACGTGAAATGATAGCGTCTGGGACGACCCTTGAAGGCTCAGACTTGACGACGAAGTCTGAGCCTAACAACAACAACTTTTGATATCGTAGGGCTATCATGTGTGTGCGTGTGTGTGGACACCCTAGAATAACCATTCCCGTCTTGTCACGTCCTGTCCCTTCTTGCACAGCCTGCGGGCAATAGGGCACTCTTCAAGTGATCCCTTGTACAGATTCACAGCCTGCGGGCAATAGGGCACTCTTCGAGTGATCCCTTGTACAGATTCACAGCCTGCGGGCAATAGGGCACTCTCCAAGCTAGAGAGAGTGATCCCTTGTACGGATACACAGCCTGCGGGCAATAGGGCACTCGCCAAGCTAAAGCGAGTGATCCCTTGTACTGTTGTCTTGTCTTGTCTTGTCTTCCTTGGGGTTTGAGGTTGGGTTGAGCGTGCGCACGGCAAGAGGGTCTGATCCCCCTCGAACCGTAAGGCGTGAACCCTTTCGTGTCTCACTTGTCTTGTCTTGTCTTGTCCCGTCACGTCCCGACTTGTCTTGACACCTGTAGGTTAGTCCCGTAGTTGGTAGCACACGCTACGACTACTACCTGTCCCGTTTTACTTTCCTGCTGCTTTACTTCCTGTTGTGTTACTCTGTTATAACCACAACATGCTAATCAACCAGTAAACTGTTGTGTAATAGAACGTTAGCATGCTAATCAACCAGTAAACCGTTGTCTAAAGTTCGGTGCACTTGCAGTAAAGTCTAACCCTTCTTGTAGACTCTACCTGACGTACAGTTCCTTTCTCTTGGGTGCTGTACGTCAGGTGCTCAGCCAGAGTTCGTGGACGAGGCAGATTCACTGGAGTACGAGGAGCCGAGGACGTCGACCCAGAGTACGTGCCTGACGAGGACCAGACCTTGAGGTCTTTTTAGTCGTCACTTTCAGAGGTTACTGCTTTTAGTTTGCTTTTAGATATTTTGTTGCCATGCTTAGGCTTCCTTTTTTGACTTTGTACTCGTTGGATATTATATATCTAATTTAATGAATGCAACTTCCTTTCTGTACCTTCTGTTGTTTCGAACTTTATAAATGCAAGAACCTGGAAATTTTCATATGGTACCCCTACAGACGCTTATTGGGTCCGAGCTTCACAGCTCCGGCCTAAGCGGGCCTTAGTCACGCTTCGCCACCGTCGTTTTGGGAAGCGGGGCGTGACAGGCTCCATGGGCTCCTTCGCCCTTCTTAGCAGGCCACTCTTACACAGGTGTTAATATTCATCTTTGGAGTCGGCCCGATGTTGTAACAATGGCCCCCATCACTTGAACTCGGACGATGCATCGATTAAGGTCGAGTGATGCGATACCTCATTAATTGGACATGACAGTCGAAGCGAGATCACTCAATCATAATCATCAAAAACTCCTCTCCTACTGATTTAGCCATTACAACTGCCTCAAGTTTGGAACACGGATAGTCGTAGATTTGTGACACGTGCCATTAGACTGAAGGATCAGTTTCGATCATGATCGAACACCCTCCGTATAAATGATAAAATGGGGGAAAGCAGGGCAAACTTTACGGCTTAACCATTTGGAAAAAGAAATCACGGGTCCCTTCCTTTCCCTCGCTCTATCTCTGTCATGGCGGCATCTTCGGCATCGGGAACTGACGAACAATGGGAGACGATAGAGAGAGCCAAGGACGCTATGACTCAGGTAGAAAGTTAATCAGCTACGACCAGTACACCAGCCAACTCTAACCGTCTAGCACCATACGTAGAAGAAGGTGACTCGGTGCTAATTCCTGTCGTACTGAGGCCCATCGCGTCGTGAGGGCAAAGAGACCACAGCTGCACCCAACGTGGTTACTATCATAGCCTCAAAAGTATCGACTGTCCAACTTCAGTCTCTCCAGGAGAACTTTGTTCAACACCCTTATCTGATTCGGATTCGTCTGCTGGCTGAAAGAGTCTGTTGGTCTGGGGATGCGAGGTAGGTGTGTACAGCAAAGCTTTTGGACGCGGGCTTCGCTTTCCGTTGCATCCATTTATCCTGGAAGTATTGAATGCACTAGGGATTTCTCTTTTCCAGCTAATGCCTAACTCTGTGGGTAATTTGGTCGGCTTCATTGTGTTGTGCATGACGATTGAGGTGGAGCTGACCATGAGGTTGTTCAATTTCTTCTTTCAAGTGAAACCGTACCCAGGCTCTGTGTGGTATTGTATCATCGCTGAGAGGGACAGACAGTTAATCAAAGACATTCCCTCCTCTAATAAGGGGTGGAAAGAGCAATTTGTGTTTGTGGCTTTTCCCGGCTCAGCGATTTTCCTCACAAATTGGGTGGATCCGACTCTCGCGGCTAATGAAGAATTGACCATCTCCAAGGGCGAGTTGAAGACTATCGATGATTTGCTTAAAATCCCCGAGGATCTTAGGATGGTAGCAACTCTTTTTGATACGAAGACTTTGATGAAGACTGTATGTGTGGATGGTAAGGGATTTCATCTTCGTTGACTCTAACTTTCTTTTTCTTAATAACCCCCTCATATTGCAAGAATGAAAGGACAAGAATATCAAGAAGATCTTGAGCTCCAATCTGTCTTTTGTGCTTCTCTTCGAGAGGTTAGAGGGAGCTTGTTGTCCCACCAAGCGGTTCATCCCGACGAAGGAGTGACCAATGTTGTTGAAGGATCATCATGAGCGATCCTAGAGGTCTCCAAGAAGACTCAGGTTCAAAAAAGGAAAAAACCGAGTCACTCGGTAAAGGTTGTGGGGGCCCAATAAAAGAAAAAGAATGGTGGCTAGTTTACGATCTTGAGTTCGCCCTCGATGGCCCCAAATGCTTCTCAAGCAAGCTAGGGCCTAAAAAAGAGGAAGCTCTGGACCATAGCCGAGGCTGGGAAAGAGAAGACTAAAGGGAGGAAGCATGGAATTGAGGGCCCATCCGGTGGGGATGACGTCATGGCCCTAGATGTATTCCCTGAGCGAGCTCGAGCCTCGACCTCATATGAGTCCTTGACAGGTTCGTAATCGGCCTAGGGGCCTTGTATGTATGAAGACTCCTGGTCGTTGGGGGCCCTCATACCTCAAGAGCCGTTAGCTGAAGATATTCCATGGAGTTTAGGTCGATCTTCTTAGAGGATATGTCACCTCAAGCTCAGGAAGGGTTCCTGGAGAGGGGCCCTATTACCCAGTGGTCGAGGATGAGTTAGCATTTTTGGGTTGTACGACCGCCTCTTGGCTTATCAAGAATTTGACTCTTCCTCGGGATAGGGCTATCCTGGTTAGAGTCGACCATGAGAGACTGGCCACACTGGTGGTTCAGCAAACCCTCCAGGTGAGCTATCGCTTTCGTTCCTCATTCATATGAAACATTGGGTTTGACTCTTTTTTTATTCGCAGGCAGTGACTACGGCCGCCACGTTGCAACGGTGCTAATTGGCAATAGCTAACTATGAAGCCAATTGGCTTGTAGAAATGAACGGATAGCTACCGCCTAAAAGTCATCGACGAGGGAAAGACTAAGTTAAGGAAATCTAAACTTCGTCATTTCGAACTTATCTTTCGTGGGAAAGAGGTCGAACGAGAATTGGTTGAGGCGAGAACGAGAGCCGATGATGAGGCAGCCCTTAAAAGGCATTTAGAGGAGCGACTTGCCAAAGAGTCCGTCTTGAGGAAACAAGCCGAAGAGCGGTTGCTAAAGAAGGAGGCAGAATCGGAGACGAAAGAGGGGGAGCTTCAAGGTCAATTGCTCATTTCCTTGGGCAAGCTTGGCTCCCCCGAAGATGTCGAAGGATCGTCCTTGCAGATCTCTGAAGAGATGAAATCGAAGATCGTTCAGGAGGATGTAGAAAATTATAAATTGACCCTTGGCAACGTGTTGACGTTGTTCGAGGCTGGCTTCACTTGCTGTTGATTGCAAATTGAGCATAAATTTCCCACTTCGGGGATTGATTTTGATCAACAGTCACTATGGTCGGATGATGAGCTTGAAGGGAAAAGCGATGATACTGCTGTTGGGGAAGAGGTCTTACAGGATCGAAAAGTACACACCAGAGGGGGTGAATAGGGTGATTAACAAATTAAAAAATACATGCAACACACAGGCAGATAAATCCACAGAAAGCACATCCAATCACAGATAACACCAAATATACCGTGATTCGGTCGAATCTCGACATACTCTGGCAACCCCTAAAGTCAACTAATAGATCAATCAGTCTCAGCACACATACAAACACTCAGAACTCGCAAATCCCATACTCCATGCTCACAAGCTCTATAGACTCGCAAGTCACATGCTCGACTGAACTAATCTAACTAGCTAGACTCTGCCTTAATCCATAACCCGTAGACTCTGCCTTAATCCATAACCCGTGAATCAAGAATCCCAGAACTACGCCACTAGCTCTCTTACCACAAAAATAATGTAAAGGTGATATAAGGATCAAATCGCACTTCACAACAAAATATTAATATAAAAGTTCAGCTCAATTTGTGGCGTCAATGTATCCTCGTCAATCTGCACATAGACCGCCTACAGTGACTCTGACCGTTCGTCAATCGAAGGTCTTAGCTTGCTCTGCCGATATTGTTCTACACCTGACACACCCTCTCTCCACTTAATTAAGCTTGCCAGCCCACATCTTTTGAGTAAGGATTTTTGTTAAGGAAATTCTTTGCCTTTGATACGAATTTTTGGCCCCCTTGGTAATTAAGATTGTCTTCCTATTAATTTTGTACCTGCAAAATAATAAAGAACGAGAGCTTGACCAAATTTATATTAAATGTATTTCATCTCTCTAATTCTATCCTTGTAGCCTACAAAGAAAACTAATGTTCAACTTGATCAATAATATTAAAAAAGGCCGACTTTGTGACAAGGGGAGGGGGCTTTTGAATCCCTTGGGCTGCCTCTTGCTTATTTATTGATCTCTTGGATTAAAGCTTGATCCATATAGCTCTCTGATGCATGAAATTTTTATGAACACATGCATCCTGCAACAACAAAAAGCTAAGAGGAAAATCACGATTAAGTTAGAGAGTTAATAAATAAACATGCTAAGCTCTCTCTCTCTCTCTCTAAAAAAATGCTGTACAAAATTTTTGGGAGTGGGATTCATGTCTTAGGCCGGCCCCTATTGGGTATTTATAGGGGGTTTTTAAGAGCAGGTGGCACCTGATCCATTGGATCAGGTGCAAGACACAAAAAGGTGGGGCCCCACGAGTACAAGCTCATGTGGGGGCTTGTACTTCCCACCTTTTTTGTGTCTAAGCACATGATCCAATGGATCAGGTGTCACCTTTTCTACATTAAATCCTTTTAAGAAACCGAGTTTGTCTATTTACTAAAATGCCACTGCAATCATATTTTCACTTATTTTAGCAGTTTTAGGTTCGTTTTCAGATCCGAAAATTTCTGTGACTTTCTCGTTAGCTTCCTCATGATCCATGGTCATATTTGATATTTTATAACTCCTTGAAAATGACAAAAATGCCCTTTTGATGCCCAAAGTGCCTTTTATCTCCAAAATGACCAAAATGCCCTTTTGATATTCCGAACTCTTTTCAACCTGAAAACACTTAACAAACACATTAAAATAATTCATGAAGGTTTGTTATCATCAAACAAGAAATCATAGACAATTGTTTCCAATAGAGATCCACGTTCCAAATGAGGAGTCAACATACTTAGGAGATCACCCGCAAGATCCCGTCGCCCCTGAACGTGACAACTTGTATATGGACGTACTGTTGAAAACATAAAGT
This sequence comes from Scilla litardierei, assembly GCA_030789695.1. NCBI lineage: Eukaryota > Viridiplantae > Streptophyta > Magnoliopsida > Asparagales > Asparagaceae > Scilla > Scilla litardierei. Next base: position 662,827,972 of record CM061142.1, on the reverse strand, counting down.
TTTCTTTCCATAAAATTTTTGCTGATACAATCATTTATCTATATATATGTGTATATACTAGCTCTATGGATGCAGATTCTAAAGCTCAACTTTTTCAAATAAGACAATCATCAATTCAACTTATACATTGCATGACAAAGCATCACAAAGCAAGATGAAGCCAAATCGATGAATTCTTATATCTTGTGAAATATGTGTAATTTTTCTTTTTTATTTCTTGCATTTCTTTAGAATGTCAAATCATTGATGACGATCTACCTTAGTTCTTTAGGGTTCATCCTCAAAAACCAAGTCAGCGAAAAATTAGCGGACCAACACTTTCCTCTGGTCAATCAATAAATTTTTCCTTATTTTATTCAGAAAAATAAATTAATTTTTGGTTAAAATATAATTTCTAATCATAAGGATCAGTTTTATAAAATTTCTCAAATTTTTGATCCTAGTCGACCAATAGATTTCACTGGTCTACGAGACAGTTATTTAAATAGTTATATCACTAGTTATTTTAACTGGTTTAATTAATTAAATTTTAAAATTAATTAAGAGAAGTTGTAACTCCTTCCAACGGATAGATTTAAACAGTTTCTAGCGATTTGTGTCAGTTTTTGACAGTTTAATAACTATTTTCGTCAAAAGACACTTCAACAGTCATATTTTAGTCTGGCAGCATTATTAGTCGACCAACACTTTCCCTAGTCGACTAATTTTTGGGAAAACTGCTCAGAATTTTTTGAAATTTTAGACAATTGTTAAACGTTCGAAAAGTAACTTTTTTGGCCATAAATAGTGTCATGCCCTATATTGCACTATACGTGTATTCTACTGTACACACGTGAAATTTCTACCTATGATGCATACGTGGGCATGAAATAAGCATAGATATCGATGTATGTGACGTAGTAAACGGGGGATTGGCCGTAATACGCGGCTAATGGAAGAGAATGCGAATGTGAATGCGGGAGAAGTGCAAATGGCGTCGTGGAAGTAAAACGACATGAGTGTGTTAGACGTGTGTATGTGAAGCATGTATGCTCACATGGATGTGCATGGATGTGTGTAGAAAGAGCCATACAAGTGTGAAAAGGGTTAGGGGTCAATGGCAACCCCCGTAAATTTTTAGAAAGGTCAGGGGCAAAACGGTCATTTGGGCTTAAATTGATGTGCGTACATACCCAAGTTGTGTGTGTGTAAAGTAATGGCAAACTTGTAAATACTTGGAACATGGGAGGGTATTCTGGACATTTCCAAATGGAATATTCCCTTGGAATATTCCTTTCTTGGAGGATAAGAAAAGAATAAGAAAAGATAGGAAAAAGAGAGAAAACCCTAGAATTCTCTCTCTTTCTCTCATTCTTTCTTTCCCTTTCTCATTTCCCCTCTCTCTCCCTCACCATGGCCGGCCTCCCCATCACCATGGCCGAAATTTCCATGGCAAAAAAAAGAGAGAAGAAGAGGAGGAGGAGGAGGAGGAGGAAGAGAAAGAGAAGGGAAAGTTAGCTTCTTGAGGTAGGGACTCCCTTGGACTTGGAATTCCATGAATTAATTTTCCCTATTAAGATTTTATAGCATGTCTTACTTAATTTGAACTAGTGATGGTGAAATTTCATGAGATATGTTTCAATTTCACAATTTTCCCCTTGAAATTCTTAGCAAACCTATCTCTTTTAAATTTCAGAAACTTTGATGTCTGATTTTGCCTTGTTCCTGATTACTGTAGCTCGAATCATGTTTCGAAAAAAATATGAGCTTGTATATCTTGAAGTTATACCCTAAAATCATATAAATTTTGATATAGTTTCAATTCATAAATTAGGAGAAATAAATCCATCTTTACAGGATGTCTGTTTGATTTTCAGCTTTGACACATCTTAGTAAAATTGGCTTAACTACCTGCACACTCCATGGATTTTGTTGATCTTGGTCTTGTTGGAAACTTAAGAAGTTTGTCTAAAGGTTCTGCTGTGCTCTTATGTCGAATTTCTGGCTAAAACATGCTCAAATTGGCTTTGAATATAGACTCTGAAATCTGTCTGAAAAATAGAATTGACCCACTTTACTACTTAATTCACCATAAATCATATAGTTCATATTTTTGCATGAAATTTGATATGTAAATCCATAACTACCATATATTCAACTTTCATTTATAAAGTTTTGTCAAATTCCCAAGAGAAATGGATGAAATATGATGATCTTTATGATTGTTCTTGCAATTTCAGCAAGTTGAATACCTTAAGTGCTATTCTTATTTATTAAATGTGGTTAATTGGCCATTATTAATCTTGCTTGATATGGTTGTATGGTTAATGAATGTTCATGCCCTTTTCACATGTAAATGTCGTTGTGTTACCTTGTTACAAATGATGCCTGTCAGGTGTTCGATGAAATGCCTGAATGAAGGCAAATCTAAAAATGTGAGAAATGCTCAATCGTGTGGATATGAAATCAAATTTGGTATGAACTTGTAATGTTGGGAGCATGAAATGCATGGTACCATATGTGATGTGATGATGGGTTGATATGAATACGATGGAAGGCATGACACTTCGGTGCATGACCCATGTTGATGTAAATATGGAATGTGATACCGTGCAACATGACTCATGCATTACTAGAAGGATGAAATGGAATTCTTGAATGTCTCAATCCTCTCTAAGGAGGGTGAGTTAGCAAAACCCGAGTTTAGATGGAATTTGAGTAAGTTGTGGATATGAGGCCTGGACTGAGAAGTTGGGAGGAAATGATTGTGTAATGTGTGGAGCTTATACCCACTCGCCTTTACCGGGAGTGGAGGGGATACTTATACCCACTCGCCTTTACCGGGAGTGGAGGGGTCATACGGAGGTTGGGTTATATGTGGATAGCCTCACTCCTGCCAGGGACGGGGGAGGTGAGAGGCCCGGTGTTGTACAGTGCCCGTGTCCACTACGCCGTGTGCTATATTCACCCCAAATTTGGGGTGAAGTCCAGGTCCTGGTATCACACAGTTTACCCAAGTCCCAATTAACTCAATTATGAAATAATAAAATAAGATTTGTGTGTTACTTCTACTGCTGGCAGCACTTCCCCTCCCCTTTGCCCGTACTTTGTGGTTTGGTGTCATGCCTCAGGCACTTGCACTTATCGTATTTGATATTGGTTGCTTGAGCCCTCATGTTATTATTATTGTTACTATTATTATTATTATTCGTGATAATCCCTTTCTTGCAGTAGCTCGTCACTGACCGCAGGTATGATTCCCTTGTTTAACTATTTAATTTTCATTATAGCACTTAGTTACATCCTCTATTTCACTTGGCTTGCCTTGTGAATTGATAACCTTAAAATGGAGTTCCAAACCCAAGTTGGTTCCTACTGGGGCATGCATTGACGTGCTCCCCCTATTTTTCAGGTAAGGACATCAGAGTTGGTGGTGGCTTGGAGTTGAGTTTCAAGGATAGTGTTGGTGTGAGTTGGGGTTGTACTGTGACTGGGATGTCTTGGCAGACTGAGATCGGTATATATGTGTTGACACACTTGGGCTGTACGTATAAATGAATATGTTACATATGAAGTGTTATTAATGTTTCATGAGGTTGTTTGATATAACTGTGGAGTTTTACTTGTACTATCCCAACATGGGCGCAGTGGTCTGCTTATTCAGTTTCTTCTTTCTCCCTCTTTTCCTCTTCATCACATCTGCTCTTCAGAATACTTGGAAAAAAAATTTTAGATGTCGGGTATTCTGGGGATCGGGGCGTAACAGCTTTGGTGGCCCATGCAGGTCACCGCACTGCGATGTGCGTTAGGATAGTACATGTAATGCTTCGGTATTTGATTGGGATAGGTTAGCCCCAAGGTGGGTAGTGACCTTAGAGCCTTAAGTGATCCACCCTTAAACCCCTAACTTAGGAAGTCAGAGGATGAACTTCCTACATTATAGTATACTATAGAAGTATATTAGTTGGTATCAGTGTATACTGATATAATAATGAGAACACGCGTATATAAATGCAGTTGTTGTGCTTGGATATTTGAATTACATGCATCGCATGTATACTTGTATTCAGTATATATGCGTATTTATATTTGAATAATATGAAAGTTGCATGTATGGATAGACGTGGGAGTGTATACTAGGTGGGCGAATACTTGAGTGTATGTATCCCACCTTTCTATAAAAGTACATGATACTGATATGTGAGACCGGTATGCGGTATATTTGCGTGACTCCGAGACATATGTGATGTATACGTGTTTGTTCGTGGATGTATATTGGTGGGTATCTATAAGCTAGTGGGCGTATGCCTTGTAGGTGTGCGAGTGGAGATGTGTCCATGAGAGATATAAGCGCATGTAAGCATTTTCCTATCTATTACCTTATGGTTGTGCCCCTTTTGGGGAGCGTACCAAGGTGCATATATCTATCCTTGTGTGGATAGAGTGGCGGAGTGTTCAAATGGTCTTGTAGATATATGTGGGGAAAGAGCATGTGTGTGAATATGTGTGAGCTTGTATGGGTAGGTGGTGTAGATATGGGTCGAAGTATTAGTGTGTATATATATATATATATCGCTAGTGTTGTATTGCTAGTGTGTGAATTCCTAATGTGTGGATTTGAATAATTGAGAATATATGTATGTGCCGCCTATGTGCATATAGGGATTGGTATATTGTTTTACTTTGGTATACGATCACAGATTGTACTATTGCGTGAAGACATGTGTTGTGCTATGGCCATATGTGGTGTGTATGTAGCGAGATATAGATAGGTAAGGGATGTGTGGATAGTATGAGTAATGCTCCAGGGAGTTTAGAGTAGATGTATCCTAAGGTGGTTAGGGATGCTTTAGACCCGTCCACCTAAGTTGAGGCCTTAGCTCTATACCGTGCCTATCATGGGATAGTAATATATGTATGACGTGTAATACATGTACGATGTGATGGATATAAGGGTTTGAGACCATAGAGTGCAGGTACGCATAGGATGATTGTGGGTTTGCGCGGTTAAGTGGAGTTATGGTATATGTATACATGTGTGTATATGCTTACCCGTAGAATGGTGTCTATAGGACCATTTGGATGTATATGTAGTGTACGTGCCTTCTGTATATGATGGCATAAGGGGGACTGTGTATTGGTAAATGAGATACTTGTATGTATGCATGTGTGTTGTAGCAAGCGTGGTGTGATTGTGTAAATGTGTTGATATTATTGAACGTGTATTGATATCTGTCTTATGAGTGGTTATATGTGTATGTATGTGAATGATCTCTAATCTGATAGGTGGGTATCAGTATGTGAATGTGTGCGTATATGGGATGTGAATATCTACTGAATGTGTAGGAATATTGAAATACACTTATTTGTGTATGTGCTGGTATGCTAGTAGAACTGTGGATATATTGGACGCTATGTATATAAGGGTATGAACAGCTACTGACTACCCGCTAGTGTGGTTTGAGTAGCTTGACTGTATAAGAGTGTAATAGTAGGACATGTATGGCATGCGTGAATGGGTGTGTGCGCTCATACATGGTAATGTGTGTGCGTGGTGTTTTGGTCCTAGTATGTATATAGATATATGCATGGTTTTGTGCGTATCTACTATTAGAATAATAATCTGGTGTGTATGAGCAAATGTGTATTTGGTTATGTAGGCCTAGAGTTATATATAGGGTGTTGATATGAATATATCTGTGGGTATATAATGAGTGCGTATATAATTAGATGTGGAGTATCTATGTGAAGTATTGTTTGTTACTTATATGTGAATATGTATCATACTTGTATGAATGTGAAGTGTAGAGATGTGTTCATGCATGTGCACTGTGCACTGTGCAGTAGAGGCAATATATGATTGAGTGTATATTGGTTGAATAAATATATACTTATATGTGTATATATATCCTTGTTTGTTTATCTGTGAATCTTTTCGACATGGTTGCCTACCTATGTGTATCTGGGAGAAGCGTATCTCTGTGTGTATGCATGTATGTGTAGGTCTGTAACAGAGCGTGTGTGTATGTATATACATATGAAGTGGGCATATGAATGTGATGAGTATGAAATATAGGTGTAGGTTTCAAGAGAGAGAGAGAGAGGAGAGGACACAAGCGTATATATATATATATATATAGGTATATATATATATATATTAGATGAATATACGTGAATGAAACTATTTGGTATGTAAGTATTGAGATAAGAGTGATTGTTTGCATATGTGTATGCGTGTGTGGGTGTATATGATATTTATAATTATTTGACTATCATGGCAGTATGTGCGTAGGATGTGCAAAGGTAGTTATACATATATAGCATATGGCAGGGGATGTGTTATGTTTGTGCACTCTCGTGTGTGTGTATATATACCTATCTGTGTGAGGCAGTAGGTGCACTGCTATGGATGTGAGGTTATGCATATACTCATTATAGTTATGATGGTGAACCTTATGTGACTTGAACATGCATGTACGTGCACGTGAATGTACGTATGGATGTAACTAACTATCGTGTGTATATAGGTATTTACGTGCCTATGAATGTGAGTAGGCCCAAGTGACTAATGTATTGAGAGTATAAGGAAACGGGGGGTACATACGGTGTGACACCGTGATGGTGACCTTGTTTATTAAGCATTGGTGTGTAGATTAATGTGTATTGCTGAACGTCTGTACAAGGATGTGGACGTACAGGTATATATATATATATAGAGATATATATATATATATATATATATATATATATATATATATATATATATATATATATATATATATATATATATATATATATATAGAATATAAATCGTTTATACTTGAATGTCTGGTGATGTATTTGAAAGCATGCTATGTATGGATACCTTATGTATTGTGATATAGATATGGTGTGATATCCTATGCATATAGATATGTGAAGTGATCTAAATACATTTAATGATATGTATGGAGACTTATTTATGGTGTGTGATGTATATGTTAAGGTGTGAATATGTGTGTCTAGATGTTTATGTGAAAGACGTGTGTATATATATGTAGCGATACTTATAATGATGTGGATGTGTTATTAAATGAGTAATAGGATGTATCTGTGATATGTATGTGATGTGTATGTGTATGGATGATAGTGAAGCGTACAGTGTATATAAGTGTGGGGTAGATACGTATCCTTAATTGTACTTCATGGGTAGTAAGATCATCATACCTAGCTAACCTCAGTAAGGTCCACACCCTAGGAAGTCCGAGGACGGACTTTACTTTAATGTGGGTAGGATGTCATGCCCTATATTGCACTATACGTGTATTCTACTGTACACACGTGAAATTTCTACTACGATGCATACGTGGGCATGAAATAAGCGTAGATATCGATGTATGTGACGTAGTAAACGGGGGATTGGCCGTAATACGCGGCTAAGGGAAGAATGCGAATGTGAATGCGGGAGAAGTGCAAATGGCGTCGTGGAAGTAAAACGACATGAGTGTGTTAGACGTGTGTATGTGAAGCATGTATGCTCGCATGGATGTGCATGGATGTGTGTGGGAAGAGCCATGCAAGTGTGAAAAGGGTTAGGGGTCAATGGCAACCCCCTTAAATTTTTAGAAAGGTCAGGGGCAAAACGGTCATTTGGGCTTAAATTGCTGTGCGTACATACCCAAGTTGTGTGTGTGTAAAGTAATGGCAAACTTGTAAATACTTGGAACATGGGAGGGTATTTTGGTCATTTCCACATGGAATATTCCCTTGGAATATTCCTTTCTTGGAGGATAAGAAAAGAATAAGAAAAGATAGGAAAAAGAGAGAAAAACCTAGAATTCTCTCTCTTTCTCTCATTCTTTCTTTCCTTTTCTCATTTCCCCTCTCTCTCCCTCACCATGGCCGGCCTCCCCATCACCATGGCCGAAATTTCCATGGCAAAAAAAAGAAAGAAAAAGAAGAAGAAGAAGAAGAAGAAGAAGAAGAAGAAGAGAAGAGAAAAGAAGAGAAAGTTAGCTTCTTGAGGTAGGAACTCCCTTGGACTTGGAATTCCATGAATTAATTTTCCCTATTAAGATTTTATAGCATGTCTTACTTAATTTGAACTAGTGATGGTGAAATTTCATGAGATATGTTTCAATTTCACAATTTTCCCCTTGAAATTCTTAGCAAACCTATCTCTTTTAAATTTCAGAAACTTTGATGTCTGATTTTGCCTTGTTCCTGATTACTGTAGCTCGAATCATGTTTCGAAAAAAATATGAGCTTGTAGATATTGAAGTTATACCCCAAAATCATATAAATTTTGATATAGTTTCAATTCATAAATTAGGAGAAATAAATCCATCTTTACAGGATGTCTGTTTGATTTTCAGCTTTGACACATCTCAGTAAAATTGGCTTAACTACCTGCACACTCCATGGATTTTGTTGATCTTGGTCTTGTTGGAAACTTAAGAAGTTTTTCTAAAAGTTCCTCTGGGTACTCTTATGTCGAATTTCTGGCTAAAACATGCTCAAAATTGGCTTTGACTACAGACTCTGAAATCTGTCTGAAAAATAGAATTGACCCACTTCACTAATTAATTCACCATAAATCATATAGTTCATATTTTTGCATGACATTGTATCTGTAAATCTATAACTACCATAGCTTCAACTTTCATTTATAAAGTTTTGTCAAATTCCCAAGAGAAATGGATGAAATATGATTATCTTTATGGTTGTTCTTGCAATTTCAGCAAGTTGAATACCTTAAGTGCTATTCTTATTTATTAAATGTGGTTAATTGGCCATTATTAATCTTGCTTGATATGGTTGTATGGTGTAATGAATGTTCATGCCCTTTTCACATGTAAATGTCGTTGTGTTGCCTTGTTACAAATGATGCCCGTCAGGTGTTCGATGAAATGCCTGAATGAAGGCAAATGCTAAAAATGTGAGAAATGCTCAATCGTGTGGATATGAAATCAAATTTGGTATGAACTTGTAATGTTGGGAGCATGAAATGCATGGTACCATATGTTATGTGATGATGGGTTGATATGAATACGATGGAGGGCATGACACTTCGGTGCATGACCCATGTTGATGTGAATATGGAATGTGATACCGTGCAACATGACTCATGCATTACTAGAAGGATGAAATGGAATTCTTGAATGTCTCAATCCTCTCTAAGGGGGGTGAGTTAGCAAAACCCGAGTTTAGATGGAATTTGAGTAAGTTGTGGATATGAGGCCTGGACTGAGAAGTTGGGGGAAATGATTGTGTGATGTGTGGAGCTTATACCCACTCGCCTTTACCGGGAGTGGATGGGATACTTAAACCCACTCGCCTTTATCGGGAGTGGAGCGGTCATACGGAGATTGGGTTATATGTGGATAGCCTCACTCCTGCCAGGGACGGGGGAGGTGAGAGGCCCGGTGTTGTACAGTGCCCGTGTCCACTGCGCCGTGTGCTATATTCACCCCAAATTTGGGGTGAAGTCCAGGTCCTGGTATCACACAGTTTACCCAAGTTCCAATTAACTCAATTATGAAATAATAAAATAAGATTTGTGTGTTATTTCTACTGCTGGCAGCACTTCCCCTCCCCTTTGCCCGTACTTTGTGGTTTGGTGTCATGCTCAGGCACTTGCACTTATCGTATTTGATATTGGTTGCTTGAGCCCTCATGTTATTATTATTGTTACTATTATTATTATTATTCGTGATAATCCCTTTCTTGCAGTAGCTCGTCACTGGACCGCAGGTATGATTCCCTTGTTTAACTATTTAATTTTCATTATATCACTTAGTTACATACTCTATTTCGCTTGGCTTGCCTTGTGAATTGATAACCTTAAAATGGAGTTCCAAACCCAAGTTGGTTCCTACTGGGGCACGCATTGACGTGCTCCCCCTATTTTTCAGGTAAGGACAACAGAGTTGGTGGTGGCTTGGAGTTGAGTTTCAGGGATAATGTTGGTGTGAGTTGGGGTTGTACTGTGACTGGGATGTCTTGGCAGACTGAGAGCGGTGTATATGTATTGACACACTTGGGCTGTATGTATAAATGAAAATGTTACATATGAAGTGTTATTAATGTTTCATGAGGTTGTTTGATATAACTGTGGAGTTTTACTTGTACTATCCCAACATGTGCACAGTGGCCTGCTTATTCAGTTTCTTCTTTCTCACTATTTCCTCTTCATCACCTCTGCTCTTCAGAATACTTGGAAAAAAAAATTTAGATGTCGGGTATTCTGGGGATTGGGGCGTGACAAATAGACCCGCAGACCCATGTCTAAAATTCACAAAAATTCTCACACACACTCTTTTCTTAAGTTTACTTGCTCTCTAGAAAGTGAGTGATTTTCAGATTTCCATAGGGGAACATTTGCAGAAATTTTGCCCCTTTAGAAAGTCCAATTTCCAAGACTGTTCTACCACATTTCATATCAAGAACCTTGGAGATTTCATCACCATCCTTGCGCTATAATTCCTACATTATGAAGGCTATATGCGATATTATTTCATACTCTTTATTTACTTTAATTGATAAATCTCTTGTTGAAGAAACTGTACAAGTTTGCAACGCGGGGAGTGTTGGCATATTTGTATGTTGATTACTTGCGGGGATCAAGTGTTTTAGTTGATTGAAATATCTTCGGGGTAGAGGACTGGACGTATGATCACGAGGATCCGAACCAGGATACATCTCTGTGTTTGCGTTTGCTATTCTCTGGATTGTGTTCATTTATTTCCGCACTCTTATTGCAATATTTTAGTTATTTTTAATTTTGTAATTTCATCGTGATATACACTATTCACCCCCCTCTAATATATTTGGTGTCCCAGGAGATCCAACATTTAGTATCAGAGCATGGTTAAGATGGCCTACACCTATTCGACGAATAATTCAGCGTCTACACAATTTCCAGAAGGGCACTCTACCACAGGGCCTCTACTATTCAACGGTTCCAACTACTCCTATTGGAAGACAAGGATGTCGATCTATCTTCAAAATATCGACCACAAACTTTGGAACATGTTGGAAACTCATTATGAGAAGCCTACAACTTCTTATGCCCAATGGACTGCAATTGACAAATCTGCTACAACTCACAACTCAAAAGTAATGAATGCATTATTCTGTGCCATGGACAAGAATGAGTTCAATCGTATCTCACAGGCCAAATCAGCATATGATATCTGGTATACACTCGAGGTAACACACGAAGGAACTAGTAAAGTTAAGGAAACTAAAATTTCTGTTCTTGTCCACATGTTTGAACTATTTAGAATGAAGGACAACGAGACAATTGGAGAGATGGTTACTAGATTCACTGACATCACAAACTCTCTAATTGCTATTGGTAAGACCTATACTCAAACAGAATAAGTCAGGAAGATTCTTCGTGCCTTAACACCAGAATGGAAAAAGAAGACCACAACCATAGAAGAAGCCAATGACTTATTAACACTCACTGTTGAAATTCTTGTTGGTAACTGATGGCCTACGAAGTTCAACTCCAAGATCGCAAGGAACAATCTGACTCAAAGAAGAAAGTGCTTGCCTTCAACGCATCATCAGACACCGATGATTCAGAAATGGATGATGATGATGGGGCTTTTATTACTAGAAACTTCAAAAAGTTTCTACGTAGAGGTAAGTTTAATAATTTGAAATATAAGAATATTGATGCTTCTCTATGTTTTCGTTGTAACAGGCCTGGACATATGAAAAAGGATTGTCCACTTCTTAAGCCAAAAGAGATAACATCTAACAATTTCAGGAAAGATAAGAAGTTAGATAAAAGGAAGAAGGCATTGTCAGCCACTTAGGATTCTTCATCATCTGAAGAAGAAGAAACCAACGAACACACTAATGAGGAAAATGCTAACATGTGCTTTATGGCACAAAGTGAAGATGAGGTAAGTAAGTTAAATAAAAAAGAATTGTTAGATGCCTGTAATGAATTATTCATTAGATTTAAAAAGCTTAATGCACAACACAAGGTAATAATAATTTGTAATCAAGAATTAGTTTCTTCATCTTCATTACTAGATAATCTTAAAATTGAGAAAAAATCTTTAACTTCTCAAAAATGATAAGTTACTTCATGAAAATGAGATTCTCAAATCTGAGAATCATAATATGCTGTCTCGTATTTCTCTATTAGATAAAGATATATCTTTATTAAAATTGAAATATGATAATATGTCTTCTAACATTAATAAGTTTAATAAAGGAAGGAATAATCTCAATGATTTACTTAAAGTTCAACATCCTGCTAATCATCGACAATGATTAGGCTATAAGCATTCTTCTAAATCTAATAGTTTTAGTAATGATATTAATTTGGAAAAGAAGAAGCATGTATTTATTAATGCAAAGAAAATTGATTCTTCTAAATTTTGCAAAAGAATACTATTCATTTACAAACGAAGACCAATTTTGTTACATCTTCTAAGAAATCTCAATGATTTGTCATATACGCAAACATCTTTAGGAACCCAAATAGAATGCATAATAACCCGTGCCCGCGGGCACGGTTCATTTAAGATTCCCCCCGCGAAATCTTTGTTCCCCGAAAAAGTATTTCTACAGCCAAAATTTAACAGAATAATAAATTAGCGTAAAAATATTTAGCGGCACGAGCACCTTTGACGCAGAACAACAAATTCGACGTCGAACAACAAATTAGCGTAAAAAAATTTGTGCGGAACAACAAATTAGCGTAAAAAAATTTAGCGGGCGCCTTCGGCCAAACCTCAGGGGTTTTTACGCTAATTTGGTGTTCCGCTAAATTGTTTTACGCCAAATTTTTTATTTTGTTTAATTTAATGGATCATGCTTCTACACAATCTTTTCCAAGGCACTTTTAATTTCAATGTTTAGGTTTCCAAGGCACTTTTTCCCCCAAATTTAATCTCCACAATCTTTCCCAACGCACTTCAAATTCCAAAGTTTAGGTTCCCAAGACACTTTTCCTCCAAATTTAATCACCACAATCTTTTCCAAGACACTTCTAATTTCAAAATTTTGGTTCCCAAGACACTTTTCCAACCAAAATTTAAGTTTTTCCACTAAAATTTTCACAAAATCCAATCTCAACCATTGATTTACAACGATCAAATCTCAGCCCCTCTTTATCTTGTCCTAGTCAGCCCTAGAATTCAAAAAACATTGTCAAATGTATAATAGTTATATATATATATACACATACATACATTATGCATGAATATAAAAGTTCAAGCACAAAAACACAATGATTATCCCGCTTCAGTCACCACGTGACCTACATCCATTCCCTGATGCCCACTCGAGCTTTAATCCACTATTCAACGAATGGTACAACACCTTCACTTCACCACAAGCCGGTGAATGGAGACAACACCTTTCCACCAAGATCAACATCTCTCACACTTGAAAGGAACACCAATACCGATCTGCTTTCTGAGGGGTTGATGACGTGGCATTACCTGATTGGAAGTTACCCGTCGCTTTGATTGGAGGGCTAAGATGGCCACGTACGGTTGGGGTTGATTCCTGCCGCTCCTTAAATTTTGAAAGGGGAGAACAGCAGTATGCATCTTGTTAGGACATATGGCTACAGAATACACTAGAAGGGAGGATGAATAGGGTAATATCAAGCAAAAGTGCTTAATTAAAAGTTACTAAAATTAAGCACATAATGCAGCGAAAATGAAAACGAATAGATTAACAACAAACACAAATAGAAATACGTCAACCGTAAACACACGAGGCATACCCTGATTCGGATCCCTGATTCAAGGCAATCCTACTCCAGCCCCGCGTTGCAATCACACTCTGTGGATCCACTAACAAGTCTTTTCCAGTACACAACCAACCAACACCACAACCAGGTGCTTGGTTGACAATTCTTCTACTACACGAGTACAAATACAAATCCCTTCTGGGATACTAACACTCTTTTCCAAGAGCAACACACCTTATTCCAAGGGCCACACTTCTCATTTCAGAGAGACATTCACATAACCCGGGAGTAAGGTTTCACAAAAGCAAATGAAACAAAATACACACTTACCTATGCCTTGAATAGATTTTACCTATGTGTAGATGAAGGCATGGAAGTGTGGAAACCAAGTGCTTGATATGATGAACTTGATGCACTTGGAAGCTTCTCCTTAGCTAGGGTTTCAACCACTAGTTCATGCAATAACAATAGGAGAAGATAGAGTGAAGATGATGATGAGATTTATCCTCAAGTTTTAGGCTATCTAAAATGCTTTCTAGATGTGTGTAGAGATGCCAAATAGCTTAAATAGCCCCTCAAAACAGCCCACTAAATGACAAAAACGGTTAGAAACGACTAGCTAAAAGAACCCAATGGCTATTTTTAGGAGATGACTAGACGTCTTATGAAGACCAATCAGACGTCTGGTGAAGACTGGTGAGACGACTGGTCCAACGTTATACATCGTCTGACAGACTCTACCCAAAAAAACACTTGATCACCAAAACAGTCATAAAAGAAACAAATGAACTCCGATTAAGGTGATTCAAGATGCATTGGAAATCTAGAGAATAATGCAATTTAATGAGCTAGAAATGGATGTGAAATTTCAATAACAAAAAATGGAAGTGGTTTGAAGACTGAACCAGATTGCAGAAATTCTAACCCAGGACAATGAGACATTTGGAGAACACTTGTCAGATGGCTGATTAGGGATGGCAGTAATGGCCTGACCCGCCCGGCCCGACCTGGCCTGACCCAGTTTTGAACCGGCCCGACCCGGCCCGCAGCCGGGTCGGGGCAAGCTTGGGCTTTGTATGCGTCCCGGCCCGCCCCGACCCGCCCCGACCCGCCCCGGTAAACTATAGAGGTTTCCTATTTTGATGCAGACCATGCACTCAGCAAATAACTCATAACTCATACTTTATTCCACGGTTCTCCTAATTTGGCCAATTCCCAATTCCAAATTACCAAATAAATTAAAATTCTCCCAATTCACAAAATAAAATTTTATTTGGGATTCATATGGATGGCATTAATGACTTGACCCGACCGGCCCGACCTGGTTTTGGTAAGAAAGAACCCGCCCCGCCCCACCCCACCCGCCCCGCGACCCACCCCGCCCCGGCCTGTAGATGGGTCGGGGCAAGCTTGGGTAGTTAAATACCCGTCCCGCCCCGCAATATTGCCATTCCTATGGCTGATAAACTGTTTAGTCGTCTGACAAGCCTTCTATAGACGGCTCATAATTGTGGGTGAGAAAAACAGAGAGTTCTGGAAAATAAGCACCCACCGTTAAGTCGACTGGAGTTCATTTCCCAGACGTCTGAGACACTGTATATACACTTGGTTTTTGAACTTCAAACAACCGACACATGGCTATATCTGAAGGAATGAATTCAGATATGTCGGACATCTGGTTAGTCTGTACCAGACGTCTATCCTGCACCAAAAAGCACTAATACGAGTGTTTTGAGCATATGACCAAATAGTATGGGTTCTAGATGATTTCTGAGATACCATATGATAGAAATGATGCAAATGTGATTGTGTGTGCATCTATTCAAGGCTACAAACATTCTATGAAAGAAAAGCCAGAAATACATGAATAAAATATAAAATTACACTTGAATACATCATTATTTATGCAAATGCTTTCACCCAGCCTTGAATCCATCATCCCATCACCATTATACTTTGCCCGGGTGGCATGGTTCATTGTCGTCCTACTGGCTATGGAGGCTGAGCAGAGGCCTTCGGTGATCAAGGAGGAGGTGGATTCCAATCGTGAAGAAATGGTCGAGTGAGCGCGGAAGGGCAAAAGGCCAGCAGGTGAAGGAATGTCTGTCGCCCCACCACCGAGACGAATGAGGGTGGTAGGACCGAGGCGAACGTCAGGTCTACCACCAACTAAGACAGGGCATAATCTCCAGCTTGGTAGGGACCAGATGTCAGATGTTAGGGTGACGAGCCATGAATCATCATCGGTGTTTGATCCGGAAGCGGTCGCCAAACTTCTCGGCATAGGAGTGGTGGAGCAGATGCTAAAGTCAACCGTGGAGGTATCTGTTAGCCATCTCGCACCAAGGACCGACGGGTTGTTCAAGGCTCTGAATCACTTGGGCATGGCGAGTTCTTCTGCTGATCTTAGTTTTGAAGCCAGTGTTAGGATTATGTGGATAGCAAACTAAACACCAGGAGGGGGTGATTAGTGTTTTGAACAAATATGCACAAATAAAAAATTATACACTCAAGTTTAGCCTATGTGACTTGTTAGAGTTACCAACATAAATATGTAATTAACACAAATAATTGCTTGTTGTGAAATGGAGAGTTAAAATGCCACAGAATATGAAACACAATGCAAGCAAAAAGTAAGAGTCAAGCACAATGCAAACACAAGGAAATTTTATCATGGTCACCCTCTCCTTATGGCTAGTCCAGTCCCCAATCTCCAATTGGGATTTTCCACTATCCAATTCTTTTAACCAAGAGAGAAATGCCTCACAAAGAGGTCTTCCAACTACACTTGACTAGCTCCACTTGCTAGGTCTTCCACCAATACAACAATTACACCTAGCTTCTTGCTAGGAATATCAACACAACTCAATTTCTCCCTCAAGGAGAGTTCAACAATATAACACAATATTACTAAGCCACCACTACACTTGTGGTGATACAAGCCTTTGAGAAGATGAAATGTCTTCTTACACAATCCTATAGCCAATGGATGAAGCTTTGAGTACTTAAGTGGCTATGGAAGAAAGTCTTTTGATATCAAGGATTAAGAAACTTAAAATTGAAAGAGATCAAGAAGAGAACTTGTTTTGAATCTCAGGGAATGAAAGAGAAATTCGTGAGAGTTCAACTCAAGACAGCCCAATTGCTTAAAAGCTTTTGAATTTTAAAAATGAAATTTAGGGCATGAAAATTTTGAGCTTTGAAGATGAAAGTTTGAGCTTTTTAATTTCTGAATATATGGAATACTTGGTGCCAAAAATATACAGTTAAAGCCATTTAAATAGCCCATAGAAATCCCTTGAAAACTTGGACGAAAAAGCCCTCAAATGGTAAAATTTCGACAACTCTCCGTAAAACTCGGAACTACGTAAAACCCAGAAGTAGTCGGCTCACATTGCGAAACTAGTCTGCTACTTCTATAGTAGCGGTTGACTACTTCATATACGACGGTCAACTAGTTTCAAAACAGCGGGCTTCATGATTTCTCATATTCAAAGTAGTCGGCTAATATTGAGAATTAGTCAGCTATTTTTCTGATATTGAGTTTTAAAACTTTGAAAACTTTATGAATTTAATTCTAAATATTTTTAAGTCCTTTCTAAAACATTTGTGAAGTATAAAACCTTGTTTAGAGTGTGCGTGCAAGCTTCATCAATGACATTAATATTCTAAGACAAGACTCGAAAAATGATACACCACTCACTAATCCTGGAGTCTTGACGCATCTTCAAAATCTTACATTCCTTGCCCTTAGAAGTTTGCACTTCAAGTGAATCCTTTGTTTTGGGCAATGGATCTTCAATATGAGTTCTAATTTCATTAACTCTTCATCATCAATCTTTGGCTTCAATCTTCTGTCAAAAATCAAGCCTTGACCACATTTGACTTCATTTAGCCTACACTCGCATATTTTCTCAAAAACATAATTAGTAACGTTAAAATGTTTGCTTAATCATCAAAATTCACTTAGGAGTGTTGCAAATACCCAACAATCTCCTCCTTTTTTAATGATGGCAAACAATTTGATAAATTATGAGATTAACAAAGATGAGATACTTACTCGCTATTTTCTAGTGCATGATCACTATGTAGATATAACTCCACATGCATCAGTGCAAGTTAGAGATAAGTATATGAATTGCATGTATCGTAATTTTTATCAAGGTTCTACTATGTGAGCGTGTAACAATATCAATGTGAATTAGATTTTCCTGGAAGGAGTGACATAATAAAAAAGCTTAGAAAGAGAGAGTTTAGAAATAACCAACAGCCAATAGTCTTGAATGACTTCACTTTTTCTTACGCAGGACCTGTAACACCTCTGCCACTTCTGTCACGGCTTCTGCTGGTACAGGAAGCGGTTGAGGGACGTGGAGAAGGAAAACGCCTTCCTCCACGTCCTGGTCGACAGGATGGAGGAGGACCCTGATGAGCAGTAGGCCCGTCTTAGGCAGGTCGAGGAGGAGTTGAAGAAGGCCAGAGGCTGTTCGCGTGAGGGGGATGCACCAGGTGACGACGGACCCGTCGCAGGGCAAATCGTATAATCTTGGCCTTTTTCATCTTTCTTGTTTTTTTGAAAATGTATGTCGTTGACCAATTCCCAAATACCATCAAGAATTTTGTTCCTTTAGTATTCTTCGATTCAAAGCGATTTCATGGCAAATTAACAAGACATTAATTTTTAGGGGTTTTTAGAATTCAGCCCCCCCAAAAATAGGTTATTCGAAAAGAGTCCCCCAAATCATAACATTTGCTAATAGGTCTCTCTAATCATTTAAACAACTCGAAAAAGTCCTTTTGGATGGAATCTGTTAAAAAGATTAACTCGGGTCTAGTTTAAGAGTGGTTATACCCGAGTTAGGGTGTGCGCCCCCTTTGTTGCTTGCGTCTCCTCCGCTAATCCCAACATCTCCTTCCACCGCCTCCCTCCCACCGTCTCCTCCACCAATCACGAGGCCCTCGCCTTCGAGCTCCTCCTTCTCTATAACCCAAGCCTCCTGCCGTCTCATGCTCGTGCTCCCGTGGTCGACTGATTTGAAGAAATCGAGCTTGGGCTTGAGGGTCCTGTCTGTCGGGGTCGGAGAGGAGGAGCTTCCGGATGCAGGAGACGATCCTAGAGATGTGAGAGGCGGCGAAGTGGTAGGATTTGAGGATGGAGAGGACCGCATGGGGATTCTTGGTGGATTTGATGCGGAGTTTGCGGGAGACGGAGAGGGCGATCGTGGCCGGCGGTCTGCTGTTTCATTTGAGATGTTGGGGGAGATGGGAGAGGATGTGGACTGCGGTGCAGTCGTGGCCGGCGGACCAGGGGATGGAGGAGGGGTCGATGAGGGAGGCTAGGGTTAGGGTCGGAGGGACTTGGGGAGGTCGCCGTGGAGGTCGCCGATGGCGAGGACGCGGGAGGGGGAGGGGTAATGGGTGGTGAGGGAGCTATGGTTATGGTTTTGAGGGGAGGGCAGGAAGAGGCAGCCGCTAACGGAGAAGTCGACGAAGGCGTCCACGGAGGAGGAGATGAGACGAGGGAGGGAGCTGCATGAAGGGGTATAACTGGTATTTCATCTTTCTGTTAGAATAAGCGGAGTATTACTTTCAGATTAAACACTTCTTTACTCCAGGGACTCCTTTCGAATGGTTTAAAGGATTAGATGGACCTAATATCAAATGCTATGATTTGGGGGACTCTTTTCGAATAACCCATTTTTCGAGAGACCGAATTCTAAAAAAACCCTAAATTTTGAGGCAATTTCCTGGCAAATAGATGGGAATGCCAACAAAAATTCAGTTTTAAAAAACTAGTTTTAATGGATTAGTTAGATGGGACCTAATCGAAGAAAACACTTAATTTTTATGGCAACGCCATCAAAAAAAATTAACATAAAAATTACCGTCTTTTAGGATTCAAAGCGATTTAGTGGCAAATTGAAACTCATATTTCTTCGATTCATAGCAAATAAAAAGGTTTTAAAAGATGATTAGACAGAGACGTGCACAAAGAGCAAAAATTAAGTGTTATGTGAGCGATGTGCTGATCAGTAAAATTATGGGAGCGTTTTGTTAAATTTGGGATGTGTTTGTTTTTTCAAAAAAAATGGATTTGCGCCGGTAATTTTTTAAACGAGATATGGCAAATTTGTAAATAAATGTAACAATGTAAGAAGGCGACTAGCAGCATCACTCCCCGGATACGGAATACAAACTTTTCAGCGTCGCCGGCGGCGATGTTGACCGGCCGCGCTATTCGCCTGTGCTGGCCTGAAAGGGGTATTTCATCGAACAGGTAGACCTCACAGCCATTTTCTTTCCATTCTACGTTTATTTCGTTATAATTCTGTTAGTATTTCAATACTT
The DNA here is from genome assembly GCA_030789695.1 of Scilla litardierei. Lineage (NCBI taxonomy): Eukaryota > Viridiplantae > Streptophyta > Magnoliopsida > Asparagales > Asparagaceae > Scilla > Scilla litardierei. Next base: position 662,807,940 of record CM061142.1, on the reverse strand, counting down.
CACAAGTTTTATCCTCTGCTAGTTTCATGTTTGAATCAATTATGCTCTTTTTAGATAATTTTCTAGAATTTAGAACCACATACGAATATTGCAAGCAGTATTGATGTCCTACATGGAAAGATACCATATATGTATATTTGTTGAAGTTTTTGAATTGGATTAGTTCGTGTCATTTGGATCCCCCCAGTAATTGGTAGTTTAGAACCCTACTTGCTTGCAAGAATTATTGCGGACATGCATTCAAACAGAACCGTTGCTTCTACATGACATGAGGATTTCCCCCCATTTTGGTAAAATTGCTAGATTTTGTCTCTTGGAATGGAGGAAAATGGAGTTATAGATTAGTTATCAGTAATTTCAGCTCTTTCCAATGTAATATTATACAAATGTTATGCCCATTTGCTTTGGGCAATAGGCACCATGATTAAAAACTTAAAGCATACGAGATGCTCCTTATTAAGAGGGGATTCATTGTGCATGTGTAGAGCTTACTGTCTTTTCTTTTCATTATGGTTTCAAACCCAGCCCTAGCCCTAATGCTAATCGTGAATTGACACCTTCCTCCTCAATTTTTTCCTTGTGAAAACACGCATATGGTCTGCCTACCCGACATTAATCTCCACGATGGCTTAAAACCCGGGATCTTTTCTATCCTTAAACCCAGATGATGGAGAACGTGGGTTCAATCATAATATGCATTGTTACTTTGGTATCCACCAGTCAATGTGAAACTTAGCAGAATCTTTATGAAATAAGGTGATCTAGAAAGTTTAGAATTAATCAAGGGGCTTTGTTGTCGCCGTCGTCATGTTGTCGTGTTTCTTACTTCTCTTCTTGGTGTGCAACTGTGTATTGAATATGAATTCGTGTGGAAAGATAATAACTGGAGTTGCCATGCTTTTAGAAGCATTGATATCGACAATAGCATGAAAATGTACATGGCACAACAAGGACTATGGGAGACGGAAACAACAAGGCATTCATAGGACGACAAGGCATTTCAATAATATGAAGAGGTGAATATCAAGAAAAGAGAGAAGCAGTTGCCATAATTAGTTGGAGGATACTGAATAAAAACAAAAGAGGGATGCTAGGAACTAACAAAAGGTGCAATTTTTATAGAGAACTAATAATGAAGAACAAGATAATTGAGCACAAAAGAGGTGTGCTCTCCTCCCAAGACGCCGAAGAGGACGTCCACACTCGTCTACCTATGGAATCACACAATTAACAATAATCAAAAGCATAGGAAATAAGTGACGGCTACCCCTATATATAATGAGAATTAGGGCAAAGGGGGCATGCGGCTAGGTCGGCCAAGTTAGGGGGCTGCGGCTAGGCCTTGCGCGCGCGTCTGTCTCCTGCGGGTGTAAACCCGCAGGGGGGCCCATGGGGCCCATCAATACTCCCCCCAAAGAGCCACCTTGTCCTCAAGGTGGAAATCTGAGAAGCGCGCCGCCATCTCGTCCATGTCCTCCCACGTGCTATCGTGCTCTGGCAAACCCCTCCACTGCAACAACACCTGCCGCCCTCCTGTGTCGCTCTGTCGAACCCCCTTAGCAACTCGGGCACCAATCTCACCTCCATATCCTCAGTAAGGGTCTCTGGTAATGCATGGAAAGAGGTGTGGTCGCCAATGGCCTGGCGCAACTGCGAAACGTGGAAGACTGGGTGAATGACGGATCCTGGAGGTAAGCGCAATCTGTAGGCCACCGGTCCTACCGTCGCCTCGACCTCGAAAGGCTCAAAATACCGCGGTGCCAGCTTTTCATTCCTCCTATGAGCCGCTGACCTCTGCCTGTAAGGCCTCAGCTTCAGATATACCATGTCTCCTACCGCAAACTGTATGTCCCGCCGGTGTAGGTCTGCCCGAGCCTTCATCACCTGATGTGTCCTCGCCAAATGGAGCTCAGCTCCTCCAGAATCCGGTCCCTCTCTGCCAGGTACTGCTCCACATCTGACACGGGTATCATCTCCTGCCCATAATGAAATAAGTACGGGGGATCTCTGCCATGCAGAATCCTGAAGGGTGTAGTCTGCGTCGCCGTGTGATATGAAGTGTTATACCAGTATTTTGCCCAGACCAGCCAATGTGTCCACTCCGTAGGATTCTCTGAAATGAAGTATCGCAGGTAAGTCTCCACACTCCTATTCACCACATCCGTCTGGCCGTCTGTCTAGGGATGATAGGCTGTGCTCCGCTTCAATACCATTCCCTGTAGCCTGAAAAGCTCCTGCCAAAATTTGCTCTGGAACACCTTGTCTCGATCCGAGACTATGGACTTTGGAGGTCCATTCAGACGAATGGCCTCTCTCACAAACACCTCTGCAACGGTGACTGCGCTGTAAGGATGTCGAAGCGGAACAAAGTGCGCATATTTGCTGAGGCGATCGACCACAACAAAAATGACAGTGTATCCTCCAGACTTCGGCAACCCATCAATGAAATCCATGGAGAGGTCCTCCCAAACACGCTCTGGTACGGATAGTGGCTGTAGTAATCCTCCTGGAGACATAGTCTGGTACTTCTGACGCGGGCACACGTCACACTCTGCTACAAGCCTCGCCACCTCCTTCTTCATCCCCTTCCAGTAGACCTCCCTCGCCAGTCGCTAATATGTAGGGATGGCAGTAATGGCCTGACCCGCCCGGCCCGACCTGGCCTGACCCGGTTTTGACCCGGCCCGACCCGGCTTGCAGCCGGGTCGGGGCAAGCTTGGGCTTTGTATGCGCCCGACCCACCCCGGCCCGCCCCGGTAAACTATAGAGGTTCTAAAAAATCTTACTATTTTGATGTAGACCATGCAGTCAGCGAATAACCCATAACTCAATCTCTATTCCACGGTTCTCCTAATTGGGCCAATTCCAAATTCCAAATTACCAAATAAATCAAAATTCTCCCAATTCACAAATAAACTTTTTATTTGGGATTCATATGGATGGCACTAATGACCTGACCCGACCGGCCCGACCCGGCCCGACCCAATTTTGGTAAGAAAGAACCCGACCCGCCCCGGCCCGCGACCCGCCCCGCCCCGGCCTGTAGATGGATCGGGGCAAGCTTGGGTAGTTAAATACCCGTCCCGCCCCGTAATATTACCATTCCTACTGATATGTCTTCAGGACCCCAGAATGTCCTCTAATGGTACTGCCATGAAACTCCTGGAGTATGGCCGGTATAAGTGTGGACGTACTCGGTATCGCCAGCCTCCTCCAGTACAACAACCATCCCTCATGTAGAGAGTACCCGGGAAACTCAGTAGACCCCTGCAGGAGAGCCTCCGGTATACCTGCTAGCTCCGAATCCTGCTCCACCTCCTGCTGTAGCGGCCCCAAGTCGTGAAGAACGGAAACTGCTAGTGCTCCAAGCTCCACCTTCTCCTCTCACCGGGATAATGCATCTGCAGCCTTGTTTTCCAACCCCGGTCGATACTCGATCTCGAACATGTATCCCATCAACTTTCGCAGCCATCTCTGATGCTCCTCCGCTACCATCCGCTTCTCCAACAGGTACTTCAAGCCCTGCTGATCTGTGCATTCTATGAAGCTCCGTCCCAACAAGTAAGGCCTCCACTTCTGTATGGACAACACTATTGCAATCAGCTCTCTCTCGTAGACTGACCGCAGTCGGGCCCTCGCGATCAATACATGGCTGTAGTAAGCTATGAGTCGTTGCTCATGCATCAGTACTGCTCCCAGCCCATGTCCTGATGTGTCTGCCTCTACCATGAAGGGTCTGGAGAAGTCAGGCAACGCCAATACTGACATAGTGGTCATTGCCCTTTTCAGGGCCTCAAATGCTGTCGTCGCCTTCTCTTCCCAGTGAAACTGGTCCTTCAACAACTCCATCAGCGGCCAGGCAATCGTCCCATACCCCTCCACGAACTTGCGATAGTATCCTGTCAGCCCCAGAAAACCCCGCAGCCCTCTGAGCGTGGTAGGGTGCGGCCAGTCCAGCATGGCCACTATCTTTGCTCTATCTGCTGCCACCCCTCCTGATGATACCACATGCCTCAAATACTCCACCTGTGACTGCCCGAAAAGACACTTCTTTCTATTCACATAAAGCTGATGGTACTGCAGCTCCTGAAACACCACCTTATTCATAAGGACCTTAAAGGTGGCAGTGCGTTTGTCAAACCGAAGGGCATGACAAGAAACTCATAATGACCCTCATACGTCCTGAACGCCGTCTTGGACACATCCTCCCGCCGCATCCTGATCTGGTGGTAGTCGGACTTAAGATCTAACTTGCTGAACCAGGCTGCCTCGTGTAGCTCATCCAAGAGCTCGTCAATCACCGGTATGGGGAATTTATCTGGGACCGTCTCCTTATTCAGCACCCTGTAGTCCACGCAGAATCACCAACTACCATCCTTCTTCTTTACTAACATCACTGGGCTGGAGAACGGTCTAACACTCGGCTGGATCACCCCTGCCTGCACCATCTCTGACACCATCATCTCTATCTCATCCTTCTGATGCTGGGGATATCGGTAGGGCCGCACACTAATGGGGGACACGCCCTCTCGTGGTACTATGGCATGCTCGTGGTCCCTAGGTGGGGGAAGACCACGGGGCTCCTGGAAGATCTCCTCAAACTGCTCCATCAGCTGATGTACCTCTCCCGGAATGAGCTGCTCTGCATTGGCCTCTGAGCCTCCCTCTCCTGTCAACGAGTATAACTCTATTAAATAGCCTCCCCCCTCAGTCTGGATGGTCCTCACCATGGTCTTCAAGAAGACCAAAACTCTGCATAGGCTGGGGTCCCCCTGGAGTATCACTGCTCTCCCTGCCTCCTGAAACTCCATCTGCAGCAGCTTCCAATTTATTGTCATCTCTCCTAACGTCTGTAGCTAGGTCATGCCCAAAATGATGTCGGTGCTCCCTAGGTCTAGAGGTAAAAAATCTGCGATCACATGTATCCACTGTATGGTCAGTATCAGTCCCCTGCAAACTCTCCGACTGCTCTCCTTCTTTCCCATCCACATCATCACACTGAAACTACCGCAATTTGTTAGCTGAAGTCCCTGCTGTGCCACCACCCTCCTGGAGATGAAATTGTGGGTAGCCCCACTGTCAATGAGCACGGTCAACTCCTGGTCGACTGTCTCTCCCCTCAGCTTCATGCTATGGTTCGGTGTGAACCATACCCCAGAGTTGAGGGACACCTCTGCCATGTCCAACTGCTGGCCCTCCAGCTCCTGCTCTGCCTCTGCTGCCTCCTCCTCGATGTCAGCCTCGTCGTCCTCGTCCTCCAACAGAATCACCTGGAGCTTGCGCCCTGCACACCGATGGCCTGGTGAGAATCGCTTATCGCATCTAAAACACAAACCATTCTGCCTCTTCTCTCTCATCTCAGCGTCTGTCATGCGCCTGAACTGCCCCCAGGCTGTGGTGCACTACCCTTCTCTCCAGTCTTCTCCCTGACCCCTGAATCAGTCCCCGTAGTGGCCCTCTGCTGTTCTCCTGTCACAGGCTGACTACGACCCGTCGATCCGCTCCAACCACCTCGGGCCCTCCTATCCTCCAGCTGAAAGTCCTCTGCCATCTGAGCGTACTCAATGGCCTCCATCAAACTCTGTGGCTTATGCATGCAAACGGCTGCTCGAATATTGGCCTTCAGCCCCTTCATGAAGGTGCTCTCCATCGTCTCGTCGATCACCCCGTGCACCTGTCCTGAAAGGGCATCGAACCTCTCTAAGTAGTCCCTCACCGTTCCCTCCTGTCGGAGAGAAAGCAGCTGGTCCAGTACGTTCCCCACGTGGGGGTCCCTGAACCTCTCTACCATCAGGTCCCTGATCTCCTCCCATGAGCGACAAGGGCGCCTCGCGTCCTTCCACTGAAACCATGCCAGTGCCTTCCCATCCAAGCATATACCCGCAGCCTCCAACTTCTGCTCCTCCGTCATGCGGGAGACTCTAAAAAATCTCTCCGCCCTGTAGACCCACGAGACCGGGTCCCCTCCATCGAATATAGGCATCTTCAGCTTCTTTAGGTGGTCCATATTGAATCCCCCCTGATCCCCGTGACCTCCTCCTGGTCTAAGCTGGTGGTAGTGCTGATACCTCTCCTGACGCCGCTCGTAGCCTCCATGGGGCTCTCCTCCTCGGTCAATCTGCCCTCTGGCCACTTCTGGTATTCTCTGTATCCCCCAGCGTCTGCTGTGCGTCTCCCCTGGTGGTGGGGTGGTGGCTGCCACCTTTCGTCGTCAAATCGAGGGTCGGAAGGGTCCTGGTACCCCTCGCCGTAGTCTCCGTGCTCCTGAAACTCCCTGGGTCCCCAGTCCTCCACGAGATCACGTGCCGGTGCCTCTCGCCGCGGCTGCCCCTGCTGAAAATCACCCCCACCAGCTCCTGGAAGGCCACGCGCATGTTTGGAGGTGTCGACGGGGCCGCGGCCTGCCTGGGGCAGGGCCACCGGCCCCGCCCGGATGTCCTGTGGGCCCCAGCGGCCCCCCGAGGGTCAGGGGAGGTCGTCGGCCCCCCCAGGGGGTTTCATCGCCCCTGGACGAACCCCGGGGAGGCTCCTCGGCCCCCCTTGGGGTGTTCGCCGCCCTTGGGGGGACACGCCGCCTCCCTGGCGGCTCTCATGGGGGCCGGCGGGCCTCTGGGAGGGTGCCCCCCCCCGTTTCTGCGTGCCCTCCCAAGGGGCTGATCATGGTCGCCGGTCCATCCTTGGGCTTCCGTGGACTTTCGCCTCACTTCTTCTCTATAATCGACCCTCAATGGCTCTTCTTCATCATCTTCAACAAATTCCTCTACCAAAAAATCGTTTTCCGGGTCAAAGTTCTCAACTTTATCCTTCCCCTTGCCCAAAGGTGGCGCCTTTCCCGCTGATTTAGGGTTCCCCTCCCCTTTGTTGTTCGTCGCCAATTGATTTAGGGCTCCCATCAATTGCGCAAATTGATAGTCGTGCTTCGCTTGATTTGACGCCAATTGGGAGATGGAAGTAGTTAATTTTGCCATGGACTCATCGTTTCCCACTAACGATTTCTTGATAGCCTCGATCTCGCTCGTGAACTTTGCCTCCAACGCCTCAATTTTGTCATGTGATCTCGTTGTAGCCGCCATGGATCGTCACGTGCTCTGATACCAAATTGTCAGGAACTAACAAAAGATGCAATTTTTATAGAGAACTAATAATGAAGAACAAGATAATTGAGCACAAAAGAGGTATGCTCTCCTCCCAAGACGCCGAAGAGGACGTCCGCACTCGTCTACCTATGGAATCACACAATTAACAATAATCAAAAGCATAGGAAATAAGTGACGGCTACCCCCTATATATAATGAGAATTAGGACAAATGGGGCATGCGGCTAGGTCGGCCAAGTTGGGGGGTTGCGACTAGGCCTTGCGCGCGCGTCTGTCTCCTGCGGGTGTAAACCCGCAGGGGGGGGGGGGTCCCATGGGGCCCATCAAGGGAAAAACATGCAAAATATATAAGAAAAGGAAAAAAAAAGAAAAAATTCGTTACAATGTCAACGTCTTCCATTAGTGAACTAGTATGGAGGGACAATCGTCGAAAGTCTTCCTTGTTGTGGCACCAACCAGGGGCGAAGCTATGTAGGCCTTGCCTATGGCAGCTGCCCAGGGCACGAAATTAAAGAAAAAATTTTAACCGTCCATTATAGCCATCTCTTTTGGGTGTAGTGTGGATATGGGGCTGATCTCAGAACTAGCCCTCTCAGGTTTGAATTCCACTATATTCCTTTTTATGTTTATTTTACCTGAAGGGTGTTGTTTTGACTTGGTTCCTTTTTATGCTCATTTTACGTGTTGGGTATTGTTTTGTCCTGGCAACATTAAAACCCAAATAAACAAATCATTGTATTTAGCATGGAAATTTTTTAAATACGCACTCTAATTCAAGTAAAATCCATGTAATCCAAGTAACATGTTAACTTTTGTTCATTATTATTTGTTAATTAATATTATTATTTTACTTGTTGAGTATTGTTTAAGATAGCGGCTCTTTGTGGCCCAACAGATAAGGCGTTGGCCTATGAAACCAGAGTTTATAGGTTCGATCCCCCGACTGTCTTTTTATATTTCTTAGTTTTTTAACATGTTAGGTATTATTTAACGTTTAATTTTTTTGTTATGAATTATCATTTTTTCATGTTGGGTATCATTTACCGTTTAATTTTTTATTATGCTTTTTTTAAACCTATGCTTGACTCGTTACGAGAGGGTAAGAGGAAAACGAGAGCATAAACATTTTTTTGCATGTTGGGTATTATTTAACATTTAATTTTTAGTTGCACATTACTCATTAACATTTAATTTTTTGTTTTGATATTTTAAAGAATATATTCTTTATATTATCTTTATTTTCACCCATGACAAAAAAATTCCTGATTACGCCACTGACGCTAACCTATTCGGCATCAACCTAGGAGAAGTATTCTTCTTCTCAATTTGTCAAACAGACTTGTCCACAATGAGATCCCCCTTCAGGTTTCTATGACATTGTTGATTACTTGATGTATATGTTATTGGGTTTGTTAACTTTCACTGATGATGGGTTGGTAGTTGTGGAAGCATTCCTTGGTGGAGAAACTAGTTGATGGTCATCTCTCTATTTTTTTCATGGTCAATTCTCTTCAATATAAGTAGAAGTTGAAATCGATCCATATTGCTCATGGATTCTACTTGTTTCGTTTTGCATCAATGATTATCTCATTGTGTTTGGGCAGGGGTTATGGTTTATTGGTCGTCTTTAAGCCCTTAAGGGGAGGTCAGATTTTATTCCATCAGAAGGAGTGATTACAAGGACGAAAGTATTGATATGACTACTGAAACTCCCTAGAAAGTATTTGAGCAAGGAAGCTTTGTTTAGAATCATGCTGAAGGTAGGTACGTCAATAGATACATATGTTCTAACCGAAGTGATGTTTAAGGGCTCCTTTGCTTGAGTGTGTATGCAAATTGACCTGACTATAACGTTGGTGCTATGAACAATGATACGAGATGTGAACTATGACCGGTGATAGATGTTTGTGTATACGGGTACGATGGAAGTTTGTTTCAATTGCATCTGGCATGCTCTAACGTGAGAATGAGTAGTCTAGAGCAAGGTTTGAGGTTTCGGCTGATACCCATGCGTATCGCTCGTATCGTATCGGTATCGGTGGGTAACGATACCGACACTAGGGGTTAGTTTTGGTGTCGGCAGATACTGAATGGTACCGTTCAGTTTCGGCCGATACCGACCGATACCGTTCAGTTTTGGCCGAAACAGACCGGTACCATTCAATATCGAACGAAGACGGAGGAAGAAGAATGTGTAATTAAATAAAAATTCTCTAAAAAACCCAAAAAATTTCGTGAATGAAGATGTTGCAAAGCAAGCTTGGTTAAAAGAGAGAAGAAAACCATAGGGTTTCGACTTGAAAATAATGAAGAATTAGACGAAGAAGAGGCAAAACCAAGAACAAATTGCTGAAAAAAGAAGAAAAAGGAAAAAAGAAAGATGAAAAAATTGAACTCACCGCATCGCCTCGTCGCCTCGCCGAACCTGCCTCCTGCCTCGCCGAACACGCCTCTTGCCTCGCCGCCCCTCCTCGACTATCTAGCGTGAGAGAGACAGAGAGCAAAGAGAGAGAGAAAGAGAGGCCCGAGTCGCCTTTCAGGAGAGGCTGCGTTTTTTAAAAGGCAAACTTGTAAATAAGTGGTATGTGCGTAGAGTAAAACAGTCGGTGCACATAGCAAGCGGATTTTTTGTGGCAACCCTGTAAATAAGTAGTATGTGCGCAAAGCAAAATGGTGGGTGCGCAAAGCAATGCCCAGCGATTTTTTTGGCAAACTTGTAAATAAGTGGTTTGTACGCAAGGTAAAACGGTGGGTGTGCAAGACAAGCTTTAGGATCTATTCATTTTTATAATATTTAGTATTTAAGTAGCAAACTTTAGGTATTTAGTATTTGATATGATTACGAACTCAAATTTAGTTTATTTATTTAGTATGTAGTATTTGATAGTATATGATTAATATTTTAGTTTGTTAAGTGTTTAATAGTATTTGATAGGTTTAAATTTAAGAATCTCCAAAACCATCACTATTTCTATATATTATATACATATTTAAAGTATCTCCGAAACCGAAACCGATACCCGAAACGAAACTGCCGAAACTGGCGATACGGACGAAACCGAAACTTGCTTCCGAAACCCCCGAAACGGGCGATACCGATACTGATACTGAAACCTAAATTTTGGAAAGAACGATACCGAGACCGAAACCGAGACCTAAAATCTTGGTCTAGAGGTAAAATGAGTTGCATAGGAGGCGTGTCGAAGAAGTGAGGAAATATGGTTCGATATCAGACAATATTGGACATTGATTGGGCTTAAGTCAATGCTTGGGTTCGGGTCCTCAATTAGAGGAGTATGGAGATGCATTTTTTATTTAAAAAAACTTGGATGAGTAGGGGGTGAGGAGAATTCGGTATGCAAAATCCTTGAAGGAGATGTTTCGATGGTGTCTTTAACGGATGGATTAACAAATTTCCAAAGGAGGCAACGCTGGGTAATAAGGCTTTTAGGCGAATATCAGATGATTTGTGAGCGAGTTCATTGCATGGTTGGGTGAACCTATCAAAGTCCTAAATGAAGAAAATTCAAAGCGGAACATGCATAAGAGTGCTAGGAGACAAATGACCAATTGTCAAACGAAAACTAAGGCCTTAATGGAGGTTAATAAACAATTCAACAGTGCTGAAGGGGGGTGTGTTCTAAAGTAGTGGTGCCTCCTGACTAAGGGGATGTTCTAATAGATGCATTTTCAAAATTGGAGGGGGGTTGGCATCAGGCTACCTAGCGGGATGAGGCCAAGATCTGGATCGACCCTTGATGCTTCAGCTGCAAAGAGGAATAAAGCCGCCGACGTGCCTGCGAGTAGTGGTGGGTATGAAGTTATGGGGGTGTGTTCTCGTAATCATACTTCCTCATTATGATTATGATTCTTTTTGTGTGTGGAATATTCGTGGTGCAAAGCATTTTGCTATTAACCATTTGCACATGCTTATAACGGAGTACAAGCGAAGATTTTGATAAGGTTTCGATGAGATTTGTTGTGTAGAAATGCAAGCGAAGATCGCATGTAATGTGCTATCCATCGGCTGGGTTGCCAGAAGGCACAATTTTACTTCCCATTAGAATTCCAACGCATCCAACTCCTATTAGAATTCCAACTCATCCAACTCCTATTAGAATTCCAACATAACTCCAGTTAGAATTCCTACCCAATTCTAACTCTAATTCCTATTAGAATTCTAACTCGACATAGGAAGAAAGATGGTGGCCTCCTTGCTTCAACACATCAGTCCCGATCATTTTGCTGACATTTCAGACAATTCAGAACCCGAATGTAAGACGATGCCCCTTACATTATATCATTGTCAGATGCTATATTGATGCGATTTGTATGATGCGGTGTTGGTTTTTACAGTGGATGTTGAAATTTCCTATGTCAGTTGTAGCCCGGAGGGCATGGGAACTGCGGAAAGCAAGGAATGTGTAAGTGGTTCCAGCAACAGCAAATGTGAAGCTTATGATCTCTTCTGCCATCTGACATGCGAGAGAGACCTGGAAAGCTTTGGGATTAAAGGAGATCAGCACTCGTCGATGCGCTATGTAAGCCCGAATCATGACATGCTCCCCCAATAACAAATCTCACTGTCAGTTGGCAGTTCCCTGCATCAACTTCGATGGCCGGTTACTTTGTCGAGGCGGCAATGGAGCGGATTTCGTTGTTTGAGATTATATAGGAACACTGATTATTGCACAGAGTATTCCGTTGATTGGTATAACAGTGCTAATGGCCAAACTTCTAGGTGTTTGGTATGTTGTACGTCGTGAAGTACTTGTTCTCAAAGCTGAATATGTCTGGGTGGAGGTGTGTCAACGAGGTCTGTATTTGATCATGTCCTAACATGGATATGGCTTCACAGTCTACAGTAGGAGTATGCAAGGTATGTAATGCCTCTCTAAGCTGAAGGCTTCAAGCAATAATTTTGCAATATCTCATGCGCTCATTTTAATTCATTAGATCCTATCAAATTTTCAAATACACAAGTGTCCATTTTGCAGGTAAAAGTAGATCACATCTGAAGTTCAAGAAGAATCTGATCAATCTGCACCATAAATTCATTTAAAGACAACAAAAATAAATGTAGCTTTTCCAGTGTTCTTTCATATTTTGCTCCTGGACAGCTTCTCCCTTAACTGTAGCTTTTCAAGTGCTCTTTCTTGCTTCATTTTACTGAACACTAATTTCATCTACTGTATTCCATCTGATCAATCACTGTATCTTATATGCAACTTTCTTCACTGTTGATGATACTAAAGCTACTTGCAATTCCACATCGGAGGCATGAAGGCTGCGGCTGGAAGCAAAGTATGCTTGGTGAGTTGCTCTTTGATATGCAAATATCTTGCTTATCTTCAATTACATAGACTCTTTTGAATCCCGTGTGTCGATAGAAGTTTAAGCCTTCATGGTACATCGTCACTTGAATTTCTCACCATTTCAGTTCTCCTGAAAAGTATGTTTGAAATATTATATCAAACCAGTGGAATCACGTTGATTACTTAAAGTCCCTCAATTTGAATTTCTTCTACTGTTGCGTGTATTTTCTTTGTGACCCATTTAAAGTCTTAGAAGAAAAGAAAGCTAGAGATAGGTAGAGGAAAAGGTTTCAGAAAGAAGTGTAGTCCATCACATTGCTCTTTTTTCATTGTGCTTTTTTGTGAGCATTTGGTACCTTTTATATGATAAAGATATAGAATAGACCATGCATTCAAAGCTTAGTAGGAGAATTAACCAGGCTTTTTAAAGCTTGAGCCTTTGAGAGGCTTTGAAGCTGCTGTCACAAAATAAAAGGGCATGAGATCGTTGCATGCATGCATGCATGATGTATCGGAATGGCTGCTGAGAAAATTTCTTGGTCTCTGGTCCTCTTTTGCTCAAAGGTTCCACATGCAATCTTTGTTCTGTTAAGATCATTACAATGACTACATGTGACCAAATTAATTTAAAACTGGTGCATATCAGATTGTGCTTCATCTCAAAACTTATAGACACCCATGTACTTTTTTGCAACCCTGATCCTCAAGGTCTTTTAAAAGAGCAACAAGCTTGCTTTTAAGCTACTATAAAGAAAAGAAGTTTTCCACTTACATGATCACAGAGATACATGCTAGCTTGAATAAAGTATAAAACTTGCACTCTTTTCGCCTCTTATAACAAGTCATGGTTCTCATCTGGTTCCTTGCTTGTTGAAAGATGGGAGGTTGGTCTATGCGTTCCTTGCTTATTGAAATATCCTGCTTGCTTCTAATCGCATCCCTTGCTGCGGTGGTAAAATGTGAAGGAACCAAGCCAGCTCTAGAAGTGGCAACACAAGCAGAGAATTTCCAGTGTGCGAAAGGAGCATCAAGACACAGCGTCGTCATTCGCCAGAACATGGAGTCCGTCTATGATAGCAAGAGAAGGGTGCATAACGGAGCTGATCCCATTCATAATAGGTACTGCTTTAGCTCATGTCTAGTTTCTTCATATTTCTCCTTTCAGGGAAAAAAAATTGTGCACACTTGCTCCACTGCATTGGCAGTGGTTTATATTTTTCTATGAACATGGAAAATGAATCTTATTACTATGAGAAGTTTTCTTTATATATGGATTGAGCTGGAGAAGGTAAAACGATATTACATGTTCAACTACCTTCGAAGAACATATTTCGACAATGTGAAAGTAAAACATGATGCTATTCGATTGTGATGCATGACAAAAATTGATCTAGGTTTATGGGTCTAGATCTAGTGTTATAAGGTGGTGAGCAATCAAGGAATTGGAGATAAAATTTAGGGTTTGATAGAAACATGGGATAGATTTGGGTATCACCCCTACTCTTTACTCCTCACAACAAAATTAGGATTCCTCGTTAACTAAACTGGGATTTCAGTCAACAAAACATGATTGAAATTGTTTGCTACGACCTTATCTAAAGACTATTCTACTTGCATGACACATGCAACTCATAAAATGTTATACAGTTAAGGGGTGATCGATGGGGTTTGTCACATGTGGCAAGAGGAGAGGGGTGCCACATGGGTGCCCCATCACCCTCCAAAAAAACACCCAAAAGCGCACACAAAAAACCCAAAGACCCAACCCCCAAAACACACCCAAAAACACACCCCCCAATCAAAAAGACCAAGACCATCCAAGACGATACACGCACTCACACACAATCTTCCCATTTGAACCCGTTTTTGCACCCAGCGAAACACCGGTGTGGGTCTCCCGTCCTTGCGTGGTTATTTGTTTGGGTGCACATGCACGTTGTGCACCGGTTATTCCTAGTAAGGGTACAAGTATAGAAAATTATAAAACACGTGTGCAACTCGTGCGACCAAAATGAAGTCTAAAATAAGCCAAGTCCGAGGTGGACTATCATCGATCGCCTATGACATGAGCCAGTTCTCGTCTTCCATGGATGTAAACTAGCTATATGGCATATAGCTTGAATGCATGTATGTTCCTTTCTACAGAAGACTGCTTTCAGATGAGATTCATATTGTGTTATGATTTTGCATGGCTCAAGGAAACTGCATGGTCGAAGTCTGAGCTAACATTTGCCTTTCCCTTGCATTGGATTCCCAGGAAAAAGAGAAAGTCAGGGCAAATTCCCAGGAAAGACTAGCATTGGAGCGAGCGAAGGTCTCATTCTCAGCATGCACATAGCCAAAAACTAGCTTTTTCTTTCCAAAATCTCTGTGCTTTTAGCTGGGGTTTTGCTGTTGAATGTGGGGGTGTGTGGTGTGCTGTAAAGAGAGAAGGCCGAAGATTCTTTAGAAACATGAGGAAGGCTTTTGCAGTTTGCTTTAGTGGCTTCATTTACGTTCTATTGGATGTTGAGGAATTTTTGCTTGTGATGAAAACAGGCTTCGCCCTTTGTATTTTTTTATATGGACAACAAATGACTCACAATAACAAAATGCATTCTTCTATATATTTTTTCAACATTACGAAAAATTAAAAAAAAAAAACTAAAGTAAAGTAGAGGTAAAAGACATGCCTTACTATTTTCATGATTACCCAAGAATCAAGGGATATATCTTTGGCTCTTAAGAGTGTTGTTTACGGGTGTTTTCTCACCACTGGATCGTTGACTGGGGGTTTGACGGTCAACGTGGTCAAGTGACCGGTTGAAATCCCTTGGTCCCCGCCAAGCGTGCGTGTACTCGACGAGGGTTGCTTGGGTCCTCAGGCCAACTCCGGAAACGGTTGGCTTGGGGGATCGAGGACGAGCAGGCTTTTCGTCTGGGGTGCTCGGCCTCAGTCAGCGGGGTGCTGAGGGGTAGCCTCTGCACCTAGATGAGCGCTCGGCCTTGGTCAATCAAGTGCGGAGGGGTAGCCTCGGCGCCTTGATTGTCTCTTAGTCTCGGTTGATGGCGATATTCGTCGGGGGCGAGCGGGCTCAATGCTGCGTGCGCCTTGCTTCAGTGAGTTCCGCGCTGAGGGGTAGCCTCGGCGTCTTGGGATCTGCTCGACCGGTACGGCTCTCAGGGAGGCCGGTACGCGTATCCTCGAACCGAGCAAGGTGAGGGAAGGAAATGTGGAAAACAAGGTCTTTTTAGTAGAATAACTCCGTCTAATGGTATCTGAGGTCAGCCCCTTTTCTTCGTCCCCCCTCGAATCCCTATATAGGGATTCTCCCACGATCGTCCCGTCTTCACGCCCCCCCTATTCCGCATCCACGATCCGCCTCCCTCCGGGCGTCTTCATACGCCATGAAGGTGTGTTAATGAGGTCCCTTAATAGTCATTAAGGGGGATTGTTTTATGGAGCGGTTAACTCCCGCAGTCGTGGGCTAATCGGGTGCACGTCCGATCAGGGCTGATCCGATACAGGGCCTCCACGGGGGTCTTCGACGGTTGGCCCAAACTCCTTTTGGGAGCCTTCTTCTTCCCGAGTGGGCTTGGGCCGCTTGCTTTTGGGCCTCTCACTTTTGGACCTCTCTAAAATGGCCGTATCAATTGCCCCCATCGCTCGGGCCGTTCGGATTCTGGCGGTTCGGTTCGGGCGATGTGACTCGTGTGGATTTTGACAGGCGCGTCAGTCGAGACCAAGCCATTAAATGGAGGCCATCATGACGCGGCCCATTTGAACTTCTCTAGGTTTGGAATTCGAAGCGCCGTCAGCCTACCGATATTGCCATGCGCTCTCCTTCGGACAGTCCTGGTTCTGAGATTGCTTTTCATATAAAGACGCCGGCCTCTTGAGTTCGATTCTTTCGTGCCTTTCTATCCGACTCTGTTCTTGCAAGCTCCTTCGAACCATCCTTCATCTTTCTTCCTTCTGATTCCTTCTAATGTAACTTTCCTTCTCCTTCCTTTGCCCCACTCGATTTGTCCTATGGCTGCGCTTAGAATAGGTGGTTCCACGTCGGGGTCTGGGGTTCCTCCGGTGCCTGAGTCAGGCGATCCTCCGCCATCGAGGCCTGATATCCCCTCGGCGACACACCCCGTTCCGGATAAAGGGAAGGGCTTGCTCTTTGATGACCCGGTTGGTGGTGATGAGGTTCAGACGGCAGAAAGGTTCGACGTTCCCCCTGTGATCCTTAGATCGTTATCTATAGTCCCCTTCTTGACGGCTACGGAGATCAGGGAGAAGTATTTGTGCCACCCGTATGCCGTCCGGATCCCTTTCAGCGATGAAAGGATTTGTTTCCCAAGGAGCAGGGAGGTCGGTGTCTACGTCGAGATGTTTCGCCTAGGGCTCTGCTTCCCCCTTCATCCCTTCATCATCCAGGTCATGGAGTTCTTGATGGTAGCCCTGTGCCAGCTGACCCCATACTCCATTGCGGTGTTGGTTGGGTTCATCATGATCCGCAGCTTCCATTGCTTGGAGCCGACCCTGTCCCTTTTCTTCTACTTTTCCGGATTCAGACGGTCGCCGAAGGTCGTGGCAGCACATCCGGGCCCAAGTGGGGAGGTAGTGCTTGCTCGGCCTGCCCCGCTGGGTGGGGGACTGGAGTTCGAGCTTCGTCTTTGTCGTTTTCTCCGAGGATGTTGTGATCCTGACAGGTTGGGGGGCTATGTCAATATGACTTGACGTTGACCCTCTTCGAGGCCGATCAGGCTGATGTCCAGCTGTTGTCGTCTCTGCCCTTGGTGGAGAGGTGGTCTGGCCTCTGCTGAACGACCTGCTCCTTAAGACCGTTATATGGTCCCCCGGTAGGCGTCCCATTTTCTTTCAGCTTTGCCTCTTGCTTACCCTGATCTTCTTTCTTCCACAGAGATGATGGGTCGAGAATTCAGCCGCGATGTCGATGAGCTCATCTGTCGGGGGTCCAGTAGAGGCCGAGGAAACCCCTCAGGCCACGCACCTCACCGTGCGGTAGAGGATGAGATACGCCAAGACGACCCGGCGGTCGGAAGGTTGGAGCCAACGGCCGCAGCAGCGCCGCCTGCCTAGGTCGCTGTGGAATCCCCCGTGGGGGAGACCGCGGCCGCCGATCCTCCCTGCCCCGTCCAAGCCGAGGGAGGCAACGGTGGCGCTGGCCCGGTGCCTCGCGTGCCCACGGGCGGTTGCGGCGGGGAGCGGAAGCGCCCTCCTCCGGAGTCCAGGGGGCCCGACGAGAAGAAGAAGAAGAAGAAGAAGACTGAGGAGGTCCACCCCTCCGTGGTTCCCGGGGCGTCGATCGTCTCGGGAGAGGCCCTCCCACTGGGCTTGGTGGCCGCCCCCGTCGACTCAGCCGAGCCGTCTTTGGCCGGAGCCGGGGACGCCCTGTTGACTCTCCAGGCAGGTCCCGAGGTCACGCTCGGTGACTCGGTTTTTGTCGACCGGGCCGTGGCCACCCAGCTGGCACGGAGCTCCGTCCTTCCGAGGGATCGCTCCCTCCTGGAGAGGGCTCATTTCGACCGACTGGCGGATACTTTAGTCTGGTAGCTCCAGCAAGTTGGTCTTTCTGTTACGCCTAATCATGTCTCGTGACTTCCCTGGCTCACTTTCCTTGTTTTGCAGGCCACCGTGATGGCCATTGAGGTGCAGCGTTGTGCGGCCCACACGACCAACCTCGAAGAGTCCGTGGCGCAGGAGCGCTTAAGGGCTGGGGCGGCCGAGGTGGCAGCCGAAGAAGCCCGCATGGAAGCTCGCCATCTGCGGCGTCAGGTGGATGAGCTCACCTCCGAGGTGCTGGATCTGCAGGGGGGCCCTGGCCGATGCTCAGATGTCGGTCCAGGAGGCGGAAGAAGCATTCCGCTGGGAGAGGGGCAAGCTCTGGGACGAGCAGGGAGCCCTGCGTCAGGCGCACCCCACCCAGCTCGTCGAGGAGGTGGAAAGGGGCTATTAGGGGGTCCTGAGGCCGCTGATTATGGAGGCCCTTAAGGAGGCCTTCGATTCCTAGGGGGACCTCTTGGCCCCCAGGATCGTGAGGGTCTTCCGAGACTCCTTTCAGAGGTTCGAGGAGCGTGTCTGGCAGTCGCTTCCCCGACCTCCACCCGGTCCCGAAGAGCCTCCTCGCTCCGAGCAAGGCGAGGTCCTAGAGGACGCCTCATCCCGGGCCCCGGCCCCCTAGGCAATGTTCCTCTATTTTTGCTCTGTTTCCCCTTGCCCTGTAATATGGAACAATTTTTGGGTGTAATGTATAAAGTGTTTTGTGGGTCTATGTACCTTTTCGCCTCCTACCATTTTCCTTGTGCAGCATTTTTGTTCCCGTCGATTATTTTCTGGGTTGTCTCCATTTCTGGCCCTCCACTGATTGAGCTGTTTCACAGTGGGGGAAGACTCTTGGTCTTTTGAGCCACAGTCATGTTCGATCCAGCTAGGGGGGTGATCCCTTGATGTCCCCCCACCACTCGTCGTGTGGGCTGGTAATCCTCGGGACACCATGTTGGTCGGCCTGATAGACTAGTGCCTCGGGGGTGTTCTCGGCCGACCTGCTATTACGCCTGCTGTGGGTTTCCCCTCATCCGTGATCCTCAGGCCGATCGGATGATCGCGTTGCAGGGGGCTCTCCATCAGTCTTACGGGCGGTCAGGGGATCGGCCCGCTGGGGAAGCTGCCCCCAGCCTTACGGTTGATCAGATCATTTGGGCCGCTGGGGGAGCTATCCCCAGGCTTACGTCCAATCGAAGTTCCGGCCAGCTGGGAGAGTTGCCCCCATCCTTACGGACGTCCATGTTGATCTGCCCGCTGGGGGAGTTGCCCCAGCCTTACGGTCGATCGGATTGGTTGATCAGTGAGGGGAGCTACCCTCTGGCTTATGACCAACCGATGAACCTGCCTGCTGGGGGAGTTGCCTCCAGCCTTACGGACGGCCCTGGTGATCGGCCCACTGGGGGAGTTTCCCCCCGCCTTGCGGTCGATCAGAACGGTTGGTCAGCTGGGGAGCTACCCTCAGGCTTACGGCTAACCGATGAACCCACATGCTGGGGGAGCTACCCCCAGCCTTACGGATGGTCAGGTTGGTCCACACGTTGGGGGGCTACCCCCAGGCTTACGGTAGATCGAGGGATCAGTGATTTGGGATATAAATTGCATATTTTCCCCCCTAATTACCCCCATTTTGTACCAAAGATTAGGCTTAATTGTGCTCTTTTTGGGTATATTTTCATTTCATATCAATTTCGGGGCTTATTCGCATTCTTGACACAAAATACGGTTTTTATCGTCCTTATTGGCTTCCTATTATATTTCCTATGCTCCTGCCATTATTTCTATCATATAACCATTTTTTGGGAATTATTTGAGCGTTGAAATATTTTATATAGCTTATTGGGAGGTCAATATTGTGTTTTTAATAGTCATTAAATTAATTTTCACATCAAATTGACTAATTTCTCCTTCTCCTATTTTTCAGGTACTCCTGGGAGTCTTGGGGATTTTCCAGAATTTTTTGGGAATTTTCTGGGCCTCCTCGGTATTTTTGGTGGTTTTTATGGAGGAGAAAAGGGCTTTAAAAGGGGAAAAGAGAAAATCAACTGGGCGCCACGTGGCGCAATCTGGCTGCGCCACGTGGCGCAGGTCCGCCGGCCCGCGCTGTTTTTGCGAGCAGCGAACGCGCGCGCATTTATATTAAAAAAAATAAGTTTTTTTTATTTAAGCGGGCCGGCCTGCAGTGGCCGGCCCGCTTTGTTTTAATTAAAAAAAAATAACAAAAATAAGCGCGCGCACGGGCCGGCCCAGCGGCCGGCCCGTTTTGTTTTTTTTCAGCTGAAGCGCGCGCGCTGGCGATGTGGGGCCCGCCCGCTGATGCGGGCGGGTTTGGGGAGAGTTTCGCGGGTCGGATCTGACCCGGATTCGACCCGCAATACATTAAAAGGGACTGCTGTGCGTTTTTTGAAGGATATCTCGGTTTTTGGGGGTTTTTGCTTGCGTTTTTTAGGGTTCTTGGAGCCCTAGCTCCAATTTTCTAGTGCTTGGAGGGGGAAGAGGCCATTAAAGGATGAAGGAAGCTAGGAGGAGGAGCTAAAGTGGAAGGGGATGCTTCATTTGGAGAGATTTGGGTGAAATCATTCCTCTCCCTTTTGTAATTTCATATCTCTCAATTTGTATTGAATATTGGGTTATTTTTGAATGAGAATTCCATCTTTGATTTCATAATGATTGAGTAGTGTAAGATTGCTTGGGATGTGATTTATTGATGTTGTGTGTTAATTATTGCCCTAACTCCCTCTTGCCTATTATATTGTTAATGTTGGATGTATAATTAGGGCACAATTTCATTGGCCAAGTCCCGAGAGGGCAATTTGAGAAAATGTCATGCTCGTAATTTGATTAGTGTTCGATTTTACGTCCATCCCTATTGCTAATTGTGATGTCCTTTAATGTTAAATTCTCCGATTGGGCTTCCTTAGCCGGATGACCAATTGAAGTATATGAGGGTAATTTGTGCTTAATTAACACCAACATTAGTGAATTCACAACCCATGCTCCTCGCCTTGCTACCCTAATTTCTCCCTTTGGCTCTCTAACCCTACCAATATATGTTAGGATTTTTAGTTTCACTTCACGTTTTTCACCACGATTTCCGACATTTCCGCCGTAATTTAGGTAGTTGTACAACACTTTAATTTTCTTTATCAATCAAAATTTGTGAATATAGAACGACTTGTCCCTGTGATCCGACCCGGTACTCACCGGTTATTTTTATATTGCATTGACGCTCCTACGCTTGGGAGCGGAAGGCGTGCACTTGCGCGTTTTTCCGAGTCAACCAATTGGCGCCGTTGCCGGGGACAACGGTTTCTAGTAGTAGCATTTTTTGATTGATTTTGAAACTTTTAGTGTGATACTCCTATCTCTTAGTGTGTGTCTTTCTATTTGTTTATTTTCCACTTTTGCGTCGTTTGGTTGTTTATTTTCATTTGTTTTGTGAAATTTTTTTTTAACAACATGGCATCACCTTCAATTTTTTCGGACGTTGATTTGGAGGATATCCCACTTCCGCCATATTTCCATGGCACGGAGTGGGAGAACCCTCACTTACATATTAAAAATTTTGAAGATTGGATGCATTCATGTCTTGGTGGGAATATCGATGATGATTGCATATATTTTAGATTCTTTCCCGATTCTTTACAGGATGATGCTAGACTTTGGTTTGATTCATTGTCTCTGGACTCACATTTTACTTGGTTGTCATTTCAGGCTGAATTTCTCCGAGTGTTTTTGCCTATCTTTTTGGAGCAGGTACATGGGCGGCAGGCCATGGAGCATGTAGCGAGCTTTATCCAGGCTGAGTGGGAGGCCTACCATCAGGCTTGGCAGAGGTTCACTGATTTGGTGCTTGCATGCCCACACCAGAGCTTTCACGAGGATCATCTTCTGCAGATCTTCTACACAGGGTTATCGCCATCTGGGCGAGATTTGGTGCAGATGAGCTGCGGTGGAGAGTTCTTTGATTATTCGACAGAGGATTCTTGGTTGTACCTGAGAGACCTTGCAGAGTGGGAGCAGACTGAGCCATCTGGAGAGCCGTCACTTGGATATGAGGATGATGGCCAGTCCCAGTTTCCACTTCAGGATGCAGAGCTGCAGGTCCAGTGTCAGTTTGAGGAGCCACCTTTGGGCTCTTTTTCTTGCGACCCCATGGGATATAGAGCAGAGCAGGAGGATGGGTTGCATGAGAGCCAGGTAGATGATATTGACGGAATATATTTTGATGAGTCGGAGGAGATAGATGATGGAGTGCGTGTCGACCACGACGGTGGCACGATGCATTTTCATTTTGAGGTTGATGATGAAGTGGATGTGCATGATGGCCGAGAACAGATCGAGTACACCATTGAGCCTGAGCCACAGCCCACTTCAGAGTTAGCTTCACAGGTCGAGGCGGTTGAGTATTTTGGGAGGACGACTGAGATGAGCTATTTCTGGGATGGCGAGGATGATGCGTGCTTGGATTTGCCCGAGACGTGTCTACCTCCAGTCATATCACAGATGTCACTTCCCTCGCCTCAGGATGCGCACTTGCTAGTCATCGAGGAGGTTTGTCGGGAGCATTTACCAGTTGTGGGGAGTGCCGCAGAGACTGTTGGTGTTGATATTGATTACGAGGAAGAGGATAGCGACAGGGATTGCGAGATGGTATATATTGAGCCCGAGCTCCCTTTTACTCCAATTTGCTCTCTGCAGCCCCTTCCACCTCCTCTTGAGGCCGTGCATCATTCCGAGCCTAGCATCGCGTTTCAGGGAAGTTCCCATCTTACTTTTTCCTCCACCCCCGAATCAAATTATTTACTTCCATATCATAATGATTCGGATTGTCGTCATTTGATCGTAAATTCTTTTATTCATTTCGACGACCCATTTTGGCAAGCTTTTCACTTGGATGGGCGCTCTCGCCCAATTATTTTTGACACGACCTATCTCCCCCATTTTACAGGAACCTATCACAAGGAGATGCTTGGGGTTGTGTCGCTTGCCATTGATGCCCGCAATGGAGGTAGGGCATTGGATGTGACGACGCTCGCGGAGGAGCGTAAGGATATGATCGAGCAGTTGCCACCACCGTTATACATTCGAGATCCGCCATTTGCCACGGTGTGTTCTTTCCATGTAGTGTAAATAAATAAAAATTAGTTAGTTTGCTTTCGTGTGCTTTTCTTTTCTTTTCTAGGATCTTTTGCCGAGATTTAGTACTCTCCCAACATTGAGGACAATGCTTATTTTAAGTTGGGGGGAGAGTGTTAGAATCTTTAGGTTTGTTAAATTTTTTGGCCTAATTTTTTTTTTTGAGATTCCTCCAAGTCTCGCCTCATTCCATGAATTCATTGCATATCATATTTTGGCTTCCTCGTTCCTACGACATTAGCTTTGTTTAGTCCCTACTTGCTTAATGCCATGCGATTTTTCGGATTATCATTTTGGTATCGATTTCTCGATGTTGGATTGGTATGTTTCATTTCTTTTCCAATTTGGATTCATATGTTAATATACCATGTATGAAGCTATTTCATATGTCGTGATGTCTTTTTGAGACAATTTGGGAAAAGTTTGGTGTAAGCGATTTCATGTGTTGGGATGAATGGTGTAGTTTTTAATTGGATTGCGAGTGGCCAAATTGTGTTCGCTTTGTTTTCCTCTTAGGAGTGGGTGGATGAGTTGCTAATTTGTGTTGGAATGAGAAATAGAGTAGTATAAGTGAATGGTTTTTCTAATCAAATCGAGTAGCCGGTGCCCCACGAAACATTGGGGAGGACGCCAAAGATGAGATTTAGGGAATCATTCCATCCATTTGCATATATAGCGTCATCGCGTGTATGTAAATGTGGCTGTGTTTGCATTTATAGCGTTATCGCGTGAATGCAAAACATAAACATACAAAATCCAAAAACATACAAAAAAAAGAGAAAAAGAAAAGAAAAAGAAAAAAATGAATGAATAAGCAACATGAGTGATGCAGTCTTATCTCCCACAACTTAGAGGAAATTTCTTTTGTTTTGGCCATTTTCATGAAAATTTGAAAATTTTGACATCGTGATATTTTCCCGATACGTGTGATACGGTGCTTATTTCCTTACTTTTCTTTGAATTGGATTGAGGGGAGTATCATTTGTTGTTTACTTTCATATATTTGGTATATTGGCTTTGAAATCATTTGGAAATCCCATGTTGGGGTGTGCCATGAAGATATTCTGATTTTGGTGTATGTCATTCAATTTAATCCGAATTTATCGCGTATTTTGCTAGGGACTAGCAAAAAGCTAGTTGGGGGGTGTGATTCGGGATATAAATTGCATATTTTCCCCCCTAATTACCCCCATTTTGTGCCAAAGATTAGGCTTAATTGTGCTCTTTTTGGGTATATTTTCATTTCATATCAATTTCGGGGCTTATTCGCATTCTTGACACAAAATACGGTTTTTATCATCCTTATTGGCTTCCTATTATATTTCCTATGCTCCTGCCATTATTTCTATCATATAACCATTTTTTGGGAATTATTTGAGCGTTGAAATATTTTATATAGCTTATTGGGAGGTCAATATTGTGTTTTTAATAGTCATTAAATTAATTTTCACATCAAATTGACTAATTTCTCCTTCTCCTATTTTTCAGGTACTCCTGGGAGTCTTGGGGATTTTCCAGAATTTTTTGGGAATTTTCTGGGCCTCCTCGGTATTTTTGGTGGTTTTTATGGAGGAGAAAAGGGCTTTAAAAGGGGAAAAGAGAAAATCAACTGGGCGCCACGTGGCGCAATCTGGCTGCGCCACGTGGCGCAGGTCCGCCGGCCCGCGCTGTTTTTGCGAGCAGCGAACG
The DNA here is from genome assembly GCA_030789695.1 of Scilla litardierei. NCBI lineage: Eukaryota > Viridiplantae > Streptophyta > Magnoliopsida > Asparagales > Asparagaceae > Scilla > Scilla litardierei. The sequence goes on along the minus strand of CM061142.1, from coordinate 662,783,165 downwards.
CGCGCGCATTTATATTAAAAAAAATAAGTTTTTTTTATTTAAGCGGGCCGGCCTGCAGTGGCCGGCCCGCTTTGTTTTAATTAAAAAAAAATAACAAAAATAAGCGCGCGCACGGGCCGGCCCAGCGGCCGGCCCGTTTTGTTTTTTTTTCAGCTGAAGCGCGCGCGCTGGCGATGTGGGGCCCGCCCGCTGATGCGGGCGGGTTTGGGGAGAGTTTCGCGGGTCGGATCCGACCCGGATTCGACCCGCAATACATTAAAGGGGCCTGCTGTGCGTTTTTTTGAAGGATATCTCGGTTTTTTTTGGGTTTTCTCTTGGGTTTTCTCCTCTAAAAGAAATCTAGGGTTTGGGAAAGCTTGGAGAAGGAAAAGAGCTCAAGAGAGAAGACAAAGGGGGAAGCTATCTTCTCAAAAGGGGGTGTCTTTGCCTTAAGCTTGTATTTTCTTCATTTCTCTTGTTGAACTTTGTTGCTTGTAAAAACATTTGGATGCTGATTTTGAAATCAAATATAGTGTTCTTGTGTATAATGAGTGGCTAGTCTTATTGTGTGTGTTTATGGTGGATGGTTGTATGTTGGGCTTGTAGATTTCATTTCCAACTTGATTTTAACCTCTTGTATGTGGATGAAACATTGAGTTAGGGTTGTCTATTGGAACCCTAGTGGGAAATCCAAAGAGAGGTTCATCCTAGTGGACCCTCTCTATTGTGTTTATTGTAAAATTTTCTCAATGTTTCATTCACTACCTTTGCGCACCCAACGTGTTCGATGAAATGCCAAACTATCCGATCACACTCTCCTTAGCCGGATGAGGGATCGTAGTGATTCGAAATGAAGTTTGAAGCCCAACTACACCATGAAACCATGAACACTCACATTTCTCATATTTGTTTGCTATCCTACATATTTCGTTGTTTGCATGCTTAACGGAAGTTCGTTCTAAAAATTCACTCAACCGGTCCTCTCCCCCAAAGGGTGGTATTTCTCACACCGCATAAGCTAATTGTGTCCGTTGTTGATTTTAAGCGAGTTGTCCCCGTGTTCGACCCTAGGCTCACTAGGATTTTTACTACTTGGCGACCTCCTACACTTGGGAGTTAGCACGTGCAATCTTTTGTTCACGCCAAGTTTTATTTTCCCCCCTAATTACCCCCATTTTGTGCCAAAGATTAGGCTTAATTGTGCTCTTTTTGGGTATATTTTCATTTCATATCAATTTCGGGGCTTATTCGCATTCTTGACACAAAATACGGTTTTTATCGTCCTTATTGGCTTCCTATTATATTTCCTATGCTCCTGCCATTATTTCTATCATATAACCATTTTTTGGGAATTATTTGAGCGTTGAAATATTTTATATAGCTTATTGGGAGGTCAATATTGTGTTTTTAATAGTCATTAAATTAATTTTCACATCAAATTGACTAATTTCTCCTTCTCCTATTTTTCAGGTACTCCTGGGAGTCTTGGGGATTTTCCAGAATTTTTTGGGAATTTTCTGGGCCTCCTCGGTATTTTTGGTGGTTTTTATGGAGGAGAAAAGGGCTTTAAAAGGGGAAAAGAGAAAATCAACTGGGCGCCACGTGGCGCAATCTGGCTGCGCCACGTGGCGCAGGTCCGCCGGCCCGCGCTGTTTTTGCGAGCAGCGAACGCGCGCGCATTTATATTAAAAAAAAATAAGTTTTTTTTATTTAAGCGGGCCGGCCTGCAGTGGCCGGCCCGCTTTGTTTTAATTAAAAAAATAACAAAAATAAGCGCGCGCACGGGCCGGCCCAGCGGCCGGCCCGTTTTGTTTTTTTTCAGCTGAAGCGCGCGCGCTGGCGATGTGGGGCCCGCCCGCTGATGCGGGCGGGTTTGGGGAGAGTTTCGCGGGTCGGATCTGACCCGGATTCGACCCGCAATACATTAAAGGGGACTGCTGTGCGTTTTTTGAAGGATATCTCGGTTTTTGGGGGTTTTTGCTTGCGTTTTTTAGGGTTCTTGGAGCCCTAGCTCCAATTTTCTAGTGCTTGGAGGGGGAAGAGGCCATTAAAGGATGAAGGAAGCTAGGAGGAGGAGCTAAAGTGGAAGGGGATGCTTCATTTGGAGAGATTTGGGTGAAATCATTCCTCTCCCTTTTGTAATTTCATATCTATCAATTTGTATTGAATATTGGGTTATTTTTGAATGAGAATTCCATCTTTGATTTCATAATGATTGAGTAGTGTAAGATTGCTTGGGATGTGATTTATTGATGTTGTGTGTTAATTATTGCCCTAACTCCCTCTTGCCTATTATATTGTTAATGTTGGATGTATAATTAGGGCACAATTTCATTGGCCAAGTCCCGAGAGGGCAATTTGAGAAAATGTCATGCTCGTAATTTGATTAGTGTTCGATTTTACGTCCATCCCTATTGCTAATTGTGATGTCCTTTAATGTTAAATTCTCCGATTGGGCTTCCTTAGCCGGATGACCAATTGAAGTATATGAGGGTAATTTGTGCTTAATTAACACCAACATTAGTGAATTCACAACCCATGCTCCTCGCCTTGCTACCCTAATTTCTCCCTTTGGCTCTCTAACCCTACCAATATATGTTAGGATTTTTAGTTTCACTTCGCGTTTTTCACCACGATTTCCGACATTTCCGCCGTAATTTAGGTAGTTGTACAACACTTTAATTTTCTTTATCAATCAAAATTTGTGAATATAGAACGACTTGTCCCTGTGATCCGACCCGGTACTCACCGGTTATTTTTATATTGCATTGACGCTCCTACGCTTGGGAGCGGAAGGCGTGCACTTGCGCGTTTTTCCGAGTCAACCAATCAGCCCGCTGGGGGAGTTGCCCCCAGCCTTACGGTCGTCCCGTGTGATCGACTTGCTGGGGTAGTTGCCCCCAGCCTTACGGTCGATCCGTGTGATCGGCCCACCGGGGTAGTTGCCCCAGCCTTACGGTCGATCCGTGCGATCGGCCCGCTGGGGGAGTTGCCCCCAGCCTTACGGTCGATCCGTGCGATCGGCCCTCTAGGGGAGTTGCCCCCAGCCTTACGGTCAATCCATGCGATCGGCCTGCTGGGGTAGTTGCCCCCAGCCTTCTGACCGATCAGCATAACAAGTCTGCCCCCGGGAGGGGGATGAGTTTCCACCTACTCCGCGGTCGATCGCCAAGCTAGATACGGTGAGAAAAAGCAGAGCTGTACTAACACGGTTTTCTTTTCATTCCTTGAACCCGGGTGTACATTTGGAGGAAAATAAAACGGGGAAGGCGAGGGCAAGCTAATCCTGCCTGGGTGAGGCTGTAGCTAATTGTCCCGTCCGCTCCCTCGATGAAGCGCATAGCCGCCTGAACCACGTTCACCTTCTTTCCCTTGTCCATTTACTTGGACGTCCCTTCTCCGGGGGCGGCGGTTGAGTTGCCGACAAAATTCTTTAAGTGGCATCAGCTGACCAGTTTCTCTATATCCTTCTTCAAGTGCCAACAGTCATCGGTGTCATGGCCATTATATTTGTGGTACTTGCAATATTTCTCTTCGTCATTGCCGCCTCTCTTCATCCTCGGAGGCGGCCTGCTAAAGCGCCCCTCCTTTTGAGCGTGTGCAAGGACGACGTCCGGGGCTGTGTTCAGATTGGTGGGTCGTGTCTCCTCCCTGTGCTGCTTTCCTTTGGCCTTCTTCTCCTGCCAAGGTTCGTCAGGTCCGTGGCATTCGTGCTCGTCCCGCTTGAAGCCCCGTCAAGCCCCTGTTGGGTGACTTCCGTCATCTGCAGCCAGCGCTTTCTCCGTCAGCATGTAGCGCTCCGCCCAAGCTATGACCTCAGCGAGGTCTTTCAGGGGATCATTCTGTAATGACTTCTTCAGGCCCCTGTGCCGGAGCCCTTTCTTCAGGGCCGTTTTCACGACCAGCTCGGGACAACTCTCCACATTCAGTCTCTCCACGTTGAAGTGACGCATGTAGTGCCTCAGGGTTTCTCCGGGACCCTGCACCACATTGAACAGGAGTTCTAAGTCTAGTTTTACCTGATGTCCAGCCATGAACTGTTTGCAGAACTGCTGGGAGAAGTTCTCGAATCTGTCGATAGAACGGTTGGGGAGGCTGTGGTACCAACTCCGGGCTGATTTCCAAAGGATGGAGTAGAAGCCTATGTAGATTAGGGTGTCTTCGGCTCCTTGGAATGCCATGACCCCCTCATAGTCCATCACGTGGTCTTCCGGGTCCCCCGTGCCGTCATACTTCTCTAAAGTTGGCACCTTGAATCTGGAGGGCACATGTGCTTCAGTTATCCTTCTGGTCAACAGGTAGCGGTCGCCCCTGGTGCCCCCCGGACGCCCTCCCGTGCTAATACAGGGGTCAAGTTGCTGAGGCGAGCGAACGGGGTCACGTGGGGGGCTCGCCAGAATCACAGCTGAGCCGGGGATGGGAGTTGGCCGGCGGGCGCCTCTCCTCTCCCGTCAGTATTCTCGACTCATTCGCCTTCGCGATGGGGACTTCCACTCCGGCTGGGTCGGTCCCCAATGGGTCGACGATTGGTCGATCGTCGATTTTTCGAGCCTGGTCGCCGAGACGAGGCCATAGCCGATTCGTCTCCAGCTTGCTCGGGACCTACCTTGCCCCCCTCCCGAAGCGAGGTGGGCATGAGGGATCGCACTGGGACAAAGTTCGGTAGGGTGAATCGCCGTTCAGGGTTGGCTCCCCCATCCACGTGGTCAGTGACCACGGCCGAGCGTAAATACCGGCGGACCCCTCCCTGATCGAGGGTACCCGCCGTCCCATCTCCTAGGATGAACAGGTTACTGACGAGCTGTTGAATCGTGGCGGCCAACGTCCTGAAGTGGGCATTGGTCTCCTGGGCAAAGAGATAGAGCTGCTCTTGGGTCACTGAGCATGAGTTGCCCGTCCCATCAGTGGTGTGGCTGTGCTGGTTCTCGGGAGGGACGTAATCGCCCTCCTTGTGGATAGGGGGCATGCACCCCGGGCCGTTGCAGACTGGTTCCATTTCGGTGGTTTGACGTGGGCTTGTGTTCGTTCCCACAAACGACGCTAGATGTTTACGGGTGTTTTCTCACCACTGGATCGTTGACCAGGGGTTGGACAGTCAACGTGGTCAAGTGACCGGTTGAAATCCCTTGGTCCTGCCAAGCGTGCGTGTACTCGACGAGGGTTGCTTGGGTCCTCACGCCAGCTCCAAAAACGGCTGGCTTGGGAGATCGAGGACGAGCAGGCTCTTCGTCCGGGGTGCTTGGCCTCGGTCAGCAGGGTGTAGAGGGGTAGCCTCGACACCTAGATGAGCGCTCGGCCTCGGTCAATCAAGTGCGGAGGGGTAGCCTCGGTGCCTTGATTGTCTCTTAGTCTCGGTTGATGGCGATGCTCGTCGGGGGCAAGCGAACTTAATGTTGCGTGCGCCTTTCTTCAGTGAGTTCCATGCTGAGGGGTAGCCTCGGTGCCTTGGGATCTGCTCGACCTGGACAGACGAGGAAGCTCGTCAGGGGCGAGCGGGCTCAATGTTGTGTGTGCCTTGCTTCAGCGAGTTCCGCGCTGAGGGGTAGCCTCGGCGCCTTGGATCTACTCGACCTGGACAGACGAGGAAGCTCGTCAGGGGGGCCGGACCTTGGTTTCAGCCAAGTCCCCTCCGATGCCTAAGTCAGAACGGATCTGAAAGATACTCGGCAGGACCCGTACGACTCGTAGGGAGGCCGATACGCGTATTCTCGGACCGAGCTAGGAGAGGAAAGGCAATGGGGAAAACAAGGTCTTTTAGTAGAATACCTCTGTCTAATGGTATCTGAGGTCAGCACCTTTTCTTCGTTCCCCCTTGAATCCCTATATAGGGATTCTCCCACGATCGTCCCGTCTTCACGCCTCCTATTCGGCCCCCACGATCCGCCTCCCTCCGGGCGTCTTCATACGCGATGAAGGTGGGTTAATGGGGTCCCTTAATGGTCATTAAGAGGGAGTGTTTTGGGGAACGGTTAACTCCCGCAGTCGTGGGCTGACCGGGCACACGTCCGATCGGGGCTGATCCGATACAGGGCCTCCAGGGGGTCTTCGACGGTTGGCCCAACTCCTTTTGGGAGCCTTCTTCTTCCCGCGTGGGCTTGGACCGCTTGCTTTTGGGCCTCTCTAAAATGGTCGTATCAAGTGTGAATGTTGGTTATACCATTGTGGTTTTTTATAAAGGTTTAATATGGTTTTGTTCTAAGATATTTGCATTTAAAAAGGTGTATTGTTCCTTTTTTTGATACATCGGAAAGCTGGTTAAAGGCGCGGCACAATCCGCGTTCACCATGGATCGATCTCTGGTTACTGGGAAACAGTTGTAAATCCTTTGGCAAAGTTTTATTGTTTCACACTATAAATTGCAGTAGGATTTAGCAAATAATGAGATGGATGACATTTCATTTCGTCAAAACAAGCTTGAGGGGCATGGTTTGACAACTGGACTTAGTTTCTAAGATGGATGGAGTTTGATTTGATTTGTTAGGGTGTCAAAATAGAGTGTTTGAAACTAATGTTTGGACGCAACTAACCCTATGAAAATGGAACTTATGAAAATAGAAGTATGTAGATCAGGTGGTATCTATCTAGTAGATCAGGTGCAAGACACAAAAAGGCATGCCCTACAGAAAGTATAAGTCCATGTGAGGCTTGTACTTTCTATTTTTTTGTGTCTTGGCACCTGATAGATCAGGTGCCATTTTTTCTACATTATTCTCATGAAATAGAATCATGTAGATCAGGTGCAAGACACAAAAAGACGGGTCCTCGGAAAGTATAAGCTCATGTAGAGCTTATACTTTCTACTTTTTTGTGTCTTGACACTTGATCTATCAACTACAAGGTCATCGAGGTCCTCGGACTCGCGACTTATCAACTAGCTAATTCAGAGGGGAAGATCCTCACCCATAACTAGAACGTCGAGCACCTGCACAAATATTATCAATGAGATCGCCCACAAATGCATCTCTTTTCTTCCATCTACCTGAATAAAATCGTTTGAGCCTATTCAGCTTCGTATTTTACGACCGGGAGAAGCTCACTCAGGATGAGGGAGACCTCGCGGGGTGAGCGCCTTAGCAGAGGCTCGTGAGGCTAGGGGATAGACCTCTAGCATGTTGACTCCCCCAACCGGTCGACAGGTTGAGGACCCCCCCTCCCCCCCCCCCTGGGCCGGCCAGGGGGGTGGATCGATCGTAAGGCTGGGGCAACTCCCCGAGCGGGTCGGTCCGTCGATCCTCCATCAGACTGGGAGTAGCCCTCCTAGCAAGCTGAACGACACCGATCGGTCGTAAGGCTGGGAGAAACTCCCCCAGCAGGTCGGTTAACCGGCCGACCGTAAGGCTAGGGGCAACTCCCCTAGCAGGTCGGTCAAGAGGTCGACCTCAGCGGTCAAACTCATCGGTCAGTCGCAAAGACACGGGGTCGCACCCCTAGCAGACTGACCGAACGAACCGACTGTAAGGCCAGGGGCAACTCCCCCGGCATGTTGGCGCACCGATCGGATCGTGAGCCTGGGGATAGCGTCCCCCAGCCAGCCGACCGGCCAAACACGCTGCAAGGATGGGGGGCAACACCCCCGGCAGGATGGCCACCTCATCGCCAACAAACCCCAAAAAGGGGACACACACCAAGGGGGAAGATGAGCAGTCACAGGCAGAAAAAGGAGACTTCATTTCTAAATAGAAGTAGACAGGAGTGTGTGTTACACAACAACACAATAACCGGGCGACAAGGTTAAACCCTCTCTCACTCGTCTCTGCCTGGAGCCCCCTCAGGGCCGCCGACAGGTTGCACATGAGGTCCGCCCCGTGTCTCCACCTCGCCGTCGGAGTACACCCAGAGCTCCTCGAAATTGATCCCCGAGAGTGGAAACCTCTTCTGGATCTCGGATTGGCAGCGGGCGAACCCCTTCTCGAACGCTTCGGACATAGCCGTGGCTACGAAAGAAAGGACATACTCTTCCACGGCATCTTGGGCAATCTGAGCGGGGTTCACCACCTCCAGCTCTCGGATCCGGTCTTCGAAGATGGTGGACCGATGCTGATGCTCTACCCGCTCCACCTCGATCTCTCTAGATCTCGCATTAAGATAGACTAGAAGAGCTTTTTCTCTCTCCTCCGCCGCCTCCTGAAGGCTGGAGAGCTCCGGGATGTTGGCCGCAACGACAGGGGCAGGGCCTACGATAGCTTCGGCGTCCGCTTCGGCGGCCTCCATGAGCTCGACAATCAGGTCCTCAGCCTTAGACTTCCCAACCAAAGCCAAGGCTTTCTCCCGATCTGACTTCTCCAAAGCAGAGGAGAGTTCAGCTACCCAGGTCTCCAGGGACTTGACGCACGCCTCAGCCAGCTGGCTTGCCTCTCCCTCGCCCCCCTCGGCCTCGGCAGTCCGCGCCACGGCAGCCTTGGCATGAGAAAGAGCCTCGAATTGGCGCCTTATCGAAATCCCAACCAAGGACAACTGCACCAAGAGACGGGGATGAAATGAAGACGGCTACTAGGAACCAGGTATGCAAGAATGCCTCACCTGTTGACCAGCATGGACCATGAAGGCGGCTAGGCGGTCGCCTTTGACCCCATCCAACGCAGCTTGGTCCGGAGAAAGGCAGCAGTTATCAGCCAGCCGCACCGCCACTCCACAGTCAGCAAAAACCGACTCCCTCAGCCCCACCGGGAAGCGAGGTCGGAGAAGACCCTCGCTCGACTGAGGTAAATTGACAGGAACCGAGTGGAACGCTCCCATGTATCGCTCGTAAACCTCAGGGAGAGGGCTCTGCGACGGCGATGAGGGCCCGGCCCACGGCCAAGTGGCCTCAACCGAGGAGGACGGGGCCCGACCCTCAGACGGTGGAACGCCAACCTCCTTGACTTGGTCACGGGCCTTCTTTGAGGCGCCCGGTAAGGGGGAGGATGGAGCTTGCCCCCTCGCTCTCTTGGAACCTACACCAGGAGGCCCGCCCCGCTGTTTCTTTCGGACCTCCAATACGTGATCCCTCCTTTGCGGAGCAGGCTCTGGGACCGTGACTTGGGGAGGGGTCGGAGAGGAACCAGGGGCAAATCCACCTGTACAAGGGGGGCAGAAGAAAGGGTCAGAACTGGTCGGGATAGCCCCAAACATCAGCTCCTCCGAGCGGCGGACGTCAGCAGAACTCACTAATGGGCCAAGTGGTCTTCCGCAAGTTAAGATCGTCAAAGAGAACGTCGATTCTCTGGTCCCTCACAGGGACCGCCAGCAGGGTCTTCACTGCCTCAAGCTCGGCATCGGTTGGGTCGCCCAGCTCAAGAGCCAGCGTGCTGACGGTGCTCCATTGGGTCGGGAAATCTACGGGAAGACGACGAAGACGTATTCACCCTTCTAGAGCTTTAAGGAGCTCGGCAGCCCAAGCACCAGGCTCATCTTTGGCCGAGCACTGATATAAATCCAGGCCCCCGACTGATGATGGCTCAGACGGTAGAATTGGGCGAAGAGTCGGAAGGAGGGGACCACCCCCTTCAGTACGCAGAGAACAACGAACCCGACGATGAGCCCAATGGCGTTGGGGCAGAATTGGCATAAGGCCGCTCTAGGAGCTCGCAGAAATTCGGCGATGAAGGGGTGGAGAGGAAACCGAAGCCCGAACCGAAAACACTTTTCGTATACCCCGACCTCCTGTGGACTGGGGAAGCAGATCCGCTCGTCGGATTCAGGAGCCCGGGTAGAGCATTGGGGAAGAAGATAGCGGGTGCGCATATCCCCAAAGACGAGGGCCACCCCAGAACCTCGGAGGGCACCCCTGAAAGCACGCCCCCATGACAGCGAACCGCAGAGACCGACCCACAAGCCAGTCTGGGATCACCGACGTCCTCTAGCCGACCCGAACCAGTGGCGGAGGATGACGACATGAGGTGAAGCTTGAACATGATTCAGTTTGACGAAGAGAAAAGGGAAGAGATGGGGGGATGACGATTGGTGAAGCCAGCTCGATGGACCTCGATTCCCCATTCACCCCTCTCTTTCCCCAAGACGACCCCTCGCACGGTGGGGATGAACGCGCGGGGGCACGTGGCAGCATCTGGGAGCCGACGACGCTTCGAAACCCACACCTAGAGGGATTTGAACGGACCGCCTCATGATGGCCTCTATTTAATGAACCAGCCTCGACTGGCACGCCTGTCAAAATCGGCGGAAGTCACATTGGTCGAGCCGAGCCGGCCGGAGCGGATCGACACGACCGATGGGGGCAATTGATACGCCTACTTTGGAGAAGCCCCAGAACCGGGGGGCCCGAGCCCAACCCGAGGGCGGGAGGCCCACGAAGAAGGTACGGCCCGATCAATGAGACCCACGGGAAATCTCAAACCCGAACCATCCACGGTCCGACACGCTCATAACCAGCCCACTATCACCGGGGGTAACCACTCCCCCCGAAGCACGATGCCTTAATGTCCATTAAGGAGCCCCGTAATCGGCTCCCCCATGATGCAGGCAGGCGCCTTCGTGGGGACGGATCTCGGGGGTGTGAGTGGGGCGGACAGCGTGGGGGCGTGGATCGGCAGCACACGTGGACGAAGCTCCAAAAAAGGACCGGAAGGACGACCAAGAAAGGGATCGAATCTCAGGTACCCAAATCTGAGGTGTTCCATCAGCGACTTTGGTTTTCCACCATTTCTCCCCCTCCCTTAGCTCGTGTCGTGGGTCAGTGTATCGAACTACTCTCAAGTCATACCTACCACGCCGAGTATTCCACAGACCTTGAGCTGACTTAGGCATCGGAGTGGATTCGGCCGGAACCAAGGTCCGGCCACCGTGACGAGTTTCTCGTCTATTCAGGAAGAAGCTGACCGAGGCGCCGAGGCTACCCCTCAGCGCCCGACGACCACCCTCGCTACTAGCAGGTGTGGCTACCGACCAGAGACCGAGCACCGAGCGAAGCCCCGAGGCTGCCCCTCGACGCCCGTCCAACCGAGGCCAATCCCATCGAACAGAGCCGAGGCCTCCCCTCTGCTCCGCTTCAGCCTAAGACCGACGCTCGACCCCGATTCCATCTTCGACCCACGCTGAGCGCACGTGAGCTTGGCGTGTCCAAGGGATCTCAACCGACCCCTTGACCACGTTGACCGTATAGTCATCGATCAACGATTCAGTGGTGAGAAAGAAAACACACGTAAACAAATCAAAAAGCCGACCGAATCTAGAACTCGCGACACAAGCACACCTCTCTCGTGCACCAACTCAGCCCAGTCATGGGATTGCGTGAGTCCCCAAGCCAGCCTCTTTAATCTGGCCCCATCACATTAAATCTGCTCTACGTACACATTAACTGACATTTACCTAGTTTTGTGTAGATCCTCGAGACAACCAAACAGTTGGAGTACATAACTCCCATATTTGGACACCACTTTAATGTATTCACGCATTTTAATGCATGCCAGTTCGTTAGCACCCGGCAGCAGTCATTACTCCTGAATCTCTCAAGAGCCCACCTACTTCCCTCTCAAAATCCTTATAAATCCACCCTCAATGTCTCTTCGCTTGTAGTAGACTGGTAGTCGTAGAGAGAGAGAGAGAGAGAGTAGCAAAATGGCTAGGTGTTATCTCATCACCTTTGCGTTACTGACGTTTGTTCTGGTTAACACTTGTGCTGCTCGGTACGTGCCAACATCCAAAACTGCACCTAATCAGCAGACCACCACTGTGGCTGCCCATAAGCAGAGCAGCGTCAGCAACCCTGCAGCGGCTGGTGCTGATGACCAGAAGAATTTTATCGCCTATGGCGGAGGCATTGGCGGCTTCGTGGGCGGGGCCGGGGTTGTCGGCGGCTTCCCTGTGCTTGGTGGGGCCATCGGCGGCGCGAAAGGGTTCGGCGGCGCGATTGGCTCTGCAGGAGGACTTGGCGGCCTCGGCGGCGCCGGCGGCCTTGGCGGCGGTGCTGGTGGAATCGGAGGGGGTGCTGGAGGGATCGGCGGGTCAGGAGGCGGCATCGGGGGCGGATCCGGTGGTGGCATCGGTGGTGGTGGCGGTGCCGGGGGCGGTGCTGGTGGGATCGGCGGGACAGGCGGCGGCATCGGGGGCGGGGGCGGTGCGGGGGGCGGTGCTGGTGGGATCGGCGGGACAGGCGGCGGCATCGGGGGTGGATCCGGTGGCGGCATCGGTGGCGGTGCGGGGGGCGGTGCTGGTGGGATCGGCGGGACAGGCGGCGGCATCGGGGGTGGATCCGGTGGCGGCATCGGTGGCGGTGCAGGGGGTGGTGCTGGAGGAGGAATAGGGGGTGGTGGTGGTGCTGGTTGTGCTCATCCTTGAGTTGTGTTTACTAACTAGGTCACATGTTTGGTGGCTGTTAGAATACTAGGCTAGGCCTGGTGGTCGTTATCCTTAGGGGGGGAATAAATCATTATAGTAGTAGTCTGATCTGTTTGGTGAGCTAAGCCTTTGTGACCTGTGTGTCTCCGAGATCTGAAATGTATGTGGAAAACAAGCGTTTGATGATTAGTTTGTGTTCAGTTCAATGCCTTTTTTGGCTTTTATTTAGTCGATCCGGTGAAAACAAATGGAGCCTCTTAAGTTGCTGATAATTAATTACACTCTCCCACTCCGATTTCAAGTTTCATTGAGAATTACTACTGATTATGATCGAGATTTTGATTATGTAATTGGTGGATAAATGTACACTAATATTGATAAATGTACACTTATTTTGAAAAGATACTTAAAATTAAAGTATGGTGCTTCGTATGCTTTTGCTATTTAGATTATCTAGATTTACTAGTTGATTTTAGCCTAGATGGGCAAGCTAAAAAACATCGATTGGGCGTTTTAGTCATTTGACTCAAAATAACGTTTCCAATTTTACGTAAATTCTTGGTAGGCGTTACGCACGATCGGGCTCTGTAGATCTGTGCATCTCGTCTCCACGATCGCCCCGGTATTTTCGGTTTATTTTTCTGACGCCCGGATTGAAAGATATCACTCGGAGAAATTTCGACCGTTGATTTGACTAATCAGATTCAAATTTCGAAAACAAAAATTGAAATCAAATCTGATTATAGCCGAAATAATATTACTTTATAAACCAAATCCTAACAACCCTAACACATTCACGTTTTAACCTAGTGGCTTATATTGTTCAGCTGTCACAAAATTTTCTCCCAACAAAATAAGTTCTTTCCCTTTATAATTCCCCTTTATAATAGTATAATAACCTAGCCCAAAGGAAAACTCAGCCGCTTGCTTTCATCATAATACTCTCTCAAATGTTTTCCCTTCCAAAAACCCTAGGGAGACACTCTCACAGCCGCCACCAAGCAAGACTCCCCGAGTTCCCTTCCTCCCTCTCGCAACTCGCTCTCTCTCGCTCTGAGACCGCCCCGCAGGCACTGCGGCAACCCCGACCACCGCACGGCCTGACCGCCGTCGCACGGCGCCCACATCTGTCCGCGGCCGCCTGAAAAAGGCCCCGCCGCCGGCCTGTACACGCAGCGACGACAGCAGCAGCCATGGGCTGCTGCTGCTGCGATCTTTCCGACGCTGCACAGCCGCGAGCGCTGCCCCGCGCCCCCGATTCTCCGCTCGCACGCCGCCACAGCAGCCCCTCCGATCACCGGACCCGTGCAGCGCCGCTCGCCACTGTCGCATCTCCTTTTCCCGCCGCCGACGTTCAGCTATCCGCCGCTGCTGCAGCCGAGCCCGACCCTCACGGCCTGGAGCTCCTGACACCCTCCTCTACTCGCCCGCCGACCAGATTCCCCCTCAGGCAACCCCGAGCCATGCCTAGACCCCGCCGGCGAACCATCCTCTGCTCACGGGACAGAACAGAGGAGCCCCGCTTCGCCTCACCGTGACCTCCCCTTTTGCCAATGTCGTCGTCGTTGTCTGTCGCACGTCGCTGCCATTCACGGGTCACCCCGACCCACCGTCGAGCCGATCGCCTTGTTCCGTTGTCATCTGAGCCATGATCCCTTCATCTGCAACCAACCAACATGGGTGCACCGTATGATTGGTAAATGATAGGTATGCTCGCAGAATGCCATTTCTTTCGTAAACAAATGTTTTACTGTAAGTCTCAAATATAAATTAATAGATTATGTGTAATGGAATGTACCTCCCATGCAAGGACAGTTGCATAAATGTAGATCAGTGACCCTAAATTTTGTACACAACTGTTAGCAACAGTTAGCCTATGAGTCTATGAACTTGTGTTATAATATAGAGTACTATATGTGAGGTTAAATCATGATGTAATGGTTGTTGTTAGAGACGTGTTAGCAGGAGTAGCATGTTGGTATTTTTTTTAGTAATTGAATATACATGTATCAATGAGTGAAAACTCTTAAGTATTATTATAGGCGAGTATATGAACATCTCCCTTTAAACAGTGTTAACATGCTAGTAAAAGCTTGTTAATTGATAAGCTTATAGATGTTTCAAAATAAATAAATTGTAAAGATCAGGTTATATATATATTGCAGTATAGGAACTGTGCAAGAAGTGTTACATAAGCATTTAATAGATTAAGTTAGCAATAACTTTATTGGTTAAGTTTTTCTTTGACTTAATAATCCCAATCCTTGATGCAGTCATAACGCGCCTCTCCCCACGACCTCCTCTACCCGTGGCCGAGGAGTTTCAGACGACGCCGACGCTTCGCCATTCAGACCCGACATCCGCTTGTTGAACGACGTCAAAAGGTTAGTCCTCTAACGTGTAGTAAGAACCCACCCGTAGCAAAACGTAAAACCTAATCTAAAATTCGTCAACGTAAACTAAAGTTAATTTCTGCATCTTTAAAACGTTGCCACCATAGGAAAGATCGACAATCGGACAATTATTTCTGTGCACATAGGGTAGAAGTCGATCTAGATCAAACAGAACATCAAATTGTGACTTTTGACGAATAGGATAGTCCCGATAACCTAGAAACGAACCCTAATAGGATTTGATGAAATTGAGACCTGACACCGTCGCCGTGGCGATATTTCAGACGGACTTCCTTGGACGAGACGCTTGGACGAGACGCTTCGAGAGGACGACATAATCGCCATCGCAGGCAAGTGTACCCACTTGCGTTTTTGACCGTGCTTTGGTCGTAGATTGCTAGAACTGTTTGACTGTGAATGTATAGAACCGGACGTGAAATGATAGCGTCCGGGACACCCCTGACGACTTAGACTTGACGACGAAGTCTAAGCTCGACAAACAACAACTTTTGACACTGTAGGGCTATCTTGTGTGTGCGTGCGTGTGGACACCCTAGAATAACAATTCCTTACACTTGTCGTGTCTTGTCCCTGTTACACAAAAAGCCTTCGGGTGTTTCAGATGCTTTCCTTGCGGAAGTGATCCCTGTTATACAAAAAGCCTCCGGGCGTTTCGGATGCTTTCCTTGCGGAAGTGATCCCTGTTACACAAAAAGCCTTCGGGCGTTTCGGATGCTTTCCTTGCGGAAGTGATCCCTGTTATACAAAAAGCCTGCGGGCGTTTCAGATGCTTTCCTTGCGGAAGTGATCCCTGTTATACAAAAAGCCTGCGGGCGTTTCGGATGCTTCCCTAGCGGAAGTGATCCCTGTACTTCTTGTCCTGAGTTCCTGGGTTGGGGTAGGGTTGAGCGTGCGCACGGCAAGAGGGTCTGATCCCCCTCGAACCGTAAGGCGTGAACCCTTCGTGTCACACTTGTCTTGTCTTGTCCCGTCCTGTTTGTCCTGTCTTGTCCCGCCACGTCCCGACTTGTCTTGACACCTGTAGGTTAGTCCCCGTAGTTGGTAGCACACGCTACGACTACTACTTGTCCCGTTTTATTTTCCTGCTACGTTACTTCCTGTTGTGTTACCATGTTATAACCACAACATGCTAATCAACCAGTAAACTGTTGTGTAAAAGAACCTCAGCATGTTAATCAAACAGTAAACCGTTGTTTAAAGTTCGGTGCACTTGCAGTAAAGTCTAACCCTTCTTGTAGACTTTACCTGACGTACAGTTCCTTTTTCTTGGGTGCTGTACGTCAGGTGCTCAGCCAGAGTTCGTGGACGAGGCAGACTCACTGGAGCACGAGGAGCCGAGGACGTCGACCCAGAGTACGTGCCTGACGAGGACCAGACCGTGAGGTCTTTTTAGTCGTCTCTTTCAGAGGTTACTACTTTTAGTTTGCTTTTAGATAGTTTGTTGCCATGCTTAGGCTTTCTTTTTTAGACTTTGTACCAGTTGGATATTATATCTCTAATTTAATGAATGCCTTTTCCTTCCTGTACTTCTGTTGTTTCGAACTTTATTAATGCAAGAACCTGGAAACTTTAAAATGGTACACCTACAGACGCTTATTGGGTCCGAGCTTCACAGCTCCGGCCTAAGCGGGCCTTAGTCACGCTTCGCCTCCGTCCATTTTGGGAAGCGGGGCGTGACAGGTTTTAGTGGTGGCCCATGCAGGTCTCGCAAAAGTTTGGAACAATAAAAGTACCGCATTCATTTAATATCCACGTACAAGTCTGAATTAGTCTGCCAGTCTTAGATGGTATGAAGACTTAGATAGACACCCAGGTTGATAGTCAGACGCCTTGGTTAAGATTTAGTCGTCCTCGTCCTAGACTACCTTAGCATCCCCATTTGATTCTGATCGTGTTAGATTTCTATAGACCTCCTATTTAGTCGTTCGCTCGGGTCCATCGACTTCGGGCCCAGCCGAAGGTAACCTTGATCCTTTTAGGAACCTTCTCTTTAGACCCTGATATAGTCTAGCTCATTAGAAAGTCTTAGAGCTGAGCTAATCTAATCTTTAGATGACCCGATAATTAGAATCCCTGACTTCTAACGACTACCTGATCCTTACCCTTTCGTGTTATCAACCGTAGAGTCCCACCGTAGCTTCGTGAATCATATCCTAAGTATGTAACCGCCATGCGATCATTTTCTTTTCTCCCGATTCGCATGATCGTTTTCGGACGATTATCGTTGATCCTTCGAATCCCTTCCTTGGCCTAATCTGCTCCCCCTAAGAGTATTTTTGAAATTCCGTATTAAGTTTTTCGCTCAGCTTAAATTCTTTAAAAACCACTATACTATATATTTTGAAAATTTCTTGTTTTTTCGATTGAGTTAAAATTCTTTCACTGATTTTTTATTTTAAAAACCTCCTAGGTTGTAAAATTATTTTACTATCTCGTGCCTATTTTCAAATCGGTATCTTTCGTATTTCAGTTTTAAACCTTATTATCAAAGTTCTATAATCCAATATATATATACATTACTTTTCTAAACTACAAAAAAAAAAATTATTTCCAACCACTTACCGTACATACTTTTAGAATACTTTCTAAACTAGAGAGAACTCCAACTATTATCATTATATCAGTTCTATGTTCTTCGTGATCACATTTCAAAATCTTTGTGTAAACTTATTTTCATTTGCAAAACAACCGCTACCCCACCCATCCTACCTTCGTCTTACCTTTGTTCCAAAAAAAAAAAAAATTTGAATTGCTACATCTGCTCACTTTTAAGTATATAAATATCTATATTTTAAAGGTATATGATACCATATTTTGCACAAAATCCTTCTTTCATCGTTAAATCATTTTTTGCAATATTTTTGTCCCGTCCATCCGACTATCTTCTTATCCTCGCCTTACCTGACTTCGTTCTTTCGATCTTGTTTCGTGTCGTTTTTGGTTTCGGTCTCCCTCTTGTATGTAGACATCAGCGCCTGTAGTTGCATATGTCACCCTAGCTAGTAGTGGCATCTTTGGTTTTGTGATGTCGTGGTGATATATATATATAGGTGTAGAATGTAGACCTGTATAGGTGTTACCGTAGGAACTTGGTGATCGTCTCTTGTGTCTTGTATGTGTACTCAGTGTTACCCGTGGTACGCTTGAGTTGTCTGAATGACGGTATGCATATTTGTAAATAGTGTCATAGCAGACATTTCCTTAGACTTAGTCATTATATTAATGAATAGTTTATCTTTGACTGCATGTGATTGTGTCAAAACTTTGTTTTCTTTTAAACCAAATCTTTAAGGTTTTTGAAACTAGCGCACAAGATCACAAATCACATATCCTCCCTCATCCATTACCACGACCCCACACGTTTTTCCAAATGTTTTAAAAATTTGTCACTGGTTTTAAGTTTTCCTTTCTCTTCTCTCTATCTCCATTTAGAAATGTTATGTTATGGTTGTTATAGTTATGGGACTAGCTATTACTGTTGTAGGATTTTGTTTGCAGGTAGGCTCAAGGAGAGATGAGATTTGTTATAGCAATGTTTAACCGATTTTGGAACAATAGGATATTGGAATAGTTTTCCTTCGGATGAAAAGAATGGAATGTCAAAGACTTATTTATAAAACCGAAGTGTGGCGGACTCAATGGAGAACTCTGATTGGATAAGATTATATACATTAAGATGAGAACTTATTAGACATGAAACTTGGTCAGTGATAGGTAGGAGTAGCTAGGAAGGTATGGTAAGATTCAGGGTGACCATGGAACGATGAAAACATTTGTAGCATCAAGACATGATCATTAGGTTAACATGAGAAGACATTGGGAGTAACACGACGTGTTGAGATGAATGGATGGTTAGGTAGTCGGACTTAAATTGGTTGGGATTAGTTATAGTGGGTAGGTTGGGATGTGGTCTTGACAGTCCAAATCTTTTGGTGGATAAAATTATGGGAAGATAGGACAAGAATGTATTGAAGACACATCGATTGTTGATTTGTAAATGTGTTACGAGGTAGACAAGTTTTTGTCTTGGATTGGTGGTTGACTAGAATCTCATTTTGGAGATTTATTAATATTGGGAAAAGATGGAGAAAATTTAAAGATGTTATTGAGCGATGATGTTTAATGGAGTGGGGATAGGAGTTATAAGCTTAGGTATTTATAAATTTTATTAATTAGTCTTAGTATGAGTGATTCCGAGGGCGGAATCATTTCTAAGGTGGGTAGAATGTAACGGCCGCTTTCCGACCGTTCGTATTTTTCCTGCGTGCACGTGCTTTATCGTGCACGTATTTTATTTGGTTGTTTCTGAGCTCCGGCATATGCTATGTGATATGCCATTGCGATCGTTTCGAGGTGTTGGATTTTATTGTAATTTTTGGGAACGTCGTTGGACGGCTCGTTTTCTCGCAAAACGACTTTGAACGATAGGGGCGTTTTAGTCATTTGACTCAAAATGCCGTTTCCAATTTTACGTAAATTCTTGGTAGGCGTTACGCACGATCGGGCTCCGTAGATCTGTGCGTCTCGTCTCCACGATCGCCCCGGTATTTTCGGTTTATTTTTCTGACGCCCGGATTGAAAGATATCGCTCGGAGAAATTTCGATCGTTGATTTGCCTAATCAGATTCAAATTTCGAAAACAAAAATTGAAATCAAATCTGATTATAGCCTAAATAATATTACTTTATAAACCAAATCCTAACAACCCTAACACATTCACGTTTTAACCTAGTGGCTTATATTGTTCAGCTGTCACAAAATTTTCTCCTAACAAAATAAGTTCTTTCCCTTTATAATTCCCCTTTATAATAGTATAATAACCTAGCCCAAAGGAAAACTCAGCCGCTTGATTTCATCATAATACTCTCTCAATTGTTTTCCCTTCCAAAAACCCTAGGGAGACACTCTCACAGCCGCCACCAAGCAAGACTCCCCGAGTTCCCTTCCTCCCTCTCGCAACTCGCTCTCTCTCGCTCTGAGACCGCCCCGCAGGCACTGCGGCAACCCCGACCACCGCACGGCCTAACCGTCGTCGCACGGCGCCCACATCTGTCCGCGGCCGCCTGAAAAAGGCCCCGCCGCCGGCCTGTACACGCAGCGACGACAGCGGCAGCCATGGGCTGCTGCTACTGCGATCTTTCCGACGCTGCACAGCCGCGAGCGCTGCCCCGCGCCCCCGATTCTCCGCTCGCACGCCGCCACAGCAGCCCCTCCGATCACCGGACCCGTGCAGCGCCGCTCGCCACTGTCGCATCTCCTTTTCCCGTCGCCGACGTTCAGCTATCCGCCGCTGCTGCAGCCGAGCCCGACCCTCACGGCCTGGAGCTCCTGACACCCTCCTCTACTCGCCCGCCGACCAGATTCCCCCTCCGGCAACCCCGAGCCATGCCTAGACCCCGCCGGCAAACCATCCTCTGCTCACGGGACAGAACAGAGGAGCCCCGCTTCGCCTCACCGTGACCTCCCCTTTTGCCAATGTCGTCACCGTTGTCTGCCGCACGTCGCTGCCATTCACGGGTCACCCCGACCCACCGTCGAGCCGATCGCCTTGTTCCGTTGTCATCTGAGCCATGATCCCTTCATCTGCAACCAACCAACATGGGTGCACCGTATAATTGGTAAATGATAGGTATGCTCGCAGAATGCCATTTCTTTCGTAAACAAATGTTTTACTGTAAGTCTCAAATATAAATTAATAGATTATGTGTAATGGAATGTACCTCCCATGCAAGGACAGTTGCATAAATGTAGATCAGTGACCCTAAATTTTGTACACAACTGTTAGCAACAGTTAGCCTATGAGTCTATGAACTTGTGTTATAATATAGAGTACTATATGTGAGGTTAAATCATGATGTAATGGTTGTTGTTAGAGACGTGTTAGCAGGAGTAGCATGTTGGTATTTTTTTAGTAATTGAATATACATGTATCAATGAGTGAAAACTCTTAAGTATTATTATAGGCTAGTATATGAACATCTCCCTTTAAACAGTGTTAACATGCTAGTAAAAGCTTGTTAATTGATAAGCTTATAGATGTTTCAAAATAAATAAATTGTAAAGATCAGGTTATATATATATTGCAGTATAGGAACTGTGCAAGAAGTGTTACATAAGCATTTAATAGATTAAGTTAGCAATAACTTTATTGGTTAAGTTTTTCTTTGACTTAATAATCCCAATCCTTGATGCAGTCATAACGCGCCTCTCCCCACGACCTCCTCTACCCGCAGCCGAGGAGTTTCATACGACGCCGACGCTTCGCCATTCAGACCCGACATCCGCTTGTTGAACGACGTCAAAAGGTTAGTCCTCTAACGTGTAGTAAGAACCCACCCGTAGCAAAACGTAAAACCTAATCTAAAATTCGTCAACGTAAACTAAAGTTAATTTCTGCATCTTTAAAACGTTGCCACCATAGGAAAGATCGACAATCGGACAATTATTTCTGTGCACATAGGGTAGAAGTCGATCTAGATCAAACAGAACATCAAATTGTGACTTTTGACGAATAGGATAGTCCCGATAACCTAGAAACGAACCCTAATAGGATTTGATGAAATTGAGACCTGACACCGTCGCCGTGGCGATATTTCAGACGGACTTCCTTGGACGAGACGCTTGGACGAGACGCTTCGAGAGGACGACATAATCGCCATCGCAGGCAAGTGTACCCACTTGCGTTTTTGACCGTGCTTTGGTCGTAGATTGCTAGAACTGTTTGACTGTGAATGTATAGAACCGGACGTGAAATGATAGCGTCCGCGACGCCCCTGACGACTTAGACTTGACGACGAAGTCTAAGCTCGACAAACAACAACTTTTGACACTGTAGGGCTATCTTGTGTGTGCGTGCGTGTGGACACCCTAGAATAACAATTCCTTACACTTGTCGTGTCTTGTCCCTGTTACACAAAAAGCCTTCGGGCGTTTCGGATGCTTTCCTTGCGGAAGTGATCCCTGTTATACAAAAAGCCTCCGGGCGTTTCGGATGCTTTCCTTGCGGAAGTTATCCCTGTTACACAAAAATCCTTCGGGCGTTTCGGATGCTTTCCTTGCGGAAGTGATCCCTGTTATACAAAAAGCCTGCGGGCGTTTCGGATGCTTTCCTTGCGGAAGTGATCCCTGTTATACAAAAAGCCTGCGGGCGTTTCAGATGCTTCCCTAGCGGAAGTGATCCCTGTACTTCTTGTCCTGAGTTCCTGGGTTGGGGTAGGGTTGAGCGTGCGCACGGCAAGAGGGTCTGATCCCCCTCGAACCGTAAGGCGTGAACCCTTCGTGTCACACTTGTCTTGTCTTGTCCCGTCCTGTTTGTCCTGTTTTGTCCCGCCACGTCCCGACTTGTCTTGACACCTGTAGGTTAGTCCCCGTAGTTGGTAGCACACGCTACGACTACTACTTGTCCCGTTTTATTTTCCTGCTACGTTACTTCCTGTTGTGTTACCATGTTATAACCACAACATGCTAATCAACCAGTAAACTGTTGTGTAAAAGAACCTCAGCATGTTAATCAAACAGTAAACCGTTGTTTAAAGTTCGGTGCACTTGCAGTAAAGTCTAACCCTTCTTGTAGACTTTACCTGATGTACAGTTCCTTTTTCTTGGGTGCTGTACGTCAGGTGCTCAGCCAGAGTTCGTGGACGAGGCAGACTCACTGGAGCACGAGGAGCCGAGGACGTCGACCCAGAGTACGTGCCTGACGAGGACCAGACCTTGAGGTCTTTTTAGTCGTCTCTTTCAGAGGTTACTACTTTTAGTTTGCTTTTAGATAGTTTGTTGCCATGCTTAGGCTTTCTTTTTTAGACTTTGTACCAGTTGGATATTATATCTCTAATTTAATGAATGCCTTTTCCTTCCTGTACTTCTGTTGTTTCGAACTTTATTAATGCAAGAACCTGAAAACTTTAAAATGGTACCCCTACAGACGCTTATTGGGTCCGAGCTTCACAGCTCCGGCCTAAGCGGGCCTTAGTCACGCTTCGCCTCCGTCCATTTTGGGAAGCGGGGCGTGACACTGCTGCAGAACAACATGAGACCCCAACTTCCTCTTCAGCTGCGAAACATGGAATACAGGGTGTATTCGAGATGACAGTGGCATCTCAAGCTTATAAGCTACCACCCCTACTTTCTTCAACACCTTGTAAGGACCATAGTACCTTGGAGACAGTTTATGGGGCTTCCTCATTGCTGCCTTCTCTTGCCTATAAGGTTGAAGACGAAGATAGACCCAATCCCCAACTTCAAAAACCCTCTCTGTTCTATTCTGATCAGCATACTTCTTCAAGCGCTCCTTGGCCTTCCGCAGATTATCTTTGAGCAGTTGAAGAATCACTTCCCTAGAATACAACTCCTCATCCACTGCATGGACCTTGGCTGTATGGGGAACATAAGACAATAAGTTGGGTGGCTTTCTCCCATATAGAGCTTCATAGGGTATCATTTGGGTGGGTGATTTCCATGTAGTATTAAACCAATATTCAGCCAGTGCTACCCATTTTGGTCACTCCTTGGGTTGATGTCCACAGAAACATCTGAGATAACACTCAAGATTTATGTTTGTAATTTCAGTTTGACCATCTGATTGGGGGTGATAGGCTGTACTAAAGGCTAAGTTAGATCCCTGCAGTGTAAACAACTCCTTCCAAAATACACTAGTAAAAACAGGATATCTGTCACTAACTATTGTCTTGGGCATGCCATGGAGCCTAAAATTCCATTAAAGAATATCTGTGCTATATACTTGGCTGAGCATTAGTATTTTATTCCAAAGAAATGAGCATATTTAGTTAATCTATCCACCACAACAAACATAGCCCCAGTATCCCCACAAGGTGGCAATCCCACAATGAAGTCCATAGAAATATCTTCCCATACCTGAGTTGGTGTTGAGAGAGGCTGCAATAACCCAGGATATCCAACATTTTCAGACTTGCTTCGCTGACAAACATCACACTCTCTAATGAATTTCTTAATAGCTGCTCTCATGCCTTCCCAGAAAAATACCTGCTTCAACCTGTGCAAAGTTCTAACTGCATCTGAGTGTCCACCCAAGGGAGAGCTATGGTATTCAGTTAACAATATATTAACCACCTCAGTGTTTCCAGGATTAACCAAAATTTTGTTCTTATAATAGAAAATTCCACCTATTTTCTGAACATCAGTATTCTCCAACCCATCTGACTGCAGCTTTTGCTCCAACTCCAGGAAATAGGGATCTTGGCTAACCATGTCCTTAATACCTTGCAGCCAGTCACTTTGCACCACAGAGACCTGTCATAGGGTAAAGTAATCCCCTTGCACATAATCCTCTCTATCAGATACTCTTGACAAGGCATCAACAGCCACATTCCCCCTTCCAGATCTATACTCCAATCTGTAGTCAAACTGCTGCAATTTAACTAGCCATTTATTCTGGATGCCATGTTGCAAATGTTGCCTCAACAAGTGGCACAGACTTCTATGGTCTGTACGTATAACAAATTTCCTCCCTAAAAGATAGTGGCTCCACTTCTTGGCAGCTACAATCAGAGCCAATAACTCCTTCTCATAAGTAGAAAGTAGCAAATTCCTCCCCTTCAGCTTTGAACTGAGATAAGCTAAAGGCCTCCCATCCTGCATCAGTACAGCACCAATACCCGGCCCTGAAGCATCACATTCAAGCACAAACTCTTTTGAGAAATCTGGTAGGGCAAGTACATGGGCAGTGACTAAGGCTTCCTTTAATTTTTGGAATGCTGCCCTGGCTTCTTCAGACCAAGAAAATTCCCCTTTCTTCAACATATCAATTAAGGGAGCAGCTATGCGACCAAACCCTTTCACAAATTTGCGATAATAGCCTGCCAGTCCTAAAAATCCCCTCAAGGCCTTAATTGTCTTAGGCTCACTCCAAGCCATTACAGCCTCTACCTTCCTAGGGTCTGCAGCCACACCATCCGCAGAGATGACATGGCCCAAGCAGTCTACAGACGTCTGGCCAAACTGACATTTGGACTTCTTAACAAATAATTTACGAGATAAAAAAATTTGGAAGACTTGCTCAAGGTGTCTAACATGGTCAGGCAAGTTAGTGCTGTAAATCAAAATGTCATCAAAAAAACTAACACAAACTTCCTCAAGACTGACCTGAATATATGATTCATGAGTGACTGGAAGGTTGATGGGACATTGTTAAGTCCAAAGGGCATAACCACATATTCATAGAGCCATTCATGTGTTCTAAATGCTGTTTTGTAGATGTCTTCCTCCAGCACTCTGATTTGATGATAACCTGATCTGAGATCCAACTTGGAAAAATAGGCAACACCATAAAGATCATCCATAAGTTCATTTATTATAGGGATGTGAAACTTATCCTTCATAGTTTGGTGGTTGTGAGCCCTATAATCAACACACATCCTCCAAGTCCCATCTGACTTCTTCACCATAACCACAGGGGATCCATAGGGGCTGGTACTAGGCCTGATGACCCCTGTGCTCAACATATCAGCCACTTTCTTCTCAATCTCCCCTTTCAAAAAGTGGGCATGTCTATAGGGTCGAATATAGATTGGCTTGGCCCCAGGCTCCAGGGGAATGTGGTGATCATAATTCCTGTGGGGTCGCAAGGCTTTAGGCTCTTCAAAGATTTTTGAGTACCTTTCAATTAGCAGCTGCAATTCCTGGGAATGACTTGAAACTTCCAGAGCTCCACATGTTATAGGGTCTGTGAACAGCTCTAAAGACCTCAACTGAACTAAATATCCACTGCCCTCCTGCTTCAAAGTTTTGCACATCTGCTTCTCACTGACTAGCTGAGAACTGCCTCTTGCTCCCTGCCACATACACTCCTTCCCTTGGTAATTGAACCTCATCTGTAACTTCCTAAAGTTCATCACAATATCATCAAGCTGGTCTAGCCATTGAGCCCCCAGCACAATCTGATTACCCCCATAGGAAGTATGAGCAAATCTAAGGGAACTGCAACCCCTTGACACTTGAGCAACACCCCCCTACAGACACATGCTCCTTCCAACTTCTCCCCATTAACCACCAGGACATTGAAGTTCTTGGACTTTTCCACCACCAGACCCTAGGTATTAGCCAACTTTGGGTGAATAAAACTATGAGTAGACCCAGAATCCACTAACACCTGCACAGACTGCCCTTTTATGCTTCCTACCAATCTCAATGTATGAGCTGCTGGAATTCCACACATTGCCTGTAGAGAAATAGCAGCAGGGTTTTCCACCTCCTCCTCTCCTTTTTCTTGCCAAGACAACTCCTTAGTAATGGGCTCAACATTCTCCTTGCAGTCTTCCTCTACTTCATCCTCCTCCCATATTCCTTCCATAATAAACAGCTTCTTGCATTTGTGTTCTCTACTCCACTTCTCATCACATCCAAAGCAGATATGATTCTTGCGTTTATATTGAATTTCTTCTGGTGTTAATTTCCTGGAAATGAGAACTTGTGGATTAATCTTGTTGCTACTGGAGCTAGATGGCTGATTACCCATAGGCCTAGCTGATGTTGCCGTTGCCGGAGCTGTTCTACTGGATTTTCGTCCATTGAGGAACTTTTCTTCAAAAAATTTAGCTAGCCTAATGGCATTCCACAAATCTGTAGGCTCCGCAGCTGTCACTTCATATCAAATTTCTTCCTTCAAGCCACCTATGAATTTATCCAAAATGTATTTAGAAGGTAGCTTGTCTAAGAACCCCATTACCTTCTCCATCTTCTTCAAGTATTCACGAACGGAACCCTCCTGCTTCATGAACGAAAATACTTGAAAGGGCTTCTCCATTTCAGGTGGGCCAAATCTTGCCAATAACACTCTCTTGAAAGTGTTCCAAGAATAAAAGTCATCAGTGTTCACCTTCACCCAATTATACCATTGTAGAGCCTCTTCTTTCAGATAAAAACCACAAAAATTCACCCATTCACTTCTGTCAGTTTTGTAATACTCAAAAAGTTGTAGTACTTGATTTACCCACGGAATAATCTCCTCGCCGCCCTTGAACAAAGGAAATTCTGGTCGCAAAACCTTCGGTAGTCCTTCCCTTCTTACTCCATGAACCCCTCGTCCTTCACCCAGCTGATTGTCCTCAAAAGAAGAAGTTCGATCCACATGCGGATGTGAGAACCTGCTACCACCACCAGCAGCTAGAATGGCTAGGGAGTTCGTGTTGAGTTCAACGATCTTACTTGTGATATCTTGAAATTGAGCATTGTTATAAGCCATCTGTTGATGCATCTGTTGCTGCAAGATCTCCCATCGACGATCTACTTGCCGATGCAAGGATCTTTGTTGTTCCTCAAGCTTCAGAAATCTTTCTGTCCATGTCTCGTCATTCATTGGTTCGTCATCTGTACTCGACTCTCCTCCATGGTCCGAACCTGGAGGCTCTGATACCAAATGTGGTGATTGAGGAACCTCAGCTCGCTCAACCGCTGGCTCCGTCGTTGGATCCATCGCTGCCGTCTCCTCATCTTGGCGCTTTGATCTTCTCACCATGATTTTCCAGTAATCTGTAGTTGCAAAACTAAAGAACAAGAAACAAGTAAAGAAAGTTGAATTGAAATTGGAATTTGTTGATGGATTTGAGAACCTTGAGAGCTGATTTCAGCTTTCTTACAAAATTACGATAACCCCAAAATTCCCCCAACAACTTCCTTTAATACTCCAATTTCTAACAGAAATTGGGCTACCCTCCAATTTCTAACAACCTCTCAAGCGCCAACTCATCAAAACAACGAGACGGAACCCAAGGAATCCAATGGCAAATCAACGGTGAAGATCTCCTCACTTATCCGAATGGACAGTCGCGATTATTTCATGATCGAGTGGTCAAGATCTTCATCCATTCGAACCAACGGCCCAACTTCATCCGCAACGGCTCTCATCGTCTCTTCCGAAATCCTCTTTGACGGCACGACAACAGCTCCCAGCTCAAGCACCCCGGTAATGGCTACTTCCTCCGGCGACTTCCCCATCATCGCAGCCAGACTAGCCAAACTGGCCCACAAGATTTATGATTAGCCAAAACGGCCCACAAAATTTATGATTAGCCAAACCGGCCCGCAAGATTTATGTTTTAAAAGACTACTTTATCAATTAATTTATTAAAATGGCCACATACCCGGGGTTTTATCTTGCAATTTACATAACTTAAACATATGAAGTTTGGTGTCATTGTGTCGCATATAAAGTATAGTTTGACATGGTAATTTTTGTATGCGTCATTTCACGGGTAAGCTGTCCAGAAACTAGCTATTTGTGAAAAAGCAATTAAAGGAAACAATATTTAAAAACATGTAGAAAAATGCACACTTGCCTGATTGGAGTGATCTTAAGGTCCATGTGATCGTATGAAAGGATCGAGTATTTCTGCGTCATTAGATTTATGATATTAAGCTAACCATTCTTAACCAATTAAAATAGTATTAAATTAACATATATGAATACTATTTATATGAACTAATATATAAATTACAGATTATATAAAATATTAAACTAACTTATGAAATAATATACTGTTCATATATGTATATTCATTATTATATATATAAACTAATATATTCATATAAAACTTACAGTTATATCCATATACCATTATAATATACTATTTTAGATATCACATAACACTAACTTATATAAAAAACTTGATGTTCATTATTATATCATGAATGTATATTATAATACTGTAGATATATGTATATAACTTACGTGTTTTCGCTTTCGTCTCCTTCTTCGTCACTTGCGGGTTGGGATCACATCTTTGGACGACGACTGGCGACTGTAACGGTCAGCGGTGGATGGTCGGTGCGAAAACAGCAGAGGCGGGGCTACTGCTGGCATTAGGGCCGCGGGTGGTAGTGTAGGCGGGCGACGCAGGCAGAGACAGGGGCTGCTGTGGGCTGTTCGGGGCACTGACGGCTCCAAAGGCAGTGCAAGGGGAGGTCAAGGGTGTGATGGTGATGCTGGCGATGAGGCTGGCGATCGAATGAGGCTGAGGAAGGAGGTGGGGTGTCAGATGATGTGACAGCTTCAATGTGGGAGAAGGTCGTGGTTTATATAGGAGGAGGGCCTGGCGGTGGTGTTCGGTAGAGAGGGTGGCTGCGGGTTGTGGTGCTAGGCGGGTGGCGGCAAGTTGAGGGAGGAGGAGGGTGGTGTTGGAGGTGTTGAGGGCCGCGACGAAGGGAGGTAGGGGCTACGGGTTGAAGGAGAGGTTGAGGGGTGGAGGCTCGTATGGTTTGGTGTTGGCAGTGCCGCTGTGCTGCGGTTACTGGCGTGGGGCGGAAGGAGGTGGTGGTGTAGCTTCGATGGGAGGATGAGGTTGCGGACTCAGGGCTAGGGTTTTGAAGGACAATGGGAGGAGAAAGAAGGGTGGCGGCTTGGAGTTGTTTGGGTTTTCTCTTTTCCTTTTGTTTGCATGTGTTTTGTTTTGTAGAGGAGAGAAAGTGTGCGTGAGTTTTGGGTTTGTTAGGGTTTAATTGATTCATTTGACTTTTGTTTGTAGGGGTTAAACAAGAAGAAAAGGAAATATTTTGAAATGGGTACCAGAAGGAAAGTATTTGAATTTGTTACAAAAAATATAGAGAAAATGATGGGGTTTCATTGCTTGCTAAAAATGGGGTTTAATTACAATTTAATTGTAGGGATTTAATCTTATTAAATATCACTAATCATATGGTGAAAGTCTCCTGGAGCCTATAAGGGAAGTATTCAAAATTAGATATCTATTATATAAAATAGGGATGTTATCAAGAGAAATTGGATAAGAGAAATTGGACAAGAGAAATTGGATAAGAGAATTTGGACAAGGGAAATTGGATAAGTGATGAGATTTTGAGAGATAAGAGAAGAGGTTGGAAATTTTGTGATGAGATTTTGAGAGGTAAGAGAAGAGTGGGGAATTTTGCACATACAACCCTGCATTTTGCATTTTTGCCCCTGAACCCTCCACACACACAACCACACTTTTTATTCTTTTCCCCATTCCCAACCATTTTTTTCCAGTCTACGTGCAGGTGTGCACGGGTTATTTGCTAGTGTATGTTTATATGTATCTATATGTATATGTATGTATATGTATATGTATGTATATGTATATGTATATATATATATGTATATGTATATATGTATATATATATGTATATGTATACATATATGTATATGTATACATATATATATATATATATATATATACATATATATATATATTAGTCATAACCCGTGCCCGCGGGCACGGTTCATTTAAGATTTTTTCCCCGCGAAATCTTTGTTCCCAAACATTATTTACACAGTCAAATTTGTGCGGAACAACAAATTCGGCGTAGAACAATAAATTCAGCGAGGGCGCCTTTGAGTCGGAATAACAAATTAGCGTAAAAAAATTTAGCGGGTGCCCTCGGCGCAAAGGGTTGAAGTGCATAAGTGTGTGTGTGTGTGTATGGTGTGTGTGGGTACAAAGTGAAATGAGAGGGGGTTTTTTAGCAAAAAGTAGAAATGAGTGGTATTCTGCGCAAATGTAGTGACTGTGGGGGGTTTGAAAACAAAAGGAAAAAGTGGTGGTTTTTCCAAACACTCATCTCAACCCTTCTTTTACCAAGATTAAATCCTAGCCATTCTTCTATCAACCTCTTTATACATCAGCATGACATCAGCTTGTCCCAGTCAGCCCTAGGATTCAAAAAATAGTTGTGTTTTAATATATAGATGTATATACTCTTGTCCAAATTCTCTTATCCAAATTCTCTTGTCCAATTTCTCTTATCCAATTTCTCTTGAAAACATCCCTATTATATAGAATAGATGTATATGTATGTATGTATATGTATATGTATATATGTATATGTATATATGTATGCATATATATGTATGTATACATATGTATGTACTCTTGTCCAAATTCTTTTATCCAGTTTCTCTTGTCCAATTTCTCTTATCCAATTTCTCTTGATAACATCCCTATTTTATAGAATATATATATATATATATATATGTGTGTGTGTGTGTATAAGTATATATGTATATATATATATATGTATATATATATATGTATATATATATCTATTCTATAAAAGAGGACCTTTTTTGAATTTTGTCCCAGTCATAAGTCCCGTCATATTTTTGTTTGTCCCCGTCACCAAGAACGGCCTGGATTTATTCTGAGGAAGGGCTACGACGTTCCCATGTAAGCAAGTGGGTCCATGTAACGACTGCTTTTCATGAGTCTGGATTTTAATATTATATAATATATGTTTTGGTGAATTTTCTCCTTATGTGTGGTTTTCGTCTCCGTAGATTTCATTTTCGATCGATTCGTCGTATTTTCTCGCTTCTTCCTTAGGATTGTCGATTTCGAAGTATGTCACTCGTGACGGACTTCATAACGGTCGTATCTAACTGTTAGATCAAGCCTAGGAGTCATAGGAATCGATCCCGGGGCCCCGCGCTCCGTATCGGTACTTTTCTGTGCTCATTAGCCGGTGTAAGAAGGGCCACCGACCGACTAGATGACGATCCAGTCGGTCGGCAATCCTTCTTGGACCGACTAGTTAGCTTTCTAAATTTCTCAGGAGTTACTGTTTATCGTTAGTCGGTCTAAGAACGTTGGTTGACCGACTAGGTTGCAAACTAGTCGGTCAGCAATGCTTCTTGAACCGACTAACTCATCAAATTATTTTTGTATCAGCTACTGTTTACTCTTAGTCGGTCTAAGAACGTTCATCGACCGACTAGATGCCAAACTAGTCGGTCAGTACTTGTTCATGGACCGACTAACTCTAGAATCCTATTTTCGTTCAGGAGTTACTGTTTGCACTTAGTCGGTCTGCGTTGGTCGACCGACCGACTAGTTGCCAAACTAGTCGGTCAGTGGTTGTTCTTTGACCGACTAACCAGTGTTAAAACCCTAATTTCTGGGCAGCCGCCAGCCCAACCTATAAATACCCCTCCCAAACGACTTCTTCTTCTCCAACACGACCCTAAGCCCTAGTTTCACCCCCATTGAGCCCCCATCTTCCTCCAAGCTCCATTCCTTCATTCCAAGCCCTAAATCCATCATCCAATCCATCCATCTACTCTATCTACCCCTCATCTTCCCCAAATCTCCATCAAAACCCATCAAAATCCCCAAATCCCCCAAAACCCTAGTTTCCCCAAACTTCTCCAATCTTTTCCAGATCTGGTCCTAGGGTTCCCCGGAGTGTTCCTTCCGCCTCCTCTCGGTAAGAAATCGATCTACCGTTGTTTTCTTACCCTATTGCAATTTTTATGAAACCCTAATAAAATACTTGTGTTTTGATGATTGTTCCCCATAACAGCGATTCCCCGTAGGCTAGCATCCGCGGAGACGAACTTTCGTAACCGTTCTCCCCGGTGATAGGCAAGTGAAACTTGCATCTCTTGATTTAGGCCATGTCTTAGGCCATTTACCTTGCTTTAGCGTAAAAGAGACTAGACGGTGAAAGGATAGCCGTTTAGACGCCATTGACCTAGCTTGACAACGAAGCTTGGTCCGTCACCTTCATCATGCTTGTATGTCACGTTTACTTTCCCTAAACGGTACGCGTATTAACTGTTCATGTCATCCATGCATCCTTAACTGTTATTGCATTTCGCCTGTCACGTTTAATTTAATTAACGGTACGCGAATATGTTCATGTCATTGCATTTCGCCTGTCACGTTTAATTTAATTAACGGTACGCGAATATGTTCATGTCATTGCATTTCGCCTGTCACGTTTAATTTAATTAACGGTATGCGAATTATCTGCTCATGTCAATGCATGCTTGAATACTCATCGTGATTGCGTAGCATCGCTACATACTAGTGTTACTTGTTCCGGCTAGGTGCACCCCTACGCCATACTTATCAAATACACTTTCTGGCTCGTGTTCCAGAAGACGAGCTCATCACAGCCTGCGGGCAATAGGGCACTCGTTGAGTGATCCCTTGTACTTGATACTTGAACACAGCCTGCGGGCAATAGGGCACTCGTTGAGTGATCCCTTGTACTTGTACTTGTTACTTGACATTACATGTCACAACAACCCCTTGCCGCTTGTACTACACTTTACCTTACTTGTTACTTGACATTACATGTCACCCCTACTACTTGATACTTGCCAATTGTACTCTCCTTTACCTTACTTGTTACCACCGTACTTTACTTGCCATGCACCATGTTTTAATTGCTAGGTTGCTAGTTTACCATTATTCCCGTTTCCTTGCACAAGTCGTTCGACTTGCTGACATGTGCCCCTTTTCTCTTTTGGGTGACACATGTTAGAGCCCGAGCCTGAGTTACTTGTTGGGGACGAGGTGTTTGCAGACGCCGAGCCCGTGCTTGTGTTTGACGGGGAGGACGTGGACACTGGGGACCAGTCCTAGTGTCCTCGTTGTGTTTTACTTTTATTAGACAGTTGTTTTGTTATCGGTGCGTAGCACCCATACTTGTTGTTGTGGCATCTTTTGTTGGCCTTGTTCTGGGCCTTTAGACTCTTTTCTTTTAGCCTGGTGGCTTTTCTGGATGTTGGACTTTTGTTGATGTTGGACATTTTGTGAGATGTGGAATTTTATTTCAGTCTCTCCTTGTGTTATTATTGTTATTCTGTTGTGGTTACAGGGACCTGTTTATGTATTGTGGACGCTTATCGGGTTTGGGGCTTCACAGCTCCACTCTCGTGCGGACCTTTTCACGTCTCGCCTCCATTTTAGGGAAGCGGGTCGTGACAGGTTTTATTGGTGGCCCATGCAGGTCGCTCTGTAACTGCGATTTTTGGAATAGCGATAATAATATTAGAATGTCCAATAAATTAAGTTCGACGTCCGAGTCATAAGCTATGAGTCTAATCTGATTCGTTTTCTGTGTCACTAGATGGCAGGAAGGCGTTTCACCCGTGGTGGGGGCAGTGGTGCGCTCCCTCATGATGAGGAGCCTGAGCGGGAACCCACCAGCGGTGAGATGATGCGGATGATGTTGCAGATGATGCAAGTGCAGCAGGGCGTGCTTCTGCAAGTCCAGAATGCTCCACCTGCTCGAGCTGCCCGGGCTCTTCCGGATGCCCCACGCTCTGAGCCAGGAGCGAAGCAATTTCGGGAGCTGGGTCCCGCATATTTTGATGGTTCTGAGGGTCCTCTGGCTGCCGACGAATGGATAAGGAACATTGAGGATAACTTGGCAATGGCGAAGATTAACCCGGCTGGATGGGTTGATCTGGCTAAGAGGCAGCTGAAGGATAACGCCAGGAATTGGTGGGATGCTGAAGAGAAGATGCTGGTGGAGCCGATCGTCTGGGCTACCTTCAAGTCCAGATTCGATGGAGAGTTCTTCCCGAAGGCTGCTCGGCAGGTGATGCTGCAGCGCTTTATAGATCTGAAGCAGGGGAGCTTGTCGGTGGATCAGTACCACCAGGAGTTCACGAGGCTCAGTCGGTTTGCACCTAAGATGGTGCAGGATGCCGATGAGAAAGCTCAGCGATTTCTCCAGGGACTTGCCTTGGAGCTTCAGAGCTTTGTGACCTCTTCTGACTTGGAGACATATCAGAAGGTTCTGATTGCTGCGAGGCGGCAGGAGTTGAATTTGAATCAGAGGAAGGGACATGTTTCTGGAGCTGGGAAGAGGCCTATGGAGCAGGCCAGGGCGGTGGTTAGGCCTGGTTTCAAGCCTAGTCATCCGGTGCAGTTCAAGAGGCCAGGAGGGCCTATCCTGAAGACTTGCCATTTCTGTGGCAAGACTGGACACCTCAGGGATCAGTGTAGGAGGTTTCTAGGACAGTGCATTGTCTGCGGAGATCCTGCCCACACCATCCGGGAGTGTCCGAAGTCGAGGCAGCCTTGGCGGGCTCCTATTGCAGCACAGCCGTTGCAGCAGCGAGCTCCTGTGCCCGTTGGACGTGGAGCGCCCCTTGTTCCACAGAGACAGGCCTTTCGGCGGGCTGTTCCGCCGAGAGGGCAGGCCTTTCTGATGACTGAGGAGGAGAGCATGGCCGTGGATGAAGTTATTGCAGGTAACGCTCATTCTAGCTATTTATCTCCCTTAGTTAGTTGATTTTTGATTACATTGGTTGCTTGCTCATGATTGTTTGCTAGACTAGGATTTGATTGTTAATTGCTTGTTAGGTGTGGTTTTGGTTTGCACGTTTCCTGCACGGGTCCTCTTTGACTCTGGTGCATCGATGTGCATTTTGGCCCGGAGCTTCGTGGAGAAGCATTCCTTGTCGACGTCCTCTCTTCCTAAGAGTTGGAATATCGTCACAGGGAACGGTGTAGTCTCGGTGCATCGTGGGTGCAATTCTTGCCCGTTGGTGGTTTGTGGACGTGAGCTTTGTGCTGATTTCATTGTCCACGACATCATCAACTATGATGCAGTTCTTGGGATGGATTGGCTTGCGAGCTTCTATGCTACGATCGACTGCAGGAGGAAGAAGGTGGTGTTCGAGATTCCCGGACACCCAGTGTTTGAGTTCAGTCGTGGTAGCAGTTCGCTTGGTCCTGTCAGATTTCGGGCCAGGCCGGTGGAGGCTGTGGCTATGCAGATGGAGCTGGAGTGGCCAGCTGTGGTGCGAGATTTTGGCGACGTCTTCCCCGAGGAGATGTCTGGTTTGCCGCCTGATCGAGCTCTGGAATTTTCTATCGATCTTGTTCCAGGTGCGCAGCCGATTTCGAAGGCGCCGTATCGTATGGCACCTGCTGAGTTGGAGGAGTTGCGAAAGCAGTTGGATGAGCTTTTGCAGAAGGGTTATATTAATCCTAGCGTGTCTCCGTGGGGAGCACCGGTGTTGTTGGTTAAGAAGAAGGATGGTTCGCGTCGCATGTGCGTGGACTATCGGGAGTTGAATGCGGTAACCATTAAGAATAAATACCCGTTGCCTCGCATCGATGATATTTTTGATCAGCTTGGAGGTTCGAGGGTGTTTTCTAAATTGGATTTGAGGAGTGGTTACCATCAGTTGAAGGTGAAGAAGGGAGATGTTCCGAAGACAGCGTTCAGGACGAAGTATGGACACTATGAGTTCGTGGTTATGCCTTTCGGCGTAACTAACGCGCCCGCAGTTTTCATGAATCTGATGAACCTGATTTTCTACGACTTCTTGGATAAGTTTGTCGTTATCTTTATTGACGACATTCTGATCTATTCGAAGTCGGAGGAAGAGCATGCCTCGCACTTAAGGACGGTGTTGGAGATTCTGAGGAAGCATCGTTTGTATGCTAAGTTTTCGAAGTGCGAGTTTTGGTTGGATCGAGTTGCTTTTCTCGGGCATGTGGTGACTGGAGATGGTATTTCAGTGGATCCCGAGAAGATTCGGGCCATCAGGGAGTGGCCTGTTCCGTCGTCAGCGTCTGAGATTCGGAGTTTTCTTGGACTTGCTGGTTATTATCGGCGATTCATTAAGGACTTTTCTCGTATTGCTGAGCCGATGACCAGGTTGACGCGGAAGGATATTGCTTATGTTTGGTCGGGTGATTGTGAGAGGGCTTTTGGTGTTCTGAAGGAGAGGTTGACGAGTGCCCCTATTCTGGTTGTGCCTGATCGCAGCGGTGGATTTGAGATCTTTTGCGATGCTTCTGGCAAGGGTCTCGGTTGTGTGTTGCATCAGCACGGGCACGTTGTGGCGTATGCGTCTCGTCAGCTTAAGGTTCATGAGAAGAATTATCCGACGCATGATTTGGAGTTGGCTGCCGTTGTGTTTGCTCTTAAGATTTGGAGGCACTTCTTGCTGAGTGAGAAAGTGAAGATTTTCACCGATCACAAAAGCTTGAAGTATATTTTCACTCAGAAGGAGCTCAACATGCGACAGCGTCGGTGGTTGGAGCTTATGGCGGATTATGAGATTGATTTGCAGTATCACCCTGGCAAGGTGAATGTGGTTCCGGATGCTTTGAGTAGGCTTCCAGCGGTGATGATTTTGACCTCGCAGTGGAGATTGCAGCAGGATTTTTGCGAGTCTGGTGTGGAGATTGTTCTTCCTGGAGAGGCTTCGTCGTTGATGTACATGCAGGTACAGTCGACGATCGTGGATCGGATTAAGGCTGGCCAGGCTGAGGATCCGAAGTTGGTCAGGATTCGGGAGATGGTGGAAGCCGGTCTGCGGACTGACTTTTTGATTCATGAGGATGGCTCGCTGAGGTTTGGAGCCAGGTTGTGTGTGCCTGCTGGGGATATC
This sequence comes from Scilla litardierei, assembly GCA_030789695.1. Taxonomy (NCBI): domain Eukaryota; kingdom Viridiplantae; phylum Streptophyta; class Magnoliopsida; order Asparagales; family Asparagaceae; genus Scilla; species Scilla litardierei. The sequence goes on along the minus strand of CM061142.1, from coordinate 662,746,346 downwards.
AGAGAGGAGCTGATGGTGGAGGCACACAGTTCGCCGTATTCTGTGCATCCTGGTGGCACCAAGATGTACCAGGATCTTCGTCTGAATTATTGGTGGCATGGTATGAAGAGGAGCGTGGCTCGGAGTGTAGCCAAGTGTTTGGTTTGCCAGCAAGTGAAGGCGGAGCATCAGCGTTCGGCCGGGTTGCTACAACCGCTTCCGATTCCGGAGTGGAAGTGGCAACACATCACTATGGATTTCGTGACTGGACTACCTCGGAGTCCGAAGCAGAATGACGCGATTTGGGTGATCGTAGATCGATTGACCAAATCTGCGCATTTTATTCCGTTCCGAGTGGGACAGTCCACTGAGGCGCTAGCGAGGAGATATATGGAGGTAAAATCCTTTTACTCTCCGTTCTATTTCCTTTTTCCTAGTTTAGATAGTGATGTAACGTGAATCGTGCAGGAAGTTGTGCGACTTCATGGAGTCCCCGTGAGTATCGTGTCTGACAGAGACACGAGGTTCACATCTCAGTTCTGGCAGAGTTTGCAGAAGAGCTTGGGTACGCGTCTGAGTTTCAGCACGGCGTACCATCCGCAGACGGATGGCCAGTCCGAGAGGACGATTCAGATTTTGGAAGACATGCTGAGGGCGTGCATGTTGGATTTCAAGGGTTCGTGGGAGGACCATCTACATCTGGTAGAGTTTTCCTACAACAACAGCTTCCAGGCGAGTATTGGCATGGCGCCTTTCGCCGCTCTTTATGGGAGGAAATGTCGGTCGCCATTGAGTTGGGATGACGTTGGAGATCGGGAGTTGTTGGGACCTGAGATGATCGTGGAGGCCGTGGAGATCGTCAGGAATATTCGGGAGAGGTTGAGAATTGCTCAGGACCGTTTTAAGCATTGGTCGGATGCTAAACGTCGTCCTTTGGAGTTTCAGCCAGGCGACCATGTGTTCTTGAAGATTTCCCCGAATCGTGGTGTGATTCGTTTCGGGAAGCGTGGAAAGTTGAGCCCGCGATACATTGGACCGTTTGACGTTTTGGAGAGGGTTGGCGAGGTAGCTTATCGCTTGGCCTTGCCGCCATCTTTGGAAGGAGTTCACAATGTTTTCCATGTGTCGCAGCTTCGTCGATACATTAGCGATCCGTCTCATGCGGTGGATTTTTCGGAGATTACCGTTCGCCCAGATTTGACGTATGACCAGCATCCAGTGCAGATTCTGGACAGGCGTCAGAAATCGCTTCGGAACAAGGTTGTCAATCTTGTGAGGGTGATGTGGCGACACGGTTCACCTGGAGAATCTACTTGGGAGAATGAGGATGAGATGCGAGAGCGTTTCCCACTTTTGTTTCCGGACTCGTGAGTTTTTGGAAATTCCGAGGACGGAATTTTTCTTAAGTTGGGGAGGATGTAACGACTGCTTTTCATGAGTCTGGATTTAATATTATATAATATATGTTTTGGTGAATTTTCTCCTTATGTGTGGTTTTCGTCTCCGTAGATTTCATTTTCGATCGATTCGTCGTATTTTCTCGCTTCTTCCTTAGGATTGTCGATTTCGAAGTATGTCACTCGTGACGGACTTCATAACGGTCGTATCTAACTGTTAGATCAAGCCTAGGAGTCATAGGAATCGATCCCGGGGCCCCGCGCTCCGTATCGGTACTTTCTGTGCTCATTAGCCGGTGTAAGAAGGGCCACCGACCGACTAGATGACGATCCAGTCGGTCGGCAATCCTTCTTGGACCGACTAGTTAGCTTTCTAAATTTCTCAGGAGTTACTGTTTATCGTTAGTCGGTCTAAGAACGTTGGTTGACCGACTAGGTTGCAAACTAGTCGGTCAGCAATGCTTCTTGAACCGACTAACTCATCAAATTATTTTTGTATCAGCTACTGTTTACTCTTAGTCGGTCTAAGAACGTTCATCGACCGACTAGATGCCAAACTAGTCGGTCAGTACTTGTTCATGGACCGACTAACTCTAGAATCCTATTTTCGTTCAGGAGTTACTGTTTGCACTTAGTCGGTCTGCGTTGGTCGACCGACCGACTAGTTGCCAAACTAGTCGGTCAGTGGTTGTTCTTTGACCGACTAACCAGTGTTAAAACCCTAATTTCTGGGCAGCCGCCAGCCCAACCTATAAATACCCCTCCCAAACGACTTCTTCTTCTCCAACACGACCCTAAGCCCTAGTTTCACCCCCATTGAGCCCCCATCTTCCTCCAAGCTCCATTCCTTCATTCCAAGCCCTAAATCCATCATCCAATCCATCCATCTACTCTATCTACCCCTCATCTTCCCCAAATCTCCATCAAAACCCATCAAAATCCCCAAATCCCCCAAAACCCTAGTTTCCCCAAACTTCTCCAATCTTTTCCAGATCTGGTCCTAGGGTTCCCCGGAGTGTTCCTTCCGCCTCCTCTCGGTAAGAAATCGATCTACCGTTGTTTTCTTACCCTATTGCAATTTTTATGAAACCCTAATAAAATACTTGTGTTTTGATGATTGTTCCCCATAACAGCGATTCCCCGTAGGCTAGCATCCGCGGAGACGAACTTTCGTAACCGTTCTCCCCGGTGATAGGCAAGTGAAACTTGCATCTCTTGATTTAGGCCATGTCTTAGGCCATTTACCTTGCTTTAGCGTAAAAGAGACTAGACGGTGAAAGGATAGCCGTTTAGACGCCATTGACCTAGCTTGACAACGAAGCTTGGTCCGTCACCTTCATCATGCTTGTATGTCACGTTTACTTTCCCTAAACGGTACGCGTATTAACTGTTCATGTCATCCATGCATCCTTAACTGTTATTGCATTTCGCCTGTCACGTTTAATTTAATTAACGGTACGCGAATATGTTCATGTCATTGCATTTCGCCTGTCACGTTTAATTTAATTAACGGTACGCGAATATGTTCATGTCATTGCATTTCACCTGTCACGTTTAATTTAATTAACGGTATGCGAATTATCTGCTCATGTCAATGCATGCTTGAATACTCATCGTGATTGCGTAGCATCGCTACATACTAGTGTTACTTGTTCCGGCTAGGTGCACCCCTACGCCATACTTATCAAATACACTTTCTGGCTCGTGTTCCAGAAGACGAGCTCATCACAGCCTGCGGGCAATAGGGCACTCGTTGAGTGATCCCTTGTACTTGATACTTGAACACAGCCTGCGGGCAATAGGGCACTCGTTGAGTGATCCCTTGTACTTGTACTTGTTACTTGACATTACATGTCACAACAACCCCTTGCCGCTTGTACTACACTTTACCTTACTTGTTACTTGACATTACATGTCACCCCTACTACTTGATACTTGCCAATTGTACTCTCCTTTACCTTACTTGTTACCACCGTACTTTACTTGCCATGCACCATGTTTTAATTGCTAGGTTGCTAGTTTACCATTATTCCCGTTTCCTTGCACAAGTCGTTCGACTTGCTGACATGTGCCCCTTTTCTCTTTTGGGTGACACATGTTAGAGCCCGAGCCTGAGTTACTTGTTGGGGACGAGGTGTTTGCAGACGCCGAGCCCGTGCTTGTGTTTGACGGGGAGGACGTGGACACTGGGGACCAGTCCTAGTGTCCTCGTTGTGTTTTACTTTTATTAGACAGTTGTTTTGTTATCGGTGCGTAGCACCCATACTTGTTGTTGTGGCATCTTTTGTTGGCCTTGTTCTGGGCCTTTAGACTCTTTTCTTTTAGCCTGGTGGCTTTTCTGGATGTTGGACTTTTGTTGATGTTGGACATTTTGTGAGATGTGGAATTTTATTTCAGTCTCTCCTTGTGTTATTATTGTTATTCTGTTGTGGTTACAGGGACCTGTTTATGTATTGTGGACGCTTATCGGGTTTGGGGCTTCACAGCTCCACTCTCGTGCGGACCTTTTCACGTCTCGCCTCCATTTTAGGGAAGCGGATCGTGACAGTCCACAGGCATGCGTGTGAGAGGAAAAATTTGAAATCACGTTCTCCAAGGCACGTTGGGTGTAGAAACTCAAAATATTGAGGGGAAACACAAATCACGTTGGGGGGAACTCAAAATTTTGGGGTAGAAATTCGATCTCTCTGCCTCACACCCTCCTCATCCTTACGTATCAAGACATCTTCATCCCTCAAACCGAACTGTTGCATACGGCCAACAAAACCTTTTTGATGCTTCCAGAGGGCCATCGGATGCCCTACTGGAGTCGATCCTCACCCGAGCTCTCGAGTCAATCCAGTCACATGTCGCTTCTCCAAAGTTCAGATTCAAACACCCTACTGATCTGAGTGCAAGCATCACTGATTGAGGGAGGATCTAACATGAAAGAGGTCAGGTGCATCGGGCCAAAGGTGATACCTTTCATCAATTTTATCGGTCAAATTGAGATTTTTTATGTCTAGGTTTACTCTAATTAGCTATTTCCCATTTGGGTTCTTTCCTTTTATGTGATTTGTAAATCTGAAGAATACAACATCGCTGATTGAGGAAGGAGCTTACAAGAAAGAGTTTAGGTGCATCGGGCCAAAGGTGAGACCTTTAATTCCTTGGTTTCTAGGTCCCATGCATACATTAATTATGCTCAAAAGTATTATATTTACTTTCTAGGGCCATCTCTATTGATGTGTTGATACCCATTGTCCTTGCACAGGAGCTGTTTGATTTAATGCCTCAACGAATCTGAGATTCAATAATCTGCAACTGTATTTTTGTATTGTTGATGTTGCACTGAGAGAATATCTCTTGGGCATTTCCTTTTGCATTTTATGACTACCTAGAGCTTTTTTAATTCAAAATGGGGTAATGTTTTGGTGATTTTTAGTTTGCGAATGACTACATAAAGTTGGAATTTGGTTGTGTTGTGTAAAAATTATCTTGATTCAGTTTAGTTAGTTTGGTGTTTGCTGCTGATATAGTTTATATAGCTATTCATCTAAATGCGCCTATTTCAATGAGGACTGGTCTTTGGGTTCCAAGTTTCTTTTATTTTGGTTTCAAATATCTGAGTTTGTTCATATATTGAAGATTTCTATTAATTAAAAAAATTGCATAATAAGCATAATACTAGAATAACTAATCAAAATTTGATGTGCAAGAACCATCAACATTAGAAGAACATTCATACGACATTTCATGCAAGAATTCAATAAACACACACTTGATCATATATAATATATACTCATGAATGCTCAGTTATTGTTTTACAGGATAAACACCTAGGATCACTACTTTATTCTCATGAATGCTCAGCATTTTTTTCCATATATAATGTTTTAGGTTTTGCTCTGGTCAGCTTTTTTTTCCATATATAAACTCAAGCTGAAGGGATTTGGTGGAATTTTTCTTGATCAGAAAAATTCCCATGACTTGGTGAAATGGCAAAGAAAAACTTACGATGGAGACGATGAAGGATTTGTTGGGTGCCCGGAAAGAATGCCAAGGATTTCTTATTTTTGGATTTTATTTTGAACAAGTTAAATATGCAAGAATTAAGAAAACTCTTCAATTTGTTTTATTTAGGTGGTTGTTTTCCCATGTTGGGTCTTGGGACATATTGGATTAGTAAACAAAAAAACCCACATGGTTTTGCATTATGTAGATGTCTTCATTCATTTGTTTATTTCACATCTCATGGTATTTGGAATTCAAGGAACGATGGTATCTCAATTGGTGAAACCCATGCTTATCGAGACCACCATAGTTAAGGTAGTTTAACATTCATCTTCCATTTCTAATTTGTTTTATTGTGTTCTGTGCTTTATACATATCATCAAACACTTGGTGGTCGTTGGAATTTATTCACTTTTCTTTACGTTTTTTCTATTTCTTTTTGAATATTACTTAGTTGAATGAAGTGTGTTGAGTGATAACATGGTGCAACTCAGGAAGGGGATGGGTTTATGCTAATTTATTCTGATAATTTTTTTCTGTCATGAGTTTTACTTTGAAACATGGCGCAACTCATCTTTTTGCAGTTATCAAAGGTAAACAAAAAATCATAAATAATTTATTCTCATGAATTCTCAGATTTTGTATTCCAGGATAAACACCCAGGATCACTACTTTATTCTCATGAATGCTCAATTTATTCTCATGGATAAACACCTAGGATCACTACTTTCTTCTCATGAATTCTCAGTTTCTCTTTTCCATATATAAATTTTTTGCAGTTTTTGCTCCGTTGGTTCCGATGATTACATGGTGTAGCTCGGCAAGGAGCTGGGTTTATGCTAATTTATTCTGATAATTTTGTTTTGTTCATAGGTTTTGCTTTGACACATGGTCAGCTCACTTTTTTGCAGCTATCAAAGGTAAACAACAAATCATATATAATTTATTCTCATGAAACTCAGTTTTTGTTTTCCAGGACAAACACCCCAGGTCACTACTTTATTCTCATGAATGCTCATTTTTCGTTTTAAATATATAATTTTTTTGTAGTTTTTGCTCCGATGGTTCTGATGATCAATTTTTTGGGTATGATCAAATCATGCTGAAGAGAGAGGCCCGACGCACTGCCAAATAGGTAATAGAGCTTTCCAAATTATCAAACGCCCAAATCAAGCGGGTCTGCAGGTGCAGTGCATGCCACGTGTTTGATGCATTGCCTCTATGATTTTTTTAGTTTTCATACCGTTGTTGTTGTTGTTGTTGTTTGTGGTGGTGGTGTAGGCTTGCTTCTCTGGATGAAGAGGTGTTCGATGTGCTCATGTTAGTCAAGGTGTGAGTAGACTTTAGAATAAGTCTTTGTTTGTGATTTTTGTGTGTTTTTATTTTGACATAGATTGAGTCCTGGCGTTTATGAAGGTAAAAGAAGGCAATTTAACCATATTGATACATTGTTCTTTGAATTTTCATCCCAATGTGTTTATACAGAAATGCTACTATTTGCTTATTCCATAATTTTCACATATTATGTTAACCATGTAACTACATTGTTTAAGCTCTGCATCAATTTGATTTTATTTGGGGAGAGTTAATTTAATTTATAATTTGAAACGAAAATACTGAATAATTGTTTCATGTCTAAGATTAGACATTGAGTTGAGTAATGTGGTTCATTTAAGAATGCTAAAAATTTTGTCTTTGGAATCTCTGTTTGATTAAAACAATAATGGTTGAATTTAGAATTCTTGGTTCGTTTCATCCAGTTTTCATGCTTTTTGATCATTTACATGGATTTTTGCAGGTGATTCTCCTTATGATTTATTGTTTCATCTAACTGGAATTAGTAAAAAAGCAGAGAATTAGTAAAGAATTTGAAGGCTGAGAAATCTGCTAAAAAGGTCCAGAAACAAGAATAAATAGAGTTGATGAAGAAGGATGCATTTGAAGAGCTCAAGAAGTTAGCTGCGGCAAATGTGAAAGCCAATCTGGTAATTTCTTTGACTTTCTCGCTTTAGGCAATTCATATGCCCATTTTTTTCTGGAGATCAGATTTTCTAGCACTCTTTATAAGGTCTCTTTTATGCAAAAATTATCATACCTAGAATGCAAGTTGCTTATGTGAATATTATTTGAACTTTGGACCATATTTTTCTGAGTGTATATGTTTGTTTGTTGATTTCATAGTTTTACAAATTTTGATGGTCATTTACATGAAAACTGGTTTCTTATGTAAATAAGAAGGTTCCTTCTATTTTAAATACAACTTTATTATTGGTATGTGACATAAATCCTGTGTTACACAGAGTATGGAAAATTTAAAATTAATGCACTAGAGGCCAAGAGAAGTTCCTAATGACGTCAATAATCGAGGCTTTATTTCTTATGAGCGACAGATAATTTCATATAGCGATCCTAATGCTCGGATTGAAGATCTTATTTTTCTTTAGTTTTTTTCTCATTTAATTTTTGAGCTCATGAACATATCATGTATTTATTCTCTTCTGATTTTTTGCTCATTTTAATTCATCCTTTGTTTAATTCATCCCCAATTATTTTTTGAATCCTATGTTTAAAACTAGAAGATGGGGGGAAGCAGCTCACATGCGCATAATGATTTACACATGATCAGCTGTGTATTGAAGATTTTTACGGATTTTGGTTCAGTATTTTGAAGGGTTGGAGTATGAGTAGAAGGTCGTGAACCTTTGAAAGGAATTGTGAGAAGAAAAATTCATGTACTGTCATTTATAGATAGGGAATTGTGAGAAGAAAGCTGTTATTATCCTAACCTCTTTTACTGCATTAAAATGTCTGCTCTTTTTCAGGGATTTGGTCTGCTTGAACCTAAATACTGTATATCTATACAATTGAGGACGATTTTTGAATCTTTGTCCTACTGGGACAAGATGACTAGGACATGACTAGGATATATGCTGCTGACTAGGATTTTGTTTTAGCTGAATAGGATTTTGTCTTAAAACTTTGGGGGGGAAATTGTGGCGGGAATGGGATTTGGGGGGAAATTTTGAATCGTCTGCAACAATCAATCTTCAGAGTTTTCTCCATCTGCAACAATTTGCATCAAGGTCAGGTTTTCACATAAGGGTCCCACGGTTGAGAGAATGAAAAAAGGCTAGAGAACCTTCATCTGCAATAATCAATCTTCATAGTTGGAGAATTCTTCGTCTGTAAAAAATTGAGAACCTCATTGTTGGAGAATTCTTCGTCTGCAAAAAATTGAGAACCCTCTTCTGCAACAATAAATCTTCATAGTTGGAGAATTCTTCGTCTGTAAAAGTTTTTTCACAGCACACACCTCTTCGTCTGCAACAATCGATGGTTTATTCTCAACACCTACATCTTCATCTGCAACAATCTTCAGACAAAAAAGCTTGAAAAAATTCGGTGTTTATTCTCAGCACACACCTCTTCTTCTGCAACAATCGGTGGTTTATTCTCTGTTTATTTGATTTTTATGCCCTGAACATTAAAAGCCATGTTATTATGCCCTGAATTGTTGAATCGTTGGATTTTTTTATTTTTTTCAGGTTCTTTTTTTATTTGGGCTAAAGCTCGCTGATTTGGGCTAAGCTCCACAACAATCGTTGGCGTTTGTTGTATCTCAGGTAATTTGGTACACTTCAATTAGTATTTATGTTTCTCAGATTATTTTCTGTGTCTTAAAATGTTTATAAGGGTTGCATGTTGTGCTGAATATTTAGTTTTGGATTGCATGCTATGGGAGAATTAATCTGAACTTGAATATGAATGAATGGGTTCTTCAGGATTATGTAAGGGTAGCATTTTCAGGATATCCTGAACTTGAAAATGATTGAAGGGTTGCATCCTGGATTGTAAGGATAGCATGTTGCGCTGGATATTTAGTTCAGGGTTGCATGCCGTGGGAGAATTAATCTGAACTTGAAAATGAATGTAAGGGTTCTTCAGGATATGTAAGGGTTGCATTTTCAGGATATCATGTACTTGAAAATGAATGTAAGGGTTGCATCCTGGATATTTAGCACATTTTGTTTAATGCAAGTAAAGGTTGCATCTGGATATGTAAGGGTTAATTAGTTTGCTATTGTCCAACTATTGAGTTAAGGTAATTTTACACTGAATTCAACACATGCTCAATAGCAGAGCTTATCAGAATTGAATTAAATGTGATGCCTGGGAATACATTTTCATTTTCAAGGGTTAATTAGTTTGCTAAAGAAAACCAACTTTACAGGATATCAGCGTAGATCAGGTAAAATACTTTGTCCAATATTCAGGATAGTATTATTGGTGTGATATATGATCGATTACAAGTCAAATGTGCATAAGTTGCATCATCTAATGTATGCACATAATTATCAAGGTTCTTGCTATCTATTTTTACTCAGTGCAAAGCTGTCTATATTGTGTACTTGAATTAAATTCAACGTGTTAACTCTTTGAGTGAAAAATAAGCCAACAACTTGCATTCAAGTTCATCTAGATAAATGCAGACTTAAATATAGTTCTGATTCATTAAATGGATAACTTATGCCCATGATGCCTCAATAAAATCTTCATGTTGGATGTTAGCAAAATTTAAACATATTCCTATACTAAATGACAGATGTCTATTTGCTAAGTGTGATATAGTCTGGATTTCAGAATGATATTTTACAACTATGTACCATGTTAAATGTTGTGAACAATATTGTTCAGACAAGTAAAGGTCAATTAACCTATGAAAAATTAGTAATAATGATGTATACTTACCATAGGCATTGCCAATATGTTCGGTTGTTTTGAAACTTCCCATCACTAATATGCAGGTGATCATCATAACATAGTTTAACTCTGGAATATACTCCTGCCCCTCATACTTCAGAGAAGTGTGGATAACCTTAACTCTAGGGAAGCAACCTAGAGTCTGTGCATGTGCGATAATTGAAAATACACAAGATGTCACAGCTTTACTTGCAATGATGGCAGCAACAACGGCTACTGCAAATGGTGACCAAAATAGTGGGCCTACAATTGAGTTAAGGCAATTTTACACTAAATTCAATCTTATGCTCATAGCAGAGCTTATCAGATTTTGAATTAAATGTTTTACCTCATAAATGTAGCAAAATAATTAAGTAAAGGTAGTTTGCTACATTTTTTTAACTTAAATAGTTTGCTACATTTGTTAACTAATTCAGTTTTGATCGTTTTTCAGATTAATTCTGGTTTACTTGGATGATGGTATGAATTTTCAAATTCTATTTCTATTTTAACAAATTCTGATTTCAGATTCTACAATACAATTCTATGTTAACAACTGCTGTTTTACTTGGATGATACTTGGCTTTTCATGACACAATTCTGTTTTTCATGATACTATGGCTTTTTTTAAAACATCCAAGTTAACATGATATTCCCTCGACGAAACTGTATTAGTGCTCAAATTTAATGGTGATCAAATTGGAGAGTATATCATGCATGTTGTCTTCTATAGAGACGGGATCTTCATGAGAGCTTGACAAGGCAAGCAACAACACTATTTAGAGAAATTAAGCTGCCACTTTTGGCCAATATGTCGAGAATTGGAAGAAAATTGGTGAGTTAACCAATAAATTTCCTTTTTTTCTATTTTATTTGGTGTAGGCAACAAGCAGGGGATGCAAAAAGATGCTATAATCTGATTTCTCCCCTTAAATAGCTGGAAGAAGTTGAAATAATCACGCATTTGTTGATGAGTTTAGCTGCATATGTATGAATATTTCCATTTTAAAACTAAACCTCTGGTAATGAAGACAGTCTGTGGAGTTACTCCAAACATTCAGTATGTATCCCTTCTTTGGTAATGAACAGTTTGTTTGTATATTATAGGATTCCATGATTTTGTAAATTAAGGGGTGCATAATTTCAGGGAATGAGAAGAAGAGGGGGGATCTCGAAGGAGAAGAAGAGAGAGGAGATCTCGCCAACAAAAAGACCCTACTGCCTTCGGTCTTTTCCCTTTATCTCTATCATTTCCGCCATCAAATGAGAAGGCGCAAAGCTTGCAGCTTGGAGTTGTTTGGGAAATCTGAGAATGTGCTCAAGGATGGGTTATTTGTGCCTTCGAGAGTTCCAATAAAGTTGAACACATTAATGAAGAAAAGTGTCAAGGACACAGCTGGCCAGAGGTAATGAGTGCTATGGTAGATGATATTTTTGCTTTTTTCATGGTTGCTGAGATATCTGATTGAAGTTTATTGTGTAGGTTTAATATGCCTGCCCCAATAATTACCCCAGAATTGAAGAAGGATCTGGAAATTCTCAAGGTATGTTTTTTAATGATTTGAATTTTTCTTGCGGTACAAAGTTAAGGTAATTTGTTTGAGTTGTATATTTTAGGATTTTAGGATTCTGTAAATTAACTGGTGCATAATATCAATGATTTATCATTCATCCACTTTACGGGTGATCTAATTTGATCGTTTGATTCTTTAGCAAATCTTGATACAATGTAAGTCTGTATTTGTGAATTTGACTAAGCATTGCATGCACATTAATAAGCTTACCATGAGCTTTGTCTCCTTGACTGAACAAAACAATAACTTGATGGGATCAGTTGTTTATTTAACAAATATTCCACTCTAAATATTGAAAGTTTCTCATATAGTATAAGCATACATGATATTTTGTAGGTATTTACTCCTTTTAATCTTTATGCGTTGATTACTAATTTATTTACAGATTTCTGCAGAATAACAACTTCAGTGGTTATGTTCTAAAAACAATTTGAAGTTATTCCAAGTCTGAGGTATGTCTTCTTAATGTTAAACAATCCACAAATCTTATTCTATACTAGGTTCTCTTAGTATTTGCCCTTTAGCATGATGTATCTTTCAACTGATTTGAAAGTCAGAAATCTATAGGAGAGGGTGAACCTATTAGGACAAAGAATTTAAGATGGGATATTTTTGTCTACATTTCTTACTGCGAGTATGAGCTCGAGTATAAGGTGGATTTGTTAGCAGTGGAATTGGACAATGAGAGGAAATTATGTACCCAATTTGCAGTGAAGTGCAAAAACTTGGAGGATGCGCTTTTGAGGAAGAGGCAAGAAGCTGAACTCCAAGTCATATCATGCTCAAATGGAGATCTGACATTAAAACAGGTATGTTGAAAGTAGTAGACGTTTGAAATTAGCAATATTACAATTTTTTGGTTTCTGGGAGATGCATTAAGCTAAATAAATGAGATTAAAGATACAAACACTGATTGTTAAATCATTCTATGCAAATTCCTTTTTCGGATATTACGAGACGAATCATGTGCTTTACATTACACAATGCTACACATTGAATACTTGGATGCTCCAAATTCTGAGAATATCATTTTATTGTTTGAGCAATTGCTAATACCTACTAATTCCATAGCTGCTTGCGATGCGTGCTTACCTTCTACTGCAGGAAAAATAACTCGCGGTTGCTGCTAAGAAGCTGGTCGAATGCCAGAAGACGATAGCATCCATTGGGCAACAGTTGATAATTGTAGTGACTAGACGAAATCGTGGATGAAACCAAAAGGACTGAACTCAACGAAAGCTCACCAAATCATAGAATGAGCAATATGATGCCAAATGTCAGTGATCCTTCGGGAGATACATGTGTTTTTATGTTTGGTTTAGTTTGTTCCAATACGAGCAATGATAGATTTTTCGGTAGTGAGCAATCTTTTTGGTATTGAGCTCTTAAATGAACCGTGCATGTTAGAAATTTCAGCAATCATTTTGCTCTTTTCTAAATTAATACCATTTCAAAGTGTTGTCTTTCTTGATGTTCCAAAATCTGTCAGAAATTTCAGGCACAGTTCATTTATTCGGTTTAGTTTGTTCCAATAGGAGCAAGCATTTTGTGCATGTTAGAAATCTCAAAACAACACTTCCAATATATTTGAGCTCTTAAAATTAATCTAACGTCATTTTGTTCTGGCATTGAGCAATTTTTTGAAGGATTTCATAATGGGGCTTCTCTTTTATAGAACCATATAGCGAAGTGGGATACAGATTTCTACATAAAAGTTGATGATGATGAGCATGTCATTCTTGGTCTGTCGCCTCACCTTTAGTGTTTATTGTTACATCATTTGTTATCTGGAATTTATGTGTTAGGAAAATTTTGTTGATTATGAAACTTCTGGGATAACTACTGGTTCTACTCTAGCGCGTCACAGATCAAAACACCGGATTTATGTAGGATGTATGAATTCTATACCAGTTATAGCAAAATAGTAAGATCAGAGAAAGTTGATAGCACTCCACATGTTCATATTTATTTTAGATTGATACTTTAAAAAATTTTATTTTGTTAGTAGTTGCTTGGTATTTTTTAATCTTTGCTAAATTTTTACAGAGGAGTTACATACCACGAATTTGTTTAGTTATGCAGCCGGAGAGACCCAAGCCTGGTTTCATAGTGAAAGGAGCGACGCTGGAGGCGGAGACCCCCATCCCATACGATGTCATCAATGATCTCAAGGGTGGTTACTGGACTATGTCTAGCTCAATTCTGGCTTTGTAAACTCCATGTTTATCTTTTGTGGTGGTTGAACAATGCTTAATGTTTTTGGTTTGTCAAAAATTTTTGATATCCAAGAAGACTTCAAGTTTGTGTTTGATTAATATCATTCCCATTGGAATCTAGCTTACATTTTTGAGTTTTAGATATCTAGCTTAAACTTTGATTATTTGAGGAATTGTGTTTTGCATTTCAGCCAATAAAATCTATCTTTTGTGGCGCACCGAAAGCATTGTTCTTTTAAATTTTGAAAGGCGCCGAAGGCGTTGTTGTTCTTTTAAATTTTGAATGGCATAATAAATCTTTTTGCATTTGCATAAGTGGCAGGAGTCTCTGAACTATGTAGAAATTATTATGATGTGTTCCCACTGGGAGGAAAATTGCTGAATGTTCATGAATCAACACACCGGCAAATAATGCAAAATGTAGAGATTCAAAATATACAATAGATTCTTGGTTTGCAACAGGGAAAGGATTATAATTTTGTTAAGCGTTTAAGTTTAAGATATGGTCATCGCATGATTATGACCGATAAGGTTGGGCTTAACATTAGTTTTTTTAAATCTTTTTATCTTCATTTGGAAAGTCTGGCTGATTTGTTTACAATAACATGTTGTTGTTTGCTGATACAATACATGTTACCCATATTAAGGGTCTCCTGATCATTTTATTCACTCACTTTGGCCATCACTACTTAGAGTTAAGGGGTGATGGTGGAATTCATCATTCCAATTGTGAAGGTGGGCAGTTAGTTGACTTCTAGGTGATAGCCTAATTGCAGTTTTAAAAAAAAAACAAGTCAGTTTAATGTAGCCGTTATGCAAGCAAGCCATTGAAATGGGACCATATTGCCATTCTACAACATGCCTGAGTATGAAACATGGAAGGAAAGCTTAAATAAAAATGTCAGATTCGTTTCACATGAATAACTTATGTAATAGGCTCCCTTTAGTCATTTATGATCCAGTTTACAATTGCACATTTTAGGCTATATACTCTTTATTTCATTCTTCAAGTATGCTTGCTTTTTTGGTTTCTTTTGCTAATATCAAAGTGAGTATAGCCTACTTTATTATCAGTCGTGAAAGTGTTATGCTACTGTATATGAGGTGTAATATGCTGTTGGGGATCAAGAAGGGAGTTGTTGGCCAGGTGCCTTTGCTTGGTGGAACTTCTGATTGTGCTATCAGTACATGAGGCTACATTTGGGCTAAATTTGAAATTAGTAGCTGCAAAATTTGTACTGTTAATTCTATATTGATGCAACTTTGTAGTGACTATGAATGATGTACCATGTATTTAAATAAATAAGAAGATGACCATTTCACAGATTTTGCTGGCTTAATTGAACATATCTGCTTTGTTTTTTCTTTGTTGTATGTTTTTTTTTACTTTTCCCCTTCTTTATATTTTTAGATCTATTTCAAGCTTGAATGTTTTGCGTAGGGACTTCTATTTGAGGAGGCTCTGGTTCAATTATTATCATTTCTTTTATAGATATTTTTTCTAGCATTCTTTTGCGACGTAATAATGGATTTTGTGATAAAATAATGCCAACACAAGCGCTGAGAGTATCACATGAAGCTTCTCTTGAGAATCTATTCCACCAATTTTTACATTTGTCCAATAATCTGCCATAAAATGCTAACACAAGTGTATTGATCCAATCTGATACAGAATTATCCAGAGCGATGCACATGGTCATGCTGGTTAGGAATCCATCATGAACACTACGTTCATAAGAAAAAAATTTGATACTAAAACATCCAGGGTGACCACTGACAAATTTTTGAGCAACCACAAATTATAAACATTGCCTGAAATTCTCTAGAGAAACAAAATTTTTGGGGAATTGAATCTGAATCGAATTAAACTTTTGGGATTAACTAAAATTTTTGGAATGACCAACAAATTTTTGGGATGACCAGCCGAAGGCGTCCGAGCCGAACCACGCTAAAATTTTTTACGCTAATTTATTGTTCCGCACCGAAAGCACACGCGCCGAATTTGTTGTTCTACGCCGAATTTGTTATTTCGTACCGAATTTGTTGTTCTGCACCAAAGGCGATGGCGAACGCGATGAATTTGTTGTTCCGCATCGAAGGTGCCTGCAATGAATTTGTTGTTCCGCTCTGAAGGCGCCTGCTAAATTTTTTACGCTAATTTGTTGTTCCGCGTCGAATGCGCCTACACCGAATTTTTTGTTCTATGCCAAATTTGTTGTTCCACACCAAAGGCTCCCATACCGAATTTGTTGTTCCGTGTCGAAGGCGCATGGGCCGATTTTGTTGTTCCGTATCGAAGGCATCCATGCCGCTAAATATTTTTACGCTAATTTATTGGTCCGTGCAATTTTGGCGTGGAAATAATTTTTTGGGGAGCAAAGATTTCGCGGGGGAATATCTTAAATGAACCGTGCCCTTGGGCACGGGTTATGACTAGTATATATATATAAGGCAATCTCCATTGCGAAAAAGTGGTGCGAAAGGCCGTGCGAAAACATTTTTTTTATTTTTTTGAAAATTTTTTCAAATTATTTTTTGTTATTTAGTCCATACAATTATATACCTCAGGAAAAATAATGGGTGAACCCTAGGGAGATTAGAGCATCCATCTACCCATTACAAGACACACACACACACACACACACACAAGACACACACACACACACACACTAGTCATAACCCGTGCCCGCGGGCACGGTTCATTTAAGATTTTCCCTCGCGAAATCTTTGTTCCCCAAAAAATTATTTCCACAGTCAAAATTGCACGGAACAACAAATTAACGTAAAAATATTTAGCGACACGGCCACCTTCAAATTAACGTAACAAATTCGGCGCGGGCGTCTTCGACACAGAACGACAAATTATCGTAAAAAATCGACGCGTGCGTCTTTGGCGCGGAACAACAAATTCGGCGTAGAACAACAAATTCGACGCGGAACAACAAAGTAGCGTAAACAATTGCTTGGGCGCCTTCGGCGCGGGAAATTATTCTCATCTTTTTGCCCCATGCGTCGACGAGCCAGTGGGCCCCGCTTTGAGGGAGAGATCGTTCGATCTGCAACAATATTCGATCTGCATCATTAAGTGCTAGTTAAAGGTTTTTTCCCAAATGCATTAATTGTGTGCACTCTCAACCATTCAATTCTCTAGAAATGTTTTTACCTCCAAAACTTTCCACAAAATCGCATCTCAACCATTCATTTCTTAATATTAAATCCAAGCCGTCTTTCTATCAACCTATATGTCATAGTCAGCTTCCTGTTTGTCCTAGTTAGCTTGTCCTAGTCAGCCCTAGAATTCATAAACAGTTGTGTTTTAATATATAGATAGTCATAACCCGTGCCCTCGGGCACGGTTCATTTAAGATATCCCCTCAAAATCTTTATTCTCCCCAAAATTATTTTTCCCGCCAAAATTTAAACGAACAAAAATTTAGCTTTGGCGCGGGTGCCTTCATTTAAGATATCCCCTCAAAATCTTTGTTCACCCCAAAAATTATTTTCCCCTCCAAATTTTAAACGAAAAAAATTTAGCTTTGGCGCGGGCGCCTTCGGGTGTGGGGAAAAAAATTTAAACCGGTCCAATGGAGAAACGCAGAAAAATGAAAGTGAGAAGTTTAAGATTTTTGCACACCCCTTCGGAATCTTAAACAAATCTTAAACTTCCCCCCTCGACATCGGGCATGGTTCATTTAAGATTTTCTCCAGCTAAATTTTTGTTCCTAAAAATTATTTCCACAGCCAAAATTGCTCGGAACAACAAATTATTGTAAAAATATTTATCGACACGGGCGCCTTAGACCGGAACAACAAATTCGACGCAAGCGCTTTCGACACATAACAACAAATTCGGTGCGGGCGCCTTTGACGCAGAACAACAAATTCTTGTAAAACATCGATGCGGGAACCTTTGACGCCAAAAATTATTCTCATCTTGTTGCCCCATGCGTCGAAAAGATGGTGGGCCCCGAGTTGAGGAAGAGATCATTCCATCTGCAGCATTAAGTGCAAGTTAAAGTTTTTTTCTCTCAAATGCATTAATTGTGTGCACTCTGCTATTCTCTAGAAATTTTCATTCCCTAACAATTTTCATTTCCTGAGAAACTAACATTTCCCAAAAACTTTCATTTCTCCAGAAATATTTTTCCTTCTAAAACTTTCCACAAAATCTCATCTCAACCGTTCATTCCTCTAGAGTAAATCTGAGCCATCTTTTTATAAACCCATTTGTCCTAGTCAGCTTGTCCTAGTCATAACCTGTGTCCGCGAGCACGGTTCATTTAAGATTTTCCCCGGTGAAATCTTTATCACCAAAAAATTATTTCCACAGCCAAAATTGCACGGAATAAAAAATTAGCATAAAAATATTTAGCGACACGGGCGCCTTCGATGCGGAACAACAAATTCGGCGCATGCGCCTTTGACACGGAACAACAAATTATCGTAAAAAATTTAGCGGGGCGCCTTCGGCGCGGGCATGAGTCGAAGAGACGGTGTGCATCTTTGTCCCATGAGTCGAAGAGACGGTGTGCTCCGCGTTGAGGGAGAGATCATTCGATCTGCAGTATTAAGTGCAAGTTTATGTTTTTTTCCCAAATGCATTAATTGTGTGCACTTTGCTATTCCCAAGAAACTTTCATTCTCCATAAAGTTTAATTTTCTAGAAACTTTCATTTCCCTAGAAATGTTAAGTGCAAGTTTATGTTTTTTCCCCAAATGCATTAATTGCGTGCACTTTGCTATTCCCAAGAAACTTTCATTCCCCATAAAGTTTCATTTCCCAGAAACTTTCATTTCTCTAGAAATGTTTTCCCTCCAAAACTTTCCACAAAATCTCATCTCAACCATTCATTCCTCAAGATTAAATCTAAGCCGTGTTTCTATCAACCTGTTTGTCCTAGTCAGCTTGTCCTAGTCAGCCCTAGAATTCAAAAACAGTTGTGTTTATATATATATATATATATATATATATATATATATATATATATATATATATATATATATATATATACACTCATATAATTATAATTGATGGGTTTGAAAAATATATCTAATTAAAATTGCTCTTATTATGCTCTGTTAAGATATCAAATTATTTGAATTATTACGATATCGCCACTGGCTCAAAACCAACCGGAAATTATAAAATAATATCAGCGTGATCAAGCTATGGACGATAACAAATAAAGTTAAGAACAATCATTCAATACATCAGAAGAATACGTACGAAACGTACAGATAAATATTGGCCGTTACTTTCTACCCACCTTATTAAAATTACGCCCTCGGAATTTCCATCAACTAAGAAGCAGGTAACAAATATGGATAATGCTCTCGCATTTTATCTTTCCGCTCCCAGGTGGTTCTCTAGGCGAGTCATGACACCACCTCACTCTCACGAGCTCGACGACCTTATTCCTGAGCGTCTTCTAACGTCGGTCTAAGATCTACACCGGTTGTTGCTCATATGTCAGGTCCGGTCGAACCATAATCTCTGAGTAATCGACAACATGAGATGGGTTGCTGATGTAATGACGCAGCTGAGATACATGAAAAACATTATGTACTCCCTCTAATGATGGCGGCAGTGCTAGACAATAAGCTACCTCTCCAACTCGCTCTAGCACGTCGAAAGGTCCAATAAATCTCGGATTGAGCTTGCCTCGCCTTCCAAAATGAATCACTCCTCTGTTCGGGGATATCTTCTAGATCACATGATCTCCTGCCTTGAACTCCAAAGGATGATGTTTAGCATCAGCCCAATGCTTGTACAAATCCTGTGCAATACGAAGCTTGTCCTTGATGGTACGCACAACATTCACAGCCTCGATTATCATCTCTGGTCCCAACAGCTCTCTATCACCAATGTCATCCCAACTCAGTGCAGATCGACATTTCCTTTTGTTGCGGGGTAAAATCCGCTAACAATGAATTTGTATTGATGTGGGAAACCAAGGGCACGATGG
Organism: Scilla litardierei; assembly: GCA_030789695.1. Taxonomy (NCBI): domain Eukaryota; kingdom Viridiplantae; phylum Streptophyta; class Magnoliopsida; order Asparagales; family Asparagaceae; genus Scilla; species Scilla litardierei. The sequence goes on along the minus strand of CM061142.1, from coordinate 662,726,481 downwards.
TTACAAGTTTAGGGGGGATGACGAGGCCAACTGCAGTCTGAGGACGATTTGAGGATGAGGATCTCGAGTTCGCTCATCAGATGGAGTAGGTCGCTTGCTGGTTGGGTTAAGGATGAGGTAAGTCACTCGTCATATAGCAGCAAGGACAAACTTCCTAGAAGAAGAGCAACACATCAGAAAGGCTGGACCGGCTGTCAGCCTGCAGCCCCTCCGATGCCTAAGTCAGTAGATGACTGAAGAAAAGATGTCGGACACGAAAGGCGATCTTAGAGGCAAATCGACGATTGTGTGGTGGACTAGTGTGAAAGGCATAAATATGTGGAGGATATTCGGCCTTGAATGTGAATAGATGTGTTAGAAGTTTCTTACATATTTAGCTAATCAACCAATCAACCCTTTTCTCGCTTGGAGGTGAGGGGTATTTATAGGCTACTGGAGTCGGTTGCTTTTGCTGAGCTGGCGGTGTCAGGATATTAGGGATCCGACCGTTGGCATCAGGGCCGAACGTGTCAGGCGTGCTTTTGTCAGGCGGTCAGATCCGTAAATGTCAGGTGGCACTTTTATCAGGCTGTCTGGCAGCGAAACGACTAGGCGTGCTTTTGGCAGGCGGTCAGGCGGCGAGGCGGTCAGGCGACGAAGCGGTCAGGCGACGAAGTGGTCAGGCGGCGAAGCGGCCAGGTGCGCTTTTGTCAGAATTTGTCTGTAGTGAAACTGGCAGTGGTGTACGGGGCGTGTCGTCTTCCTCCTGGGGCAAACTGTGGATGAGCGGTGCCTGGGCGAGCTACTCTGGGGCGAGCTACTATAGACTTGTGTGATCTGCTGGAGGACTCTTCTGATTCTGGTGGCGAGCTTGTCGTTTCGCTTGGCAAGCTTCCATGGACCTCGGTGAGCTTCTCCATGCTTCGGCAAACTAGGCTTCATTGTAGAGATTCGGTGGGCCAAGACTCGAGCTTTGAATCAGCGGGCCCAGATCGACCAGGCTGATCTTGAGGTCATAACAATTGCCCCCGGCGTTCGAGTTCAACACGATAAGTCTGGATCAGCTCGGATGACGCACTTCACTCCATTGGATGACAGCTGTAGTATTAAATGCAAGTCGATCGCTGAATCTCTGAAGTCATTATGACGATTCGGTAGCGGGGAGATATCGAAGCGCCTCCGCCACTCGAAACTCGACACGTGCCGTGAACAACCCTGGGGAGAAGCTGAGATGACGCCTCCACTTCTGATCTTGCCATGTGGCGTGCCTTCGACGGTCGAGATCGGCCGACACCCATTATAAACAAGGAGAGGGGGGAACAGTTGAGAACTTTTGCATTCGAATTTGAAAGGGTTTCTCTTCTTCTCTTCTTTGCTCTCGAGGGTTCCCACCGTCGGTCATTTCTTCATCGGAGCTCTAGTGATCTTCTTCCTTTCTTGGTAACTTCTCGATCTGTCAATGGTTTCTGGTTCTTCATCTTTCAATCCAAATGCTGAGGGGGTTCTGGAGAGCCTGGGAGGAGAGAGAGAGGGCTCGCGTCGGGCTCCGACAGAGTCAGGGGTATGGTTCTGACTGAGATCAGGACTATCCAGTGTAAAACAGACACCATCGATCTCCCCGAGATCCGCTCCAACTATATTCGACCACCTTACACGGTTCGCCTCCCCGAACCCCATGAGAGGGTTTGCACACCAAGATACAATGAAGTCAGAGTCTACTGCTCGACCTTCGAACTCGGCCTGCGGTTTCCGCTCAATCCCCACCTCCTTCACTTGCTGAACCTCCTCGAGCTTCCTCTCTTCCAACTAACGACTGTCTCCATTGGCTCAATGGTTGACTTCGTCGTCCTCTGCACTATCAGCAGGATAAGTCCGAGCGTATCGCTCTTCCAGCATTACTTTGAGACGAGGAAGAAGGGGATGTATCACTGTGTTCTTGCAAGGAAGGACCGGCCTCTCATCCTTGAGGTGCCGAGCGAGGGGAGAGAATGGAGGGAGAGGGTTGTCTCTATCTTGATGCTGGCAGACTCGGTGTTGAGATCGAACTGGGGGACGCTGAATCCCTCAGTGAACAAAGGGGTGCCGCTGGCGGGGCAAGACCTGGAGAACTCCAAGGTTTTGGAGGAGAACCCTGAGGTAATCAGGAAGCACACGAGCTTGATCAAGGGCAACCAGTTTGTCCAATCTTTCTGGCCCGAAGGTATTGCAATCTTGACGACCTTCTCCCCATACGTTCACCCTGATCTTTGTTCTCTTTACAGGTGCGGGCATGATCCTTTCGTGGTAAGAGCTGATAAGGAGGGCTAGGGAGTCGGCGACCTCGAAGCCGGCAGCCAAGGAGCCTTCTGCCCCGGAGAAGGGCAAAAAGGTGGCGACAAGGGACTCGACGAGGAAGCCGGAGCAGAAGAGGGGCCCCGGGGTTGTCATTATGGCCGAGAGGGGCGAGTGCGATAAAAGGGCGAGGGAGACGCCTATGGCGAGCGTTCCTACCCCTACTGTCGTTGAGGCAGCGTCGAGCGACTCTGTCGACCTTGGCACTGGTGAGGGAGAGGTGATGCCTCAGAGCTCGGTGACTCAGGGTCCCCCTGTGACGCGGGCCGATAGGGTTTCGATCGAGTGCTGGCCTTATGGATGTCCTCCTTTGGAGCAGGGGACGCCTGGGCATTCGAGGTACGAGCCTATGCTCGCCCGCTTCAAGGCGACAACAGCCGAAGTCTATGCCATCATGAAGGAGGAATTCTTCAAGAAGAGATATCCGGTGGACAACATGGAGTTTGTGTTTGATGAAGCTGGCATCACAGCTCACCTGGCAGAGAACAGCCTGTTACCAAGGGATCGGGCATCCCTCGCTAAGGTTGGTCCAGAGCACCTCTGTGATACGACGATCTGGTACCATATGCAGGTTTGTTTCTTTCTCTTCTCCACGCTGCCGATCTTCTTTCTTCCATGGGTACTTATGTTATTGAATTTGTATTGATGTGGGGAACCAAGGGCATGATGGTTACAAGCTTCGTATTGCACAGGATCGGTACAAGCATTGGGCTGATGTTAAACATCGTCCTTTGGGGTTCAAGGTAGGAGATCATGTGCTCCTGAAGATATCCCCGAACAGAGGAGTGATTCATTTTGGAAGGCGAGGCAAGCTCAATCCGAGATTTATTGGACCTTTCGACGTGCTAGAGTGAGTTGGAGAGGTAGCTTATCGTCTAGCACTGCCGCCATCATTGGAGGGAGTACATGATGCTTTTCATGTATCTCAGCTGCGTCGTTACATTAGTGACCCTTTTCATGTTGTCGATTACTCGGAGATTATGGTTCGACCGGACCTGACATATGAGCAACAACCGGTGCAGATCTTAGACCGACGTTAGAAGACGCTCAGGAATAAGGTCGCTGAGCTCGTGAGAGTGAGGTGGTGTCATGACTCGCCTAGAGAACCACCTGGGAGCGGGAAGATAAAATGCGAGAGCATTATCCATATTTGTTACCTGCTTCTTAGTTGATGGGAATTCCGAGAGCGTAATTTTAATAAGGTGGATAGAATGTAATGGCCAAATTTATCTGTACGTATTTTGTACGTATTCTTCTGATGTATTGAATGATTGTTCTTAACTTTATTTGTTATCATCCGTAGCTTGATCACGCTGATATTATTTTATAATTTCCAGTTTGTTTTGAGCCAGTGGCGATATTGTAATAATTCAAATAATTTGATATCTTAACAGAGCATAATAAGAGAAATTTTAATTAGATATATTTTTTAAACCCATCAATTATAATTATATGAATATATATATTTTTTGAAAGGTAAGTGGTAATCTTTATTGAGATAAATTATACAGCAATACATACATGGAGTTATCCAAATAGAAGTAAAACTTCCTTAGAGCGAGGATAGGGCACAAGCGTCATCACTCTCTACTAAGGAATTCTAACTCCTAATCTAAGCATCTAGAATAACTCGCAGAAATTCATCAAATTTATACTTTCCAATCTCCCAGTTTGAAATAGCAAGACTGTCAGCCATTGTCCCGAAACTCCCAGTTTGACATTGCTTCAGCTGCCTCCACATCTGCCGTGTCTTGATCTCTCAATGCAATTCTAATGTCTGATGCCATATCTTCAAACAATTGGGTTTTACTCTTAGAGTTGACTTCAAAAATTCTTCTATTTCTCTCCCTCCAAATGTGACACACCATAGCACTAAGAGCTGTTTTTGCAAGAAGACTGATAGAACCTTTCTTTCCAAAATTGTTAATATAGTAATCCCCCACGTCGATCAATATGGCCGGTATAGCTGATTCAATTCCCAGCTTAAGGAGGGATCTTCGTAGGATGTATCGTGTGTATTGGCATTCAAAAAATAAGTGTTGGATGCTCTCCTCCGAGTTTTCATCACATATCACACAATTTCCATTTGTATTTAACCCCCATCGTATTTGATTATCTCTTGTAAGCAGCTTACCATTTAATACTCGAAGAAGGGTTAGCGACATTTTTGGAACGTAATTTTTATACCATATCAGATTGGAGTAAGGAAATTTTGTACCTTGACATCTAATACCTTCCCATGCATCCCGAAAATGAAAAACCGGCCTTGGTACCCACTCCCACGAGTCGGATCCTTGGCGAAGTATGATGTTCTGCAAAAATTGCCTAACCCCATCAATATCCGGATCCTGAAGCCAACCTGTGGTACTCCAATAGTCAGCTACCCGCTTGTTGATAGAGCCCGCCGGTATATCCTGCAAATTTTTAAGGGGCCCGCATGGTAACCAGTAGTCTAGCCAGAAAAAAGTGGATCTGCCATCTCGAACCTTTCTTTAAATAAGTTTTTGAGAAATGTTCCTGCAATGACGCATAAATTTCCATGTGCCTAATTGGGTGGCCCTCCCCTTTGCTACAAAGATATCATCTGGATTTCCATATTTCATTCTTATATGCGAGGACCATAGACTCTCCTTTGATAAAAGCCTCCATGTTAGCCGAACTCCCGTCGCCAAATTAATGTCTGTAAGAAGTCGAAGTCCAACTCCCCCCTCTTTCTTGGGCTTGCATACATCCTTCCAGGTCCAGAAACGTGTAGGCCCCCATATGAACCTCCTGCATGCTGAAGTAATAATGCGCAATATAGAGATAGGGATGCGGAAAGCTTGCATCCAGAACGACACCATACCATATATAACGGTTCTTACCAATTCTATCCGGCCTGATATGGATAAAGATGACGAGGTCCATCCCATGAGTCTCTTTTTGTATTTATCCACCAATCTACTATACATTGGGGACTTCGTATACTTGGAAGATAAAGGAAGGCCCAAGAATGTGGTGATAGTTGTTGCCAATCGTATACTCAAAAAGTCAGCTAACTGCGCCGGACATTTGGTTCCTTTGCCGAAAATGGCGGCACTTTTATCCCAGTTTACCTCAAGGCCTGTAAAATTACGAAGCTCTTCCAGCAAAGATTTGAGCCCAAGGAAGGAATGTATATTGGCTCGACAAAATACTAGTAGATCGTCTGCGAAAAGGAGGTGAGAAATATAACCTGATCTTCTCATTGGCTGAATAGTGCGGGTGGTGATAGCCTTGGCGACAAGGAGTGAGAAAGCTTCCATTGCAATGACAAAGAGATATGGAGAAAGGGAGTCTCCTTGCCCTAGACCCCTGTTGCCTTCAAAATAGCCAGCAGGGGAACCATTTACCATAACAAAGAAAGAAGGTGTTGAGATGCACTCCCTGATCCAACAAATGAATCTATGATTGAATCCCAGTTGGTGTAGGAAGTAGTAGATAAACGCTCTATTAATACTATCGAAAGCTTTCCTCAAGTCCAACTTTAGGCAGGCTCTAGCCCCCATGTGGTTGCTGAAATCCCTTATCTCTTCATGGACTAGCAATGTACAATCAGGTAAGAGTCTATCTGTCAGAAAAGCAACTTGATTAGGTGAGATTAGATCATGGATCACCATTTTCAGCCTGTTGCATATCACCTTGCTGATAATCTTGTATATTACATTGCAGCAAGCTATAGGTCTGTAGTCAGCTAGGCTAGAAGCATTTGCGTTTTTTGGCACAAGAGTTAAGAAAGTGTGATTTATTTGATGAAGCAGCACCCCCTTGCGAAAGAATGAAAGAACATCATTTGTAACATCAGCACCTACTAGGCTCCAATTGTTTTGGAAGAAGTAGCCATTAAACCCATCTGGCCCTGGGGCTTTGTCCGCTCAATTTGATATACCGCCTCTTCGATTTCTTTGGAAGAAACCCTCCTTTCCATCCAGTTAGCGCCCTCTAATGTAATTTTGCGCTTAGGTGTGAGTTTTGGAAAGACCCTCCAATAATGATTCTGATTGTACAAAGCACCAAAGAAATCAGGAGCCTACTTCCTTAAATCCGCATACGAATTGTTCCATTTCCCATTTACATCCACCAAGTGTCCAAGATTGTTATGGACTTGCTTGCTTTCATACGTGTGTAGAAAAATTTTGTATTCCTATCTCCCAAACACATCCAATCCTGACGGCTTTTCTGCCGGTACATTTCCTCTTCCATCCCCAGTAGTCTGGCAAGTTCAGAAGATAACTGTCGTTCCTTTAGTTGTAGCTCGGGGTCGAAATGAATGCTGCTCATATGGCAAAGCTTGGCTAGAGATTCTCTGCATTTGGGTATGGAGTTTTCAGTTGACTGAATATTAGCCCACTTCCTGAGATCCACTTTCAGCCTTCTTAGTTTCTGTACCAAACAGTACATTGGGGTTCCTTGGGTGTATTGCTACCAGCTTGATTCAATCAGTTCTCTGTAGCCTTCCCAACGCATCTAATGGTTAAAAAACTTAAATGGTTTAGGATAAGCAGGTACCTGGGTGTGCATAAGTATCATCATGGGGGCATGATCACTGGTGTTTGGATCCAAGTAATTAACAAAAGAATCTGTCAGACTGCTAATCCATTCAGAGTTGTAAAACACACGGTCTAGTTGAGCTGCAATTCTTCCCCTTCCAAGTCGATTATTGAACCACCTCAATCGCGTGCCTGTGCTTTTGAGCTCATGCATCCCACAATCATTTATACACTGGCTGAATTCCTCTAGCATTTTTGCATCTAGCTTTCTCCCTCCGATTTTATCCTTCGAAAAGAGTACACAATTGAAATTGCCACCGATTAGCCCAGGCTCATTCTTTAAACTCTTTGATTCCTATCTAAGCTACTGCCATAAGGTCTTCCTTTCAGAGCTAGAATTATGGGCATATACAGCAGTTAGAAGCATGGAGAATCCCCCCGCATTGTGACACCTAATAGTAATATGCTGTGAAGTCCCAGTGATAACACTAGCTTTCCAGATAAAGGGAACAAGCCCTATTAATATTCTTCCACCTCTATGCTTATCAAAATTATTAACAACTTCCCAGTGCTTTGGAATGCCCAGCTTTTTAACTCCTTCATCAGTCTTTATCTTGGTCTCTAAAAGGATGACCACAGACAGCTTAAAAAATTTAAATCTATCTCTCAGGTCACGTCGCCTCACTGAATTGTTGAGGCCCATAGTGTTCCATATGAAGATAGTCAATGATTGGGTGTTGATCGAGCAAAGACTATTCTCTCTTAGCCTTATGCTCTTTCTTGTGCTCATTCCAATTGCAGCCGCACCCCAGTTTTTATAGCTCCTGTAGATTCCATTTTGTGCATAAGTTCTGCTTCCTCCATCTCCCATTCATGATTATCAACAGTCATTGATTCTGGCACTCTGTCAATCTCAGTGTCAAGATCATCTACCTCCTCCAGCAAAGAAGGACAAGGGCTTGGATTGACAGGTGCATTTGCAGTGTGTTTTGAGCCTCCTCCAAAGTTCTGACCTCCATTCGAAAGCTCCCCTTGCCTCTTTAGTTTAACTTTTGAATTTGTAGTATCTTGCTGAGTTTTCTCTTTAGCCTGCTCCTGATTCATATGTCCCCTCCCTGTACTTGCACTTCCTAAATAATTCATTTGGGCCAATGCAATGTCCTCAATATCATTATTTCTCATGCCTCCCAAAGATGATGATACATCAGGCTTATTTGCATTTACAATAATGTCAGCCACATGATCAGGTTTCGTACTCCCCCCTGGCCTAGCCCCTCCAGACTCAAGTCCATCAGGTGACAATGGAAGCTGCCCCCTTTTAATCTTGTCCTCCAGTATTCTAACTTCAGGTCCAGTACACATATCAGACACATCAAGTGTGGCCACCCCCTTGTCTCCTCGTAAGACTGACGCCAACCCCTCCTCTGAGATTGCATCTTCCAGCGTATCTGTATCTTCTCTATCTGTGCTCCTGCCAGCTGATTCCTTCTCCTTATTTTGTTTTTCTTCTGCTTTTTCAAACTCCTCTTGGATTGAAGGGAGCTGCTGCAAATCTGGGCATTGTGTATCCGAATGGCCAAAACATACACATTGCTTACATCTTGGCGGTTCTCCCTCGATTTTCACTCCGATGGTAATTTTACTTCCATCCTCAATAGCAACCTCTACAAATTTTGGGAAAGATTTCTTAGAGTTAACCTCAATAAGGCATCTAGCGTAAGATATTCTTTCTAATTTAGCGGTCAGCCTATCCAAGCATAAGGGGTTCCCAATAACCGAGGCTATTACATTCAGAATTTCCAATGTCCACATATTCAAAGGGACCCCATGGAGCTGCACCCATATTGGTACTGTTGATAGGATATCCCGCTCATGCTTGAGTGTAGTACTCCATCGTTGCGAAACAACTAGCCTTCCATCAAACATCCATGGCCCTCCATGCAATATTCTTTCACATTCTCCCCAATCTTCAAATTTAAAGTAAAAATACCCATTTTCCCGGCTATAGATTTGCAGCCCTTTCTTTAAATTCCATAATCTATCAACCCATGCCCTTATCTGGCCATAATATGTGACATCACCCAACACATATCCAACAATTGTATTCTTCCATTGTTCAGATTCTCTAGCAATCATAGAGTTTGCAACCCAAGCCATTTGAGTACCATCTTCACGCACCATAGGTGGTACAAATGACATGGCCATGTCTGTGCCATATTTCCTCCTATCAGCATATACATCAGACCAAGTTTGCCTTGAAACTTTAGTAGCAATCTTTATTTCATATGATTGCCTTACAGGCACTTTATCAAGCACTTGCCGATCACCAACCCCATGTTCAGATTGCCGATAGGAAATAGGATTACCTCTTGGGTGCCTTTTCGGCTTATCAAAGAATCTATTTCCCCCCTTCTACTCTCCTTTGTAAGATACTGATTTGCCTCCCCTCGAAAATTCCCGTTGCCACCCAGTCGACCGCTCATCCTCCTCCGGGAGACGATTTTCCATCCACCCAAAAGATCCTTAGCCTCAGCTTCCCCAGCTCTGTCCCCTGATTTGTCTCCGTTTCCTTCCCCATGCTCCGTAGCCGCTGACGATCCCATAAATGATGGACCACTACCACAGGAAGAGGCTATCTTGTCCCCATCACTCACCAGAGGATGCCCAGGACGTTGCCCTAGACTCTTGACAATGCCATCGCCAGACTGATTTTGCACGCCGCGTTGATCTCCACGGCCATCGGAAAGTATGTTGACGCCGCTGCCACCTGGGTCTCCTTGATCGCCAAACTCGCATGCTCCGCTTTTTCCGCTCATCTCACTCAGTTTTATATGAGTATATATGAGTATATCCCCCCACACACACACACACACACACACACACACACACAAAGCAAATAACTCGTGCACACGTGCACGTAGACTGAAAAAATGGTCGGGAAGGGGAAAAGAATAAAAAGTGTGGGTGTGTATGTGGGGAGGGTCCAAGAGCGAAAATGCAAAATCCAGGGTTGTATGTGCAAAATTCCCCACCTCATCTCTTATCTCTCAAAATCTCATCACTTATCCAATTTCCCTTGTCCAAATTCTCTTATCTAATTTCTCTTGTCCAATTTCTCTTATCTAATTTCTCTTGATAACATCCCTATTTTATATAATAGATCCTTCATGGTACACACAACATTCACAGCCTCTACTATCATCTCTGGTCCCAACAGTGCTCTATCACCAATGTCATCCCAACTTAGTACAGATCGACATTTCCTTCTGTTGCAGGGTAAAATCTGCTAACAATGAATTTGTATTGATGTGGGGAACCAATGGAACGATGGTTACAAGTTTAGGGGGGACGACGAGGCCAACTGCGGTCTAAGGATGATTTGAGGATGAGGATCTCGAGTTCGCTCGTCAGATGGAGTAGGTCGCTTGCTGGTTGGTGAAGGATGAGGCAGGTCACTCGTCATATGGCAGCAAGGTCAAACTTTCTACAAGAAGAGCAACTCGTCAGAAAAGCCGGACCGACTGTCAGCCCATAGCCCCTCCGATGCCTAAGTCAGTAGGTGACTAAAGAAAAGATGTCGGACACGAAGGGCGATGTTACAAGCAGATCAACGCTTGGACTAGTGTGGAAGGCACAAATATGTGGCAGATATTCGGCCTTGAATGTGAATAGATGTGTTAGGAGTTTCTTACATATTTAGCTAATCAACCAACAAACCCTGTTCTCGTTGGGAGGTGAGGGGGTATTTATAGGCTGCTGGAGTCGGTTGCTTTTGCTGGCTGGCGGTGTCAGGATGTCAGGGATCCGACCGCTGGTGTCAGGGTCGAACGTGTCAGGCGTGCTTTTGTCAGGCGGTCAGAGCCGTAAATGTCAGGTGGCACTTTTATCAGGCTGTCTGGCGACGAAACGGCTAGGTGTGCTTTTGGCAGGCGGTCAGGCGACGAAGCGGCCAGGTGTGCTTTTGTCAAACTTTGTCTGTAGTGAAACTGGTAGTGGTGTAAGTGGCGTGTCGTCTTCCTCCTAGGGCAAACTGGTGGATGAGCGGTGCCTGGGCGAGCTACTCTCGGGCGAGCTATCGTAGACTTGTGCGATCTACTGGAGGACTCTTTTGCTTCTGGTGGCGAGCTTTTCGTTCTGCTTGGCAAGCTTCCGTGGACCTTGGTGAGCTTCTCCATGCTTCGGTGAACTAGGCTTCATTGTAGAGATTCAACGGGCCAAGACTCAGGCTTTGAATCAGCGGGCCCAGATCGACCAGGCCGATCTTGAGGTCGTAACAATTGCCCTGACATTCGAGTTCCATACGAGAAGTCGGATCGGCTCAGATGACGCACTTCACTCCATTGGATGACAGCTGTAGTATTAAATGCGAGTCGACCGATCATGACGATTCGGTAGCGAAGGGGATATCGAAGCGCCTTCACCACTCGAAACTCGACACGTGCTACGAACAGCCCTGAGGAGAAGTTGAGGCGACGCCTCCACTTCTGATCTTGCCACATGGCGTGCCTTCGACAGTCGAGATCGGCCGACGCCCATTGTAAAACAAGGAGAGGGGTGTCGGATCCTGTCAAAACAAGGACGTTAGGATCGAATAATAAAGTAGAGACTTACGCTTGCGTACGTGGCACCGTAGTCTCAGAACTTCGCCCTCGGATTCGCCACAACGGTCGGTACTTCGTCACGGAGGATCGAAGCAGAGTTTCACCGCCTAAATCTCTATTTAGAAGAGGATTTTAATGGAAGAGAGAAGAAGAACACAAGTTGCCTTATGCAAACTTATGGCATGGTTAGATTCATGTAAAAGGCATACCCTTGGGTCCTATTTATAGTCTTTAGGGGTAGTTATTGTAGGAAATAACCAATTATAAGCTTATTAGCCTATATTAGCCCTTTTACTTATCCTCTTCTTCATTCACGTATCAAGTGCCTTTATGCACTTATAAAGTGACTTTTTCCACTTATCGAGTGGTCCTTTTCACACGAGAAAAGGTTCCCTTCGCACACGCTTTCGTGCACGCGACATCTGAGGTCCGTATACCCTTATACATACCCTCATGGGTGTATTCATGTCGTCCATATCCAACATCTCCCACTCACACTTGAGGGGATTGTAAGGAAACATCTTTCCTTTAACTCTTCTGTTTATCATACCGAGAAATAGGCCGTGTGACCGTCATGCGCATAGAGTCCGCTGTTGTGCACTTGTTAGAGATACACAACACTCCTCGAGGTGCAAAGTTGAGTAGATCAACGCATGCTTTACCCTAGATTATTTCTTCACATTTCTTATACTTTATATTCAACAATTGAATCCCATCTGGATTAAAATTGGCTGGCCAGCTTTGAATCTCTAAAGTCCAAATGTGAATATGGAATTAATCTTCCTCTTCTTGTGATCCTTTCGATCTTGACTTGACTTGCTTTTCTAACATGCCCCGCCGGACCGAATTGACCAAAGTCCATAAGCAACATGCTAAGATAGCAATCACCCAGTCAAATCTAAAGGAACTAATTAGAGTCCATAAGGGTAATGAGTTAAGACCCATGTGGTCTTTGGGTCTCACATAATAGTAAACACAATTACTATTCTAACCCAATGGTCAAATGCATACGTAGTATGAATACGTATTACAACATCACTCCTTTCCCAGGGATCGTATGTCTTAATGATGTTGTAAGGATGATGATCAGACACCACAATGTCTGATTTTGAGTCCCTTTTACTACTCAAATCATCTTCTGGACCCACATCCCGCATAAGACAGATAGGATTTAAGAATCCTATTAGATCTTTTGTAAGCATCCATATGATGCAGATCTTTCATACGACCATTTTTTTTAAGTCATGACTCTAAATCATCCGTCTGACGATTTTGACTTTAAACAGGTCTCATCCTTATTTTATCCGTCTGATATAATAAAGGCGGTTGCTCATGTAAGAGAGCCAACCTCAATCTGCCCGACATACTAAAAACAGCTGAGATTTAAAATGTGTACAAACATTTTCAAGAAAGTCATATGAAATGTTGATAAGAACTTATTCTTTTATTAAATTTGATCTTTTACAGACATGGGAATTTACATTGGTACAACTCAGCTCTTACACAATCCTTGAGATGATAAGTGTTTGTAGAACACATCTCTGGGGATCGCCTTCGTAAGCGGATCCGCTATCATCTCATGCGTAGATATGTACCTTATGTCTACCTTCTTGGTCTTGTCATAGTCTTTTGTAAATTTGTAGCAGATATCTATGTGTTTGGTCTTACAATGGAATTTTGGATCTTTGACATAGGCTATAGATGCTTGACTGTCACTGTGTATTGGTACATCACCTGAGTCACTTGCATCAATTAGCCTGTCTAAGAACTTCCTAAGCCAAACAGCCTCTTGGACTGCCATGCTAAATGCTACAAACTCGGCTTCCATATTTGAAAGTGCGATGCAGGATTGTTTCTTGCTACTCCAGGATATTGCACCAGATCCGAGTAGAAAAACATATCCTGAGGTCGATCGTCGTTCATCGAGATCACCCGCCTAATCAGCATCAGTGTAGCCTTCGAGCCTCAAGGCATCTCCTTGATAGCATAAAGCATAGTCCGCAGTTCCTTTAAGATACCGAATTATCCTCTTAACTGCTTTCCAGTGTACTTGCCCTGAATTGGATTGGTAACGACTTACCATTCCAACGGCAAAACAGATGTCCGGTCTTGTACACATCATAGCGTACATAAGACTATCAACTGCACTGGAATATGGAACTTTTTCCATAATTTCCTTTTCCTTTTGGTTCTTTGGACATGATTTCAGACATAAATTATCGCATTTGCTTATAGAAGTATCAATAGACTTGCAGTCATGCATATTAAAACGTTCTAGAACCTTCTTTATATAAGTCTCTTGTGAAAGAGAAAGATGTTTCTTCGAACGATTCCTTGGAATCTTAACTCCAAGGATATATGCGGCTTCTCCCATGTCTTTCATCTCAAAAACTGATGAAAGCCAAGCCTTGATATCCATCATAAAGCCCTTGTCATTTCCGGCTATTAAAATGTCATCTACATAAAGAGACATAATAACGTATTTGCTCTTAATCCTCTTGATATATACACAGTTATCTTCATCAAGCATGGAAAAACCATTTGATAAGACAACTTCTTGAAATCGTATATACCATTGCCTCGAGGATTGTTTAAGACCATATATGGACTTACGAAGTTTACAAACCTTATATTCGTTTCCTTCTTTTACAAACCCTGTTGGTTGTTTCGTATAGATCTCCTTGTCCAATTCTCCATTGAGAAAGGAAGTCTTTACATCCATCTGATGTAATTCGAGGTCTAAGCAAGCTACCATAGCCAGAATCAGGCGAATCGAGGTAAAACGGACAACATGTGAGAAGGTCTCTTCGTAGTCTATCCCTTCCTGTTGCGTAAAACCTTTCGCGACAAGGCGAGCTTTATATCTATCTATAGAGCCATCAGCCTTATGCTTGATCTTGAGAACCCATTTGTTCCCAATAGCTCTACGTCCTCTGGGTAAGTCAACTAAGTCCCAGACTTGGTTAACTTTCATGGATTCCAACTCCTCCTTCATCGCTTCCATCCATTTGTCTTTTGATACGGCCTGTTTGAAAGTAGCAGGTTCGTCGTCATCTTGTAGTAAAGTCATAAAGGTTTGCGGAAATTCATCCTCAAATCTTAGATGAGCCAACCTTGTACGACTACTATGTCGTATTTGAGATTCTTCAAGTCCTTGTTAACTCGAATTTAGACCAATTCTAATATCACTCCCACTTGGAATGTCGTTAGAAATGCTCCCACTTGGATCATTATTCCCGTATGGAATAGGATTAGCGTCATTCGTATCATCCATTGGTGAAGTTTGAAACGTATTTTCGTCTTCACCAAGAATTCTCCCACTCGAATGAGGTAATCCTTCTTGATCATTAATATTAAATAGAGATAAGTCCTGACTTATCTCGCCCTGTCTTGGAAACTCGTTTTCCAAGAAAGTGACATCCCTCGACTCAAATTCAATTAGACCTCCATTGTCTTCCTGAATAATGAAAACATAACCTTTAGAGTTTTCTGCGTATCGTATAAAGATACATTTCCTTCCCCGTGGCCCAAGTTTGCCATACTTATGGGAGGAAATATGTGCGTAGGATGCACATCCCCAAGGTTTTAAAATGTTTAAGTCAGGAGACCTTTGGTTCCACAACTCATAAGGAGTGGAGCTAACTGATTTCGAGGGTACGCGGTTTAAAATGAAAGTGGCCGTCAATAATGCATCACCCCAAAAGGTGATTGGCAAGTTAGCTTGCGCCATCATTGAACGGACCATTTCCATTAAAGTCCTATTTCTCCTTTCTGCAACACCATTTTGTTGAGAAGTATAAGGCATAGTTACCTGATGAACTATGCCCTTTTCATCACAAAGTTCCTTAAAACTTGCTGATTGATATTCACCGCCCCTATCGGTTCGCAAGACCTTAATCTTGCGATCTAATTGATTTTCCACTAAACTCATATAGTTTTTAAAGCAGGTTAATGCTTCACTTTTGTGGGATATCAAATAGATATGTCCGAATCGGGTGAAGTCATCAATAAAAGTGATGAAATAGGACTTCCCGCGTCTTGTCTTGACATTCATCGGACCACATATGTCCGAATGGATGAGCTTTAATGGAACCTCGGCCCTTGTGCCGGTTCTAAACGGCTTGCGACAAGATTTCCCTACAAGGCAATGTTCGCAGGTCGACAATTCAACCTTTGAAACATTAGATAGAAGGCCACGTTTAGCAAGTCTATCCATTCGTGTTGGTCCAATGTGACCAAGCCTTGCATGCCAACAAATTATATCAGACTCATAAGCCGAAGAATTTGTAACAAGGAAATTTTCATTACAAAAATGAAGAGTCATACATTGTATTTAATACAATAAATCCTTTGAATACATACCCAGTACCAATTAAGGAATTATTACAAAACAAGTCCACTTTACAATCATGAAAAAACCAGCTATAACCAAGACCCATTAACACGACCACATATATAATATTCCTTCGAATATCTGGAACGAAGAGGACATCATGTAGTAAGATAGTGCGGCCGTTGTCTAAGACTAGCTTGCAAGTCCCAACGCCTTTCACTTCAACACGTGTGTTGTTTCCTACATAGATCCACTTTGTTCCTTGGGGTATCTGGTGATACTCCAAGAAGGACCGTCTGTCCCTTGCTATATGGTCGGTGGAACCTGAATCAATTATCCAAAATGGATTAGATTCCACAAGAAATATTGAACTAGAAACACATATGTAACTATTATTACAAGTTACCTTGTCACCTTCATCCGTACAAGAACGGGCGTAGTGACCTAACTTGTTGTACTTGAAGCACTTGATCCTCTTCAAGTCTTTCTTCTTGTGCCATTTCTTGTGCCCATCCTTATGTTTGGGTTTCTTGGTAGACTCAGGTTGCTTATTACGTTGATTAGTAGACTTCGAACGATCTTTCCGTTTCTTTCCCCCGTGTGAGGAACTAGCAACCATGTGCACTTCTGCACTTGGCTTGGCAGCCGCAAGCCGCTCTTCCTCTAACTCGAGGTGCTTAGAAACATCACTGAAGGTCTTGATGCTCTCATTATGAGTGAGATGCATCTTCATTTGGTCCCACCCATTTGGTAGAGAATGTATGACTGCTTGGATTTGTTGCTCATCAGTGAGCACATGACCTACATCCTTTAACTCTGAGATGAGATTAGCCATATGTCGTAGATGTTTCCCCATGGAATGATCTGGACGTTTCTTGTATGAATCAAATCTTATAGTTAAAGAACGAAGTTTGGACACCGATGTGCCACCAAACTTCTCCTCAAGCTTGGACCATATGTCCATGGCTAGGTCATGTTCTCAGAAGATGCGCATTATGTCATCGGCCATACTGGACAATAACGTAATGCGAGCTATCTTGTTCTTCCGAGACCAAGCATCAAAAGCTTCCTTGTCTCGTCTGTGTTGGGCCGTAGTGCCCAACTCGGGTTCAATCATTACGTTCTTCAGAGTTTCGAGCACTTCTTGCTCCTCTAGAACGTATTGTATCTTGATGGACCATAGTTTGTAATTATCGCCGTTGAGTTTTTCACCTCTGTTAAACTCAGCGACGATATTCTTTGAAGCGGAAGACATTTTAACTTTAAAATGCTGCAAAAAGACACAAAACCGAAGGTTCGATCAAAAATCATTGCATAAAATTCTTATACATAGATATCACTCCCACTTGGAATATCCCACTTGGAATGATATTATTACATTTGATAAGTTACTTTTGAAAAATATTGAAGAAGTTGCTCTAGAATCGGAAAGGTCTCTACCATTCCAATCACCATTTAGAACAACTTTCAATATTTTCCCCTCGCTTATCAAACGATAGTACTCTTATAGTACTTCGCAGCGGAAAAGCGTTTTTGAAAACGTATTTTTCAAAAGCAAAAACGATATTTCAACTTAGTACCCTTATGATACTAACAAAATATACGGTAATCCCTGGCCATTTGCCGGGATGAGGCGTAGCCGTGCCAAGGCCGGATCCCCCCTTGGGGATTTTTCTGCAAGCCATCGTCGCCGGCTCCCATATGGATCCATGCGCTCCCCTTCTGTAAGGGAATTTGCCGCAGATAACTGCCGTCGGCCCCGTATGGACCGGCCATGCATGTCACATTCATGCAAGCTTCCCCCGTAAATACAGGGTCAACCGGGGCTCGACCGAGGCTCGGCACTGGCCGAGGCCGGGGCCGGCCGAGGCCGGGGCCGGCCGAGGCCGGACACTGGCCTCAGCCAGGGCCGGCAGGCCTTGGCCTGGCCCTGGCCACTGCCAGGGCCGGCCGTGGCCCTGGCAGCGACCAGGGCTGGCCTCGGCCAGGCCCTGGCCTTTGCCAGGGCTGGCCTGGCCACTGGCCTGGCCCTGGCCCCCGGCCAGGGCCGGCCAGGCCCTGGCCTGAGGCCCTGGCGCCGGCCCTGGCCCCTGCCAGGGCCAGCCAGGCCGGCCCCTGGCTCTGGCTGAGGCCGGCCAGGGCCTCCTGGCCCTGGTCTGGCCTCGGCCAGAGCCGGCCTGGCCCTGGCCGGGGCCGGCCATGGCCCATATGGCCATTGCCGGCCATGGCCCATATGGCCATGGCCGACCACCCCCTTGCATGGGGTTGGCCGCACACCCCCGCCGGAGGGGTGGCTGTGGTTGTTATTGGCCGTAGCCAACCCCCTCCGCATGGGGAGGGGAAATGCATTGCCTCCATAGCCCATATGGCCATGGTGATCATGCACCAAAAATTTCATCTTCTCCGTTGAGAATAACCACCATCGTCTTCTCCGATGAAGCACCCGTTCGTCGAGAAAACGGTTTTGCTTCAATGGCCGTGTGCCAAAAAATGAAGAGAACGCGTTTTCAAGGCCGCAAACTTCACCCTCTATATGAAGAGAGTTCACATTCTCAATTGAATGGAGACTCGGCATCCATGAGGAGCACGAGTTTGGCGATATGAACGGTAAGTTCTTCCCGTCACGGAGAGTTCCTGCCATATCCGTAATGGCAGAAGACCCTAACATGAAAAGAACAACTATTGCGATTCTCTCCGTCACGATGCGTTCCTACCATATCCATAATGGAAGGAGACTCATTCGTGAAAGAGACAACGCCACGTTCATCGTTGAGACCGGGGCGACGGTTAGACCGGGGCGAACCCGTATGGCTCTGATACCAATGTCGGATCCTGTCAAAACAAGGACGTTAGGATCGAATAATAAAGTAGAGACTTACGCTTGCGTATGCGGCACCGTAGTCTCGGAACTTCGCCCTTGGATTCGCCACAACGGTCGGTACTTCGTCACGGAGGATCGAAGCAGAGTTTCACCGCCTAAATCTCTATTTAGAAGAGGATTTTAATGGAAGGGAGAAGAAGAACACAAGTTGCCTTATGCAAACTTATGGCATGGTTAGATTCATGTAAAAGGCATACCCTTGGGTCCTATTTATAGCCTTTAGGGGTAGTTATTGTAGTAAATAACCAATTATAAGCTTATTAGCCTATATTAGCCCTTTTACTTATCCTCTTCTTCATTCACTTATCGAATGCCTTTATGCACTTATAGAGTGACTTTTTCCACTTATCGAGTGGTCCTTTTCACACGAGAAAAGGTTCCCTTCGCACACGCTTTCGTGCACGTGACATCTGAGGTCCGTATACCCTTATACATCCCCTCATGGGTGTATTCATGTCGTCCATATCCAACAAGGGGGGTACAGTTGAGAACTTTTACATTCGAATTTGAAAGGGTTTCTCTTCTTCTCTTCTTTGCTCTCGAGGGTTCCCACCGTCGGTCATTTCTTCATCGGAGCTCCGGTGATCTTCTTCCGTTCTAGGTAACTTCTCGATCTGTCAATGGCTTCTGGTTCTTCATCTTTCAATCTGAACGCTGAGGGGGTTCTGGAGAGCCTGGGAGGGGAGAGAGAGGGCTCGAGTCGGGCTCTGGCAGAGTCAGGGGTATGGTTCCGACAGAGATCAGGACTATCCAGTATAAAACAGACACCATCAATCTCCCCGAGATCCGCTCCAACTATATTCGACCACCTTACACGGTTCGCCTCCCCGAACCCCATGAGAGGGTTTGCACACCAAGATACAATGAAGTCAGAGTCTACTGCTCGACCTTCGAACTCGGCTTGCAGTTTATGCTCAACTCCCACCTCCTTCACTTGCTGAACCTCCTCGAGCTTTCTCTCTTCCAACTAACGACTGACTCCATCAGCTCAATGGTTGACTTCGTCGTCCTCTGCACTATCAGCGGGATAAGTCCGAGCGTATCGCTCTTCCAGCATTACTTTGAGGCGAGGAAGAAGGGGATGTATCACTGTGTTCTTACGAGGAAGGACCGGCCTCTCATCCTTGAGGTGCTGAGCGAGGGGAGAGAATGGAGGGAGATGTTTGTCTCTATCTTGATGCTGGTGAACTCGGTGTTGAGGTCGAACTGGAGGACGCTGAATCCCTCAGTGAACAAAGGGGTGCCGCTGGCGGGGCAAGACCTGGAGAACTCCAAGGTTTTGGAGGAGATCCCTGAGGCGATCAGGAAGCATGTGAGCTTGATCAAGGGAGACCAGTTGGCCCAATCTTTCTGGCCCGAAGGTATTACGATCTTGACGACCTTCTCCCCATACGCTCACCCTGATCTTTGTTCTCTTTGCAGGTGCGGCCATGATCCTTTCGTAGAAAGAGCTGATGAGGAGGGCTAGGGAGTCGATGACCTCGGAGCCGACGGCCAAGGAGACTTCTGCCCCGGAGAAGGGCAAAAAGGTGGCAACAAAGGATTCGGCGAGGAAGCCGGGGCAGAAGAGGGGCCCTGGGGTTGTCATTGGGTCCAAGAGGGGCGAGCGCGACAAGAGGGCGAAGGAGATGCCTACGGCGATCGTTCCTACCCCTACTGTAGTTGAGGCAGCACCGGGCAGCTCTGTCGACCTTGGCATTGGTGATGGGGAGATGACGCCCTGGAGCTCGACGACTCAGGGTCCCCCCGTGACGTGGGCCGACAGGGTTCCAATCGAGCGCTGGCCTTATAGATGTCCTTCTTGGGAGCAGGGATGCCTGTACATTAGAGCTACGAGCCTATGCTCGCCTACTTCAAGGCGACAAAGGCCGAAGTCCATGCCATCCTGAATGAGGAACTCTTCAAGACGAGCTACCCGGTGGGCAACATGGAGTTTGTGTTTTATGAAGCTTGCATCGCAGCTCGCCTGGCGGAGAACAGCTTGTTGCCGAGGAATCGGATGTCCCTCGCTAAGGTTGGTCCAGAGCACCTCTGTGATACGATGATCTGGTACAGTATGCAGGTTTGCCGCTTTCTCTTCTCCACGCTGCCGATTTTCTTTCTTCCATGGGTACTTATGTTTCTGTTTCTCCTACAGGCGATCGCAACAGTGGTGTCCTTACAGCGCCATACTACCGTGAATATGCACAAGGCGAACCACGGGAAGAGGAAGCCTGATCTTGAGGCAGCCACTGGTAAGCCACGAGCGTTGGAGGCCCAATTTGAGGAGGTGGCTGGGAGGCTGCAATATAGGGAGGACCAGCTGGAGCACCTCTGGGAGTGGTATAAGGCCCAGAGGGCAGAGACCGAGAAGTGGGAGAAGATCGCGACGGGGGTGGGAGCAGCAGCTTCGAGAGGAGGAGAATCGCAGGGTCTTCGCCTTGAACGAACACTCCATGAAAATGGAGGCCAATGGGATGGAGATCGTCGCACTGAAGCGGGAGGTGGCGGTGCTGAGGAAGATTGATCTGGAGGCCGAGAAGGCTGAGGCCATCCGTAAATACTAAGAGGAGGAGTACCTCCCTATAATGAGATCAACGAGGGCAGAAGGCAAGGAAGAAGGGATACAGGGGGGCTTTAGGAGAGTGGAAGCGAGGCTGGCGAAGCTGTACCCTTCCCTGGAGGTCAACTTCTCTAGGCTGACTATGGCCTCCAACGATGAGGAGGATGCGGTCGATGCTCCCGGGGGAGACGATGCTGCTTAATCTTTGGGGAGTGGTTGTATTTGTAGGGCCAGTCTTAGGGCCATACGTCGGATCTATTGTAGAAAACTATGTAAACGTATTAATCTTCAATTTTAATGAAATGTACCTTAGGAGGTTTGGCTTGTTTATCTTTTGTGTTTGTGTTGTTGTTCGCTGCTTTTTACCTTAGCGTGTATGCCCCCAACAGTCTGCTTGGAAGTGGCTAAGGCCCAGGAGAAGCGGAATGTTGTGGAGTCGGCATCTATCAGGCGTGTAAGCTTGCCCCGAAGTTTGAGAAGTCTATCGAGGACGAAGCTTATAAGCTTGCCCCGGAGTTGAGGGAGGGAAGGGTGCGAGCCGTCGCTCGTTTCTTGTCCCACCCGGTGAGACTATCAAAGGCGAAGCCGTTAAGCTTTCCCCAGAGTTGAGAGAGGGGAAGGTGTGAGCCATAGCTCATTCCTTAACCACCGGCGATCCTATCAAGGGTGAAACTTCTCAGCCTTCCCCGGAGTTGAGGGAGGAGATGGTGCGAGCCGTAGCTCGGTTCTTAACCCACCCGGCACCTATCGAGGGCAAAGCTTGTAAGCTTGCCCTGGAGTTGAGGGAGGGGAGAGTGTGAGCCGTAGCTCGGTCTTGAACCCACCCTGTGCCTATCGAGGGCAAAGCTTGTAAGCTTGCCCCAAAGCTGAGGGAGGGGAGGGTGTGAGCCGCCACCCGTTCCTTGTCCCATCCGACGACCCTATCGAGGGTGAAGCTGTCAAGCTTGTCCCGAAGTTGATGGAGGGGAGGGTGCAAGCCGTAGCTCGTTCCTTAAACCTCCGGGTGATCTTATCGAGGGTGAAGATTGTCAACCTGCCCCGGAGTTGAGGGAGGGGAGGGTGCGAGCTGTAGCTCGGTCCTTAACCCACCCAGCGCCTATCGAGGGCAAAGCTCGTAATCTTGCCCTGGAGTTGAGGGAGGGGAGGGTGCGAGCCGTCGCCCGTTCCTTGTCTCACCCGGTGACCCTATCGAGGGAGAAGCTGTCAAGCTTTCACCGGAGTTGATGGAGGGGAGGGTATGAGCTGTAGCTTGTTCCTTAACCCCCGAGCGATCCTATCGAGGGCGAAGCTTGTCAGCTTGTCCCGAAGTTGAGGGAGGGGAGGGTGCGAGCCATAGCTCGGTCCTTAACCCACTCGACGCCTATCGAGGGTGAAGCTCGTAAGCTTGCCCCGGAGTTAAGGGAGGGGAGGGTGCAAGCCATAGCTCGGTCCTTAACCCACCCAGCGCCTATCGAGGGCGAAGCGTGAAAGATTGACCCGGAGTTGAGGGAGGGGAGGGTACAAGCCATCGCCTGTTCCTTGTCCCACCTGGTGACCCTATCGAGGGTGAAGCTGTCAAACTTGCCCCAGAGTTGATGGAGGGGAGGGTGCGAGCCATAGCTCATTCCTTAACCCCCCGGGTGATCCTATCGAGGGCAAAGCTCGTCAGCCTACCCCAAAGTTGAGGGAGGGAAGGGTGTGAGCTGTAGCTCGGTCCTTAACCCACTCGGTGCCTATCGAGGGCGAAGCTCGTAAGCTTGCCCCGGAGTTGAGGGAGGGGAGGGTGCAAGCCGTCACCTGTTCCTTGTCCCACCTGGAGACCCTATCGGGGGCAAAGCTATCAAGCTTTCCCCGGAGTTGATGGAGACGAGGGTGCGAGTCGTAGTTCATTCCTTAACCCCCCAGGCGATCCTGTCGAGGGCGAAGCTCATCAGCCTGCCCCTGAGTTGAGGGAGGGGAGGGTGCGAGCCGTCGCCCATTCCTTGTCCCACCTAACGATACTATCGGGGGCGAAGCTGTCAAACTTTCCTCGGAATTGAGGGAAGGGAGGGTGTGAGCTGTAGCTCGTTCCTTAACCCACCGGCGATCCTATCGAGGGCAAAGCTTGTCAGCCTGCCCCAGAGTTTGAGAAAATTTGAGGAGAGCTGAAAATTCCAAACGGAGATGGAAATATTTGAGAATATGCATAGAAAATGATAGTTATATTTACAAAACTGTAGATAACATAGGAGTAAATGCTCATTGTTCCTGTGGCGGGCTAGCTTGTCGCCTCTCGTGGTTGATCGTCGAAGTCCTCCTGATGGTTGTCGAGTTCGACTAGCTGGGCTTGCTCGGGCGCTTTGTGTTTGGTGGAGCCGACGTAGAAACTCCGAGACAATCTTTGGCTCCCTCATACTTGTCCAACCCCCTGTGAAGTCTGAAACTTGACCATTTGGTACAGGAGTGAGGGGAGAGCTTCGATGGCAGTCATGTACGGCTGCCCGATGATGTCGTACCGAGGCGATGTCGATGACAACGAACTGTGTCATCCGAGTGTCGACCTTGGCTCTTCCCCCAAAGACATCGACAAGGTGATGACTCTGATGATGGGAACCAAGTGGCTGGTGTAACGGCCGCTTTCCGACCGTTCGTATTTTTTTTCCTGCGTGCACGTGCCTTAGTGTGCACGTATTCTTTTGGCTATTTCTAAGCTCCGGCATATGCGATGCGATATGCCCTTGCGATCATTTCGGGGTGTTGGATTTTATTGTAATTATTGGGAACGTCTTTTCACTGCTCGTTTTCTCGCGAAACGACTTTGAATGATAGGGGCGTTTTAGTCATTTGACTCAAAACGCCGTTTCCAATTTTATGTAAATTCTTGGTAGGAGTTACGCACGATCGAGCTCCGTAGATCTGTGCGTCTCATCTCCACGATCGCACCGGTATTTTCAGATTATTTTTCTGACGCCTGGATTGAAAGATATCGCCCGGATAAACCTCGACCGTCGATCTCCCCAATCAATTCAAATTCGAATTTGTTAGCCAAATCTGGCTATATCTCTAAATAATCTGTTTTGTAACCTTCCTAAACTGTTCCTCTAATCTCCCCCTAGACTTACCCCAACCTGTACACCATCTTACCCCATATCTCCACTCTTTTAACATTAACATAGTGCTAAATAGCTCTTTACCTATTATAATAACCCTAATCTAATAATCCCAACCCTAAGCTAAAGAGCCTTTCACATTTCCAAGCCCTAGGGGCTGCTCTACAGCCGCCACTGAAAATCCCCCCCAATTCTCTCTCTCTCTCTCTCTCTCTCTCTCTCTCTCTCTCTCTCTCTCTCTCTCTCTCCCCCCCCCCTCACGGCGCCGCCTTAGCCCTCTCCGCCGCTGCAGCAGCTCGCCACGCGTGCTCCGCCGCCGTTGAGCGACTCCGCCGCTGTTCAGCTCACCGAGCAGCCTCCTCCACTTCCCTCAGCTGACGGCCGCCTTTTTCCCCCGCTCTGCCGTCGCGCCCGCGATCCGACGCCGATCGTCCCCTCTCCCTCCAACCCCGGTGCCGGCGATCTCCGATCCGCGATCCGCCTCGCTCAATGGCCCCGACCGCGCCGCCCTTCGTAAAAGCACGCCGTCGCTTTCCCTCACGAACGGCGACGATCGCAGTAGTGAACTGTGCTGCTGCGAACGTCAAGTGATGCGTCGACCGTCTTCCGCCGCACGGACCCCGCTGCGCCACCTTCGACCCCCATCGCTCGACCGCGACGTCTCCCCTCGCGGTTTCCCTCGCTCCTCGCGCCGCCTGCGGCGCCGTCGCACGGTTCCACAGCGCGCCGCCACGCCTTTTCTGCGCCGCCACCGCTGTGCCACGCCGAGCGCCACGCAGGCCTCGCCTCACCGTAGCAGCGCCAGCAGCAGCTCACGGCTGCTGCGGCCACTTTTCCACCGCTGTCCGACACTCCGCGGTAGCCCGAAGTAACGCTGAGACGGTGTCCCGCCTCCGTCTCACTGTTTTGCCTCCTTTACCATTGATTTGGTCCCTAGGCCCTTGCTCATCCGCACTCGTCGTGCAAAAGGCCTCTCGACGTCGTATCGCCGTTACCTACTGTTTTGGCCTCCGGGGCCTTTGTTCCTCCTTGCACGCTAATCCGCAACTCCTTGACGCTGCCTACACATCCTACGGGCTGTACCAGGCCGTACTCGCTACTCGCGCACTTCGTCCGCTGCCCGGACGAGTTTCGCTACGCTATTCATAGTCGAGACGTCGTAGGTGACACAGATCTTCTACCGTCCAGACTCTACGTCCGCACTACCTGCAGCCGTCACAATCCTGAGGCGATCCCGAGGCGACCTCCACTGTGCTACCCGCAGTCGGGGACACGAGCACCGCCACCGTTTTCAGACCCGATGCCGGATTAAATTGTGCGTTCCTCACACCAGGTTGGTCCCTCTAAACTCGTAATGAAACCCACACTGTAGCAAACTGAACCCTAAACTAAAAATCGTCAACTGTAACTAAGTTTATTTTCTGCGCCAGTAAAACGCTGCTCACTGTAGAAATCGACCATCGGACAAATATTCTGTGCACATAGGATAGTGGTCGACTTAGGTTGATAAAACACCAAAAACGTGACTTTTGACTGATTAGGGTAGTCCCGACAACCTAGAAATGAACCTAAATAGGATTATTGAAAAACGCGACCTGACCCCGTTGCCATGACCTGTTTCAGACGGACTACCGCGGACGCGACGCCTGGACGCGATGCCCCAGACGGACGACACACTCGCCATTGCAGGCAAGTGAATCCACTTGCACTTTTGGCCGTGCTTAGGCCTTAGTTGGTTAGAATTGATAATTGTGAACAAATAGAACCGGACGTGAAATGATAGCGTCCGGGACGACTCCTGACGGCTCAGACTTGACGACGAAGTCTGAGCCCGACAACAACAACTTGATATTGTAGGGCTATCATGTGTATGTGCGTGGGTGTGGACACCCTAGAATAACCCTTCCTGTCTTGTCACATCCCGTCCCGTTTTGCACAGCCCGCTGGGCAATAGGGCACTCTCTGAGTGATCCCTTATACAGATTCACAACCTGCGGGCAATAGGGCACTCTCCAAGCTAGAGAGAGTGATCCCTTGTACGGATACACAGCCTACGGGCAATAGGGCACTCGTCAAGCTAGAGCAAGTGATCCCTTGTACGGATATCTTGTCTTGTCTTGTCTTGGGGTTTGGGCTTAGGTTGAGCGTGCGCACGACAAGAGGGTCTGACCCCCCTCGAACCGTAAGGCGTGAACCCTTTCGTGTCTCACTTTTCTTGTCTTGTCTTGTCCCGTCACGTCCCGACTTGTCATGACACCTGTAGGCTAGTCCCGTGGTTGGTAGCACACGCTACGACTACTACTTGTCCAGTTTTACCTTCCTGCTACGTTACTTCCTGTTGTGTTACTTTGTTATAACCACAGCATGTAAATCAACCAGTAAACTGTTGTGTAATAGAACCTCAGCATGCTAATCAACCAGTAAACTGTTGTGTAATAGAACCTCAGCATGCTAATCAACCAGTAAACCGTGGTTTAAAGTTCGATACACTTGCAGTTTGGTCTAACCCTTTTTGTAGACCTTACCTGACGTACAGTTCCTTCCTTTGGTGCTGTACGTCAGGTGCTCAGCCAGAGTTCATGGACGAGGCAGACTCACTGGAGTACGAGGAGCTGAGGACGTCGACCCAGAGTACGTGCCCGACGAGGACCAGACCTAGAGGTCTTTTTAGTCGTCACTTTCAGAGGTTACTGCTTTTAGGTTTGCTCTTAAATATTTGTTGCCACGCTTAGGCTTCTTTTTAGACTTTGTACTCGTTGGATATTATATCTTTAATTTAATGAATGCAACTTCCTTTTCGTACTTTCTGTTGTTTCGAACTTTATTAATGCAAGAACCTGAAACTTTTAAAATGGTACCCCTACAGACGCTTATTGGGTCCGAGCTTCTCAGCTCTGGCCTAAGCGGGCCTTAGTCACGCTTCGCCTCCATCCATTTTGGGAAGCGGGGCGTGACAGGTTTTAGTGGTGGCCCATGCAGGTCTTGCAAAAGTTCGGAACGATAAGAGTACAGCATTCATTTAATATCCATGTACGAGTCTAAATATAGGGTTTCCTTGTCTTAGATGGTAGGAAGACTTAGATAGACGCTCAAGTTTGATAGTCTGACGCCTTGGTTAAGATTTAGTCATCCTCGTTAGACTTCTGGAGCCCCTCTCTTTTAGTCGTTCGCTCGGGCCCATCGACTTCGGACCCAGCGAAAAGTAACCTTAATTCTCTTAGGAACCTCCCCCTTAGATCCTGATTATAGTCTTGCTCCTTAGGAAGTTTTAGAGCTGAGTTATCCTGATCCTTAGACGATCTGATAATTAGAACCCCTGACTTCTAGCGTCGCCCTGATCTTTACAATTTTGTGTTGTCAGCCGTAATGTTCCATCGTTTCCCTTCACGATTCGTATCCTACACCTATTCTTCAAGCAATCATTTTCCTGTCTCCCGATTCACGTGATCGTTTCCTGACGATTGTCGTCGATCCTTCAAATCCCTTCCTTGACCGATTCTGCTTCCACTAAAAGTATTTTCGAAATTTATTATTGAGTTTTTCGCTCAGCTAAATTTCTCTGAAAACCCCTATATTATATATTTCAAAATTTCTTTTTCGGCTGAGTTAAAATTCTTCCACTGATTTTAAAACCTCCTTGGTCGTAAAATTATTTTACTATCTCGTGCCTATTTTCAAATCGGTATCTTTCGTATTTCAGTTTTAAACCTTATTATCAAATTCTATAATTCAATATATATATATTACTTTACTAAACTACAAAAATTATTTCTAAACACTTACCATACGTACTTTTAAAATATTTTCTAAACCAAAGAGAACTTTAAATGTCTTCTTGTATATGTATAAACATCTCTATGTTCATCGTGCTCGTACATCAAGAATCTTTGTTTAACTTACTTTCATTTGCAAGCAACCGCTACCTCACCCTACCTTATCTCCTTCTCCACATTGTAATAATTTTACCATCTGCTCGCTTTTCTCTACATATTTTTTTATAAGTATAAAGTATACGATATCATATTTTACACGTAAATCTCCTTCATCTACCTAGTTATTCTGAGAAATATTTTGTCTCATCCAACCAGCTATCTCCATACACCCGTCTTATTTGAGCTCATTCTTTCCGAGTTATTTCGTTACACTTTTGGTTCTGTTTTCCTTTATTTTGCGTAGATATTAGCCCTTGCAGTTGTCCATGCTATCTCCAGTTTAGGAATAGGCCCTTTGGTAGGTAATGTCGTCGTGGTGTATGTACATAAGTAGAGTGTGTAGACCTGTATGAGTGTGTCATCTTTAGGATTCTGATATTTGCCTTTTTGTGTCTTGATGTGTACTCAGTGTTAACCATGATAGGATTGAAGTTGTCTGAATGACGGTATTCAAACGTATATGAATAGGGTCATAGCAGGTAATTTCCTTAGACGTAGTTTTTCGCGATTATAGAATAGCTTATCTTTGACTGCGTGTGATTGTATTAAAACTCTTTGTCTTCTTTTAAACCAACCCCTTTAAAGTTTTTGAAATTAGCTCACAAGATCACAAATCGATTATCTTTCCTCATCCATTACCACGACTCCACATGTTTTTCCAAATGTTTTAGAAGAAGAAAAAAAAATGTGTCACTGGTTTTAAGTTTCCCTTTTTCTCTTCTCTTTCTCTCTATTTAGAAATGTTATGTTATGGTTGTTATAGTTTTGGGACTATCCATTATTGTTTTAGGATTTGTTTGCGGGTAGGCCCAGGGAGAGATGAGAATTATTATAGCAATGATTAACCGATTTTGGAACAATAGGATATTGGAATAGATTTCTTTCGGAAGAGAAGAAGAGCTGTCCAAGACTTATTTATGATACCGATGTGAGACAGACTCAATGGGAAATTCTGGCCGGATGAAATTCTATGCGAGGAGATGATACCTTATCAGACTTGAGGCTTAGATGGGTGGTAGGTAGGAGTAACTGCAGAGTATAGTATGAGTTAGGATGATCACGCGAATTAGTAGAACTTTGTAAGCATCAAGACTTGGTTGTCGAGTTGACGTGAGAAGGCTTTGAGAATGTGTAACGACTGCTTTTCATGTATCTGGATTTAATATAATATAATATATGTTATGGTGGATTTTCTCCTCTTGTGTGGTTTTTGTCTCCGTAGATTTCATTTTCGATCGATTCGTCGTATTTTCTCGCTTCTTCCTTAGGATCGTCGATTTCGAAGTATGTCATTTGTGACGGACTTCATAACGGTCATATCTAACTAATAGATCAAGCCTAGGAGTCTTAGGAACTGATCCCGGGGCCACGCGCTCCGTATCGGAACTTTCTGTGCTTATTAGCCGGTGTAAGAAGGGCCACCGACCGACTAGAAGACGATCCAGTCGGTCGGCAATCCTTCTTGGACCGACTAGTTAGCTTTCTAAATTTCTCAGGAGTTACTGTTTATCGTTAGTCGGTCTAAGAACGTTGGTTGACCGACTAGGTTGCAAACTAGTCGGTCAGCAATGCTTCTTGAACCGACTAACTCATCATCTTATTTTTGTATCAGCTACTGTTTACTCTTAGTCGGTCTAAGAACGTTCATCGACCGACTAGATGCTATACTAGTCGGTCAGTACTTGTTCATGGACCGACTAACTCTAGAATCCTATTTTGGTTCAGGAGTTACTGTTTGCACTTAGTCGGTCTGCGTTGGTCGACCGACCGACTAGTTGCCAAACTAGTCGGTCAGTGGTTGCTCTTTGACCGACTAACCAGTGTTAAAACCCTAATTTCTGGGCAGCCGCCAGCTCAACCTATTTATACCCAACCCAAACGACTTCTTCTTCTCCAACACGACCCAAAACCCTAAAAACTTTCCCCCTTCAGCCCCCATCTTCCTCCAAGCTTCATTTCTCCATTCCAAGCCCTAAATCCATCATCCAATCTATCCATTCACTCTATCTACCTCTCATCTTCCCCAAAATCTCACCCAAATCCATCAAATCCCCAAATCCCCCAAAACCCTAGTTTCCCCAAACTTCTCCAATCTTCTCCAGATCTGATCCTAGGGATCCCCGGAGTGTTCTTCCGCTTCCTCTCGGTAAGAAATCGTTCTACCGTTGTTTTCATAACTTATTGATAATTTTTACGAAACCCTAATATAATTTCATGTTGTTTGATGATTGTTCCCCCAAAACAGCGATTTCCTCGTAGATTGGCGTCCGTGTGATGAAGTAGTCGTCATCCCCGGTGCTAGGAAAGTGAAACTTGCCACTTAGGGTTTAGGCTATGTTTTAGGCCATTTTCTTGTTGTATGCGTAAAAGAGACTAGGCGACGAAATGATACTCGCCTAGGCGCAAATTGGGGAATTAGCTTGACAACGAAGCTAATTCCGACATTTAGCATGTTGCACAACTATCATGTCACGTTCACTTTCCATTATCGGTACGCAAGTTAATTGTCATGTCATTGCATCCTTCATGCATTTCAGTGATTGCGTAGCTTTGCTACATTGCTTGTGTTCCTGGCTCGTGTTCCAGAAGCGGGCCATGTGTTGGTTGATAGCCAATGCCCGAATTGTGTGTTTCCTGGCTCGTGACCAGAAGCGAGCATAATGAGTTGGAAACCCCAGCGCTCGATATTGAATTGTGAAATAGGAATGCGAGCTCATTGTGCGGGGCAACCCCAGGCTCACTAGCTGAGTTCCATGTGCGGGGACCCCAGGCTCCATTACGTGTGGGTATAAGGGGTGAGGGTTAAGCGGCCATTCAACTGGGAGTCTGTTTGATCAACAACTGCAGTTGTAAGGCGTAAACTCTTTGGGGTGGGGTAGTGTTTGGGGCCGATCGGACTGACATGCTAGCCATTCAGCGAAGGGCGCAAACATCTACAAAACAACCGTGAAATGTGATTTGTGTTTAGTGCCGATCGGTCTGAAATGCTTGCCATTCAGCGAAGGGCATAAACACCTACAAAATGTGAATTGATTGAGATTGATAGTAGCTTGGCTACTCTTGTCTTGTCTTGTCTTGTCATGTCCCAAAAATTGTTCTCTTGTACAAATTGCCTTGCCATGTTTCAAATTGTGCACTCATGTTATAACTGCCATGTCATGCATACTAAACTGCTAGGTTGCTAGTTGCCTTACTTCAGTTTCCTTGCCCAAGTCTTTTAGACTTGCTAACATGTGCCCCTTTACTCTTTTGGGTGACATATGTTAGATCCTGAGCCCGAGTACCTCGTTGAGGACGAGGTGTTTGCTGACGTCGAGCCCGAGCCTGTGTTCGACGGGGAGTACGTAGACACTGGGGACCAGTCCTAGTGTTTGCGTTGAGTTTTACTTTTGTTAGACAGTTGTTTTGTTATCGGTGCGTAGCACCTATATTTTGTTGTGTCGCTGCTTTTGTTGGCCTTGTTCTGGGCCTTTAGACTCTTTTCTTTTAGCCTGGTGGCTTTTCTGGATGTTGGACTTTTGTTGATGTTGGACAATTTGTGAGATGTGGAATTTTATTTTCAGTCTCGCCTTGTGTTATTATTGTTATTCTGTTGTGGTTACAGGGACCTGTTTATGTATTATGGACGCTTATCGGGTTTGGGGCTTCACAGCTCCACTCTCGTGCGGACCTTTTCACGTCTCGCCTCCATTTTAGTGAAGCGGGTCGTGACAGGTTTTAGTGGTGGCCCATGTAGGTCCTTCTGTAACTGCGATTTTTGGAATAGCGATAATAATATTTGAATGTCCAATAAACTAAGTTCGACGTCCGAGTCATAAGCTATGAGTCTAATTGGATTCGTTCTCTGTGTCATTAGATGGCAGGAAGGCGTTTCACCCGTGGTGGGGGCAGTGGTGCGCTCCCTCATGATGAGGAGCCTGAGCGGGAACCCACCAGCGGTGAGATGATGCGGATGATGCTCCAGATGATGCAAGTGCAGCAGGGCGTGCTTTTGCAAGTCCAGAATGCTCCACTTGCTCGAGCTGCCCGGGCTCTTCCGGATGTTCCTCGCTCTGAGCCAGGAGCGAAGCAATTTCGGGAGCTGGGTCCCGCATATTTTGATGGTTCTGAGGGTCCTCTGGCTGCCGATGAGTGGATTCGGAACATCGAGGACAATCTGAAGATGGCCAAGATCACCCCGGCTGGATGGGTTGATTTGGCGAAGAGGCAACTCAAGGATAATGCTCGGAATTGGTGGGATGCGGAAGAGAAGATGTTGGTGGAGCCGATCGTTTGGGCTACCTTCAAGGCCAGATTTGAGGGTGAGTTCTTCCCGAAGGCTGCTCGGCAGGTGATGCTGCAGCGCTTTATAGATCTGAAGCAGGGGAACTCGTCGGTGGACATGTATCACCAAGAGTTCATGAGGCTGAGTCGGTTTGTGCCGAAGATGGTGCAGGACGCTGAGGAGAGAGCTCAGAGGTTCCTGCAGGGGCTTGCTTCGGAGCTCCAGAGTTTTGTGACCTCCTCTGACCGGGAGTCTTATCAGAAGGTTCTGGTAGCAGCTAAGAGGCAGGAGCTGCTCGTGAACCAGAGGAAGGGGTCTGTTGTTGGTGCTGGGAAGAGGCCTGTGGAGCAGGCGAGAGCTGTGGTTAGACCTGGATTCAGGCCTAATCAGTCCGCTCAGTTTAAGAGGCCAGGAGGGTCTATTCCGAAGTTTTGCCATTTCTGCGGCAAGCCTGGTCACGTCAAGGATCAGTGTCGGAAGTTTTTGGGCCAGTGTTTGGTTTGCGGAAATGCTTCCCATGTCGTGAAGGATTGTCGACATGCGGGTCAGCTGCGGAGGGCTCCTGTTGCAGCTCAGCCGTTGCAGCAGCGAGCGTCTGTTCCTGCTGGACGTGGAGCAGCTCTTGTTCCGCAGGGGCAGGCTTTTCGGCAGGCTGTTCCACCGAGGAGGCAGGCTTTTCTGATGACCGCTGCGGAGAGCGAGGCTGTGGATGAGGTTATCGCAGGTAATCCTCAATCTAGCTGTTACTTTCCTAGCTGGTTTTTATTGTTAGATTGTGTTGTTTGCTTGAACATGATTGTTTGCTAGATTAGGGTTTGATTGTTAATTGCTTGATTAGGTGTGATTTTGGTTTGCACATTTCCTGCACGAGTCATCTTTGACTCTGGTGCATCGATGTGCATTATTTCTCAGAGCTTCGTGGAGAGGCATTCCTTGTCGACGTCCCCTCTCCCCAAGAGTTGGAATATCGTTACAGGGAATGGTGTGGTCTCGGTGCATCGTGGTTGCAATTCTTGCTCGTTGGTGGTCTGTGGACATGAGTTTTTTGCTGATTTCATTGTCCACGACATCATCAACTATGATGCAGTTCTTGGGATGGATTGGCTTGCGAGCTTCTATGCTACGATTGACTGCAGGAGGAAGAAGGTGGTGTTCGAGATTCCCGGACATCCAGTGTTTGAGTTCAGTCGTGGTAGCAGTTCGCTTGGTCCTGTCAGATTTCGGGCCAGGCCGGTGGAGGCTGTGGCTTTACAGATGGAGCTGGAGTGGCCAGCTGTGGTGCGTGATTTTGGCGACGTCTTCCCCGAGGAGATGTCTGGTTTGCCGCCTGATCGAGCCCTAGAATTTTCTATCGATCTTGTTCCGGGTGCGCAGCCGATTTCGAAGGCGCCGTATCGTATGGCACCTGCTGAGTTGGAAGAGTTGCGGAAGCAATTGGATGAGCTTTTGCAGAAGGGTTATATTAATCCTAGCGTGTCTCCGTGGGGATCACCGGTGTTGTTGGTTAAGAAGAAGGATGGTTCGCGTCGCATGTGCGTGGATTATCGGGAGTTGAATGTGGTGACCATTAAGAATAAATACCAGTTGCCTCGCATCGATGATATTTTTGATCAGCTTGGAGGTTCGAGGGTGTTTTCTAAATTGGATTTGAGGAGTGGTTACCATCAGTTGAAGGTGAAGAAGGGAGATGTTCCGAAGACAGCGTTCAGGACGAAGTATGGACACTACGAGTTTGTGGTTATGCCTTTCGGTGTAACTAACGCGCCCGCAGTTTTCATGAATCTGATGAACCTGATTTTCTACGACTTTTTGGATAAGTTTGTCGTTATCTTTATTGACGACATTCTGATCTATTCGAAGTCGGAGGAAGAGCATGCCTCGCACTTAAGGACGGTGTTGGAGATTTTGAGGAAGCATCGGTTGTATGCTAAGTTTTCGAAGTACGAGTTTTGGCTGGATCGAGTTGCTTTTCTCGGGCATGTGGTGACTGGAGATGGTATTTCAGTGGATCCCGAGAAGATTCGGGCCATCAGGGAGTGGCCTGTTCCGTCGTCTGCATCTGAGATTCGGAGTTTTCTTGGACTTGCTGGTTATTATCGGCGATTCATTAAGGACTTTTCTCGTATTGCTGAGCCGATGACCAGGTTGACGCGGAAGGATGTTGCTTTTGTTTGGTCGGGTGATTGTGAGAGTGCTTTTGGTGTTTTGAAGGAGAAGTTGACGACTGCCCCTATTCTTGTTGTGCCTGATCGCAGCGGTGGATTTGAGATCTTTTGCGATGCTTCTGGCAAGGGTCTCGGTTGTGTGTTGCATCAGCACGGGCATGTTGTGGCGTATGCGTCTCGTCAGCTTAAGGTTCATGAGAAGAATTACCCGACGCATGATTTGGAGTTGGCTGCCGTTGTGTTTGCTCTTAAGATTTGGAGGCACTTCTTGCTGAGTGAGAAAGTGAAGATTTTCACCGATCACAAAAGCTTGAAGTATATTTTCACTCAGAAGGAGCTCAACATGCGACAGCGTCGATGGTTGGAGCTTATGGCGGATTATGAGATTGATTTGCAGTTTCACCCTGGCAAGGTGAACGTGGTTCCGGATGCTTTGAGTAGGCTTCCCGCGGTGATGGTTTTGACCTCGCAGTGGAGATTGCAGCAGGATTTTTGTGAGTCTGGCGTGGAGATTGTTCTTCCTGGGGAGGCTTCTTCGTTGATGTACATGCAGGTACAGTCGACGATCGTGGATCGGATTAAGGCTGGCCAGGCTGAGGATCCGAAGCTGGTGAGGATTCGGGAGCAGGTGGAAGCCGGTCTGCGGACTGACTTTTTGATTCATGAGGATGGCTCGCTGAGGTTTGGAGCAAGGCTGTGTGTGCATGCTGGTGATATCAGAGAGGAGCTGATGGTGGATGCACACAGTTCGCCGTATTCTGTGCATCCTGGTGGCACCAAGATGTACCAGGATCTTCGTCTGAATTATTGGTGGCATGGTATGAAGAGGAGCGTGGCTCGGAGTGTAGCCAAGTGCTTGGTTTGCCAGCAAGTGAAGGCGGAGCATCAGCGTACGGCCGGGTTGCTACAACCGCTTCCGATTCCAGAGTGGAAATGGCAACACATCACTATGGATTTCGTGACTGGACTACCTCGGAGTCCGAAGCAAAATGACGCGATTTGGGTGATCGTAGATCGATTGACCAAATCTGCGCACTTTATTCCGTTCCGAGTGGGACAGTCCACTGAGGCGCTAGCGAGGAAATATATGGAGGAGGTTGTGCGACTTCATGGAGTCCCCGTGAGTATCGTGTCTGACAGGGACACGAGGTTCACATCTCAGTTCTGGCAGAGTTTGCAGAAGAGCTTGGGTACGCGTCTGAGTTTCAGCACGGCGTACCATCCGCAGACGGATGGCCAGTCCGAGAGGACGATTCAGATTTTGGAAGACATGCTGAGGGCGTGCATGTTGGATTTCAAGGGTTCGTGGGAGGACCATCTGCATTTGGTGGAGTTCTCTTACAACAACAGCTTCCAGGCGAGTATTGGCATGGCGCCTTTCGCCGCTCTTTATGGGAGGAAATGTCGATCGCCATTGAGTTGGGATGACGTTGGTGATCGGGAGTTGTTGGGACCTGAGATGATCGTGGAGGCCGTGGATATCGTCAGGAATATTCGGGAGAGGTTGAGGATTGCTCAGGACCGTTTTAAGTATTGGGCGGATGCTAAACGTCGTCCTTTGGAGTTTCAGCCGGGCGACCATGTGTTCTTGAAGATTTCCCCGAATCGTGGTGTGATTCGTTTCGGGAAGCGTGGAAAATTGAGCCCGCGATACATTGGACCGTTTGACGTTTTGGAGAGGGTTGGCGAGGTAGCTTATCGCTTGGCCTTGCCGCCATCTTTGGAAGGAGTTCACAATGTTTTCCATGTGTCGCAGCTTCGTCGATACATTAGCGATCCGTCTCATGCGGTGGATTTTTCGGAGATTACCGTTCGCCCGATATGACGTATGACCAGCATCCAGTGCAGATTCTGGACAGGCGTCAGAAATCGCTTCGGAACAAGATTGTCAATCTTGTGAGGGTGATGTGGCGACACGGTTCACCTGGAGAGTCTACTTGGGAGAATGAGGATGAGATGCGAGAGCGTTTCCCACTTTTGTTTCCGGACTCATGAATATTCGGGGAGGATGTAACGACTGCTTTTCATGTATCTGGATTTAATATAATATAATATATGTTATGGTGGATTTTCTCCTCTTGTGTGGTTTTCGTCTCCGTAGATTTCATTTTCGATCGATTCGTCGTATTTTCTCGCTTCTTCCTTAGGATCGTCGATTTCGAAGTATGTCATTTGTGACGGACTTCATAACGGTCATATCTAACTAATAGATCAAGCCTAGGAGTCTTAGGAACCGATCCCGGGGCCCCGCGCTCCGTATCAGAACTTTCTGTGCTTATTAGCCGGTGTAAGAAGGGCCACCGACCGACTAGATGACGATCCAGTCGGTCGGCAATCCTTCTTGGACCGACTAGTTAGCTTTCTAAATTTCTCAGGAGTTACTGTTTATCGTTAGTCGGTCTAAGAACGTTGGTTGACCGACTAGGTTGCAAACTAGTCGGTCAGCAATGCTTCTTGAACCGACTAACTCATCATCTTATTTTTGTATCAGCTACTGTTTACTCTTAGTCGGTCTAAGAACGTTCATCGACCGACTAGATGCTATACTAGTCGGTCAGTACTTGTTCATGGACCGACTAACTCTAGAATCCTATTTTCGTTCAGGAGTTACTGTTTGCACTTAGTCGGTCTGCGTTGGTCGACCGACCGACTAGTTGCCAAACTAGTCGGTCAGTGGTTGCTCTTTGACCGACTAACCAGTGTTAAAACCCTAATTTCTGGGCAGCCGCCAGCTCAACCTATTTATACGCAACCCAAACGACTTCTTCTTCTCCAACACGACCCAAAACCCTAAAAACTTTCCCCCTTCAGCCCCCATCTTCCTCCAAGCTTCATTTCTCCATTCCAAGCCCTAAATCCATCATCCAATCCATCCATTCACTCTATCTACCTCTCATCTTCCCCAAAATCTCACCCAAATCCATCAAATCCCCAAATCCCCCAAAACCCTAGTTTCCCCAAACTTCTCCAATCTTCTCCAGATCTGATCCTAGGGTTCCCCGGAGTGTTCTTCCGCTTCCTCTCGGTAAGAAATCGTTCTACCGTTGTTTTCATAACTTATTGATAATTTTTACGAAACCCTAATATAATTTCATGTTGTTTGATGATTGTTCCCCCAAAACAGCGATTTCCTCGTAGATTGGCGTCCGTGTGACGAAGTAGTCGTCATCCCCGGTGCTAGGCAAGTGAAACTTGCCACTTAGGGTTTAGGCCATGTTTTAGGCCATTTTCTTGTTGTAGGCGTAAAAGAGACTAGGCGACGAAATGATACTCGCCTAGGTGCAAATTGGGGAATTAGCTTGACAACGAAGCTAATTCCGACATTTAGCATGTTGCACAACTATCATGTCACGTTTACTTTCCATTATCGGTACGCAAGTTAATTGTCATGTCATTGCATCCTTCATGCATTTCAGTGATTGCGTAGCTTTGCTACATTGCTTGTGTTCCTGGCTCGTGTTCCAGAAGCGGGCCATGTGTTGGTTGATAGCCAATGCCCGAATTGTGTGTTTCCTGGCTCGTGACCAGAAGCGAGCATAATGAGTTGGAAACCCCAACGCTCGATATTGAATTGTGAAATAGGAATGCGAGCTCATTGTGCGGGGCAACCCTAGGCTCACTAGCTGAGTTCCATGTGCGGGGACCCCAGGCTCCATTACGTGTGGGTATAAGGGGTGAGGGTTAAGCGGCCATTCAACTGGGAGTCTGTTTTATCAACAACTGCAGTTGTAAGGCGTAAACTCTTTGGGGTGGGGTAGTGTTTGGGGCCGATCGGACTGACATGCTAGCCATTCAGCGAAGGGCGCAAACATCTACAAAACAACCGTGAAATGTGATTTGTGTTTAGTGCCGATCGGTCTGAAATGCTTGCCATTCAGCGAAGGGCATAAACACCTACAAAATGTGAATTGATTGAGATTGATAGTAGCTTGGCTACTCTTGTCTTGTCTTATCTTGTCATGTCCCGAAAATTGTTCTCTTGTACAAATTGCCTTGCCATGTTTCAAATTGTGCACTCATGTTATAACTGCCATGTCATGCATACTAAACTGCTAGGTTGCTAGTTGCCTTACTTCAGTTTCCTTGCCCAAGTCTTTTAGACTTGCTGACATGTGCCCCTTTACTCTTTTGGGTGACACATGTTAGATCCTGAGCCCGAGTACCTCGTTGAGGACGAGGTGTTTGCTGACGCCGAGCCCGAGCCTGTGTTCGACGGGGAGTACGTAGACACTGGGGACCAGTCCTAGTGTTTGCGTTGAGTTTTACTTTTGTTAGACAGTTGTTTTGTTATCGGTGCGTAGCACCTATATTTTGTTGTGTCGCTGCTTTTGTTGGCCTTGTTCTGGGCCTTTAGACTCTTTTCTTTTAGCCTGGTGGCTTTTCTGGATGTTGGACTTTTGTTGATGTTGGACAATTTGTGAGATGTGGAATTTTATTTTCAGTCTCGCCTTGTGTTATTATTGTTATTCTGTTGTGGTTACAGGGACCTGTTTATGTATTATGGACGCTTATCGGGTTTGGGGCTTCACAGCTCCACTCTCGTGCGGACCTTTTCACGTCTCGCCTCCATTTTAGGGAAGCGGGTCGTGACAGAATGATACGACGCGATGAGATAAATGGATGGTTAGGTTGTCAGACTTAATATTGCTTGAGATTAATTTTAGTGAGTAGGATAAGATATGATTTTGGTAGTTCAATTATTTGGCGGATGAATTTATGGGAAGATATGACAAGGAACGTATTGAGGACACGACGATTGTTGATTTGTGAAGGTGTTATAAGATAGACAGAGTTTTTTTTGTT
The DNA here is from genome assembly GCA_030789695.1 of Scilla litardierei. Lineage (NCBI taxonomy): Eukaryota > Viridiplantae > Streptophyta > Magnoliopsida > Asparagales > Asparagaceae > Scilla > Scilla litardierei. Next base: position 662,687,074 of record CM061142.1, on the reverse strand, counting down.
TTGGGTTGGTGATTGACTAGAACATCATTTTAGCGACTGATTAATATTGGGAAGAGATTGAGAAAATTTAAAGATGTTATGGAGCGATGATGTTTAGTAGAATGGTAGGATAAGAGAAGGTGATTATTTTTCTCTTATGAGAACTTGGGTTGGAAGTTTAACAGTAGAGATGGGTCTATAGCTAAGTATTAGGAGGTGAGTTTAGTCGTAGCTTTGTCTTGTGAAAAGAAGGATTATAATGGAATATTTGAGGAACGATGGTGAAATTATAGGATTAGAGACCATTGTGTGGAGGATGTGAGTTATAGGTTAGGTATTTATAGATTTTATAATTAGTATTAGTATGAGTGATTCCGAGGGCGGAATCATTTCTAAGGTGGGTAGAATGTAACGGCCGCTTTTTGACCGTTCGTATTTTTTTCCCCTGCGTGCACGTGCCTTAGTGTGCACGTATTCTTTTGGCTATTTCTGAGCTCCAGCATATGCGATGCGATATGCCTTTGCGATTTCGGGGTGTTGGATTTTATTGTAATTATTGGGAACGTCTTTTCACTGCTCGTTTCTCGCGAAACGACTTTGAATGATAGGGGCGTTTTAGTCATTTGACTCAAAACGCCGTTTCCAATTTTACGTAAATTCTTGGTAGGCGTTACGCACGATCGGGCTCCGTAGATCTGTGCGTCTCGTCTCCACGATCGCACCGGTATTTTCGGATTATTTTTCTGACGCCCGGATTGAAAGATATCGCCCGGATAAACCTCGACCGTCGATCTCCCCAATCAATTCAAATTCGAATTTGTTAGCCAAATCTAGCTATATCTCTAAATAATCTGTTTTGTAACCTTCCTAAACTGTTCCTCTAATCTCCCCCTAGACTTACCCCAACCTGTACACCATCTTACCCCATATCTCCACTCTTTTAACATTAACATAGTGCTAAATAGCTCTTTACCTATTATAATAACCCTAATCTAATAATCCCAACCCTAAGCTAAAGAGCCTTTCACGTTTCCAAGCCCTAGGGGCTGCTCTACAGCCGCCACCGAAATCCCCCCCATTTTCGCTCTCTCTCTCTCTCTCTCTCTCTCTCTCTCTCTCTCTCTCTCTCTCTCACGGCGCCGCCTTAGCCCTCTCCGCCGCTGCAGTAGCTCGTCGCGCGCGCTCCGCCGCCATTCAGCGACCCGCCGCCACCTCGCATCCACAGACCCCCGCCGGCGACCACAGCGAGAGGCCGCCACCTCCCCCCTGCGATCGCCTTCCGCAGCGACCCCAGAGCCCGATCGCCGCTGTGATCCCGACCCCCACCGTTCTCCGCCGCGATCGCGGCCCCCGACGTCACCGAGAAGCCTCCTCCCCTTCCCTCAGCTGACGGCCGCCTTTTTCCCCCGCTCCACCGCCGCGCCCGCGATCCGACGCCGATCGTCCCCTCTCCCTCCAACCCCGGTGCCGGCGATCTCCGATCCGCGATCCACCTCGCTCAACGGCCCCGACCGCGCCGCCCTCCGCAAAAGCACGCCGCCGCTTTCCCTCACGAACGGCGATGATCGCAGCTGCGAACTGTGCTGCTGCGAACGTCGAGCGACGCGCCGACCATCTTCCACCGCACGGACCCCACTGCGCCACCTTCGACCCCATCGCTCCGCCGTGACGTATCCCCTCGCGGTTTCCCTCGCTCCTCACGCCGCATGCGGCACCATCGCACGGTTCCACAGCGCGCCGCCACGCCTCTTTTCTCGCCGCCACCGCTGTGCCACGCTGAGCGCAACGCAAGCCTCGCCTCACTGCAGCAGCGCCAGCAGCAGCTCACGGCTGCTGCTGCCACTTTTTCGCCGCTGTCCGACACTCCGCGACAGCCCCATGTGACGCTGAGACGGTGCCCCGCCTCCGTCTCACTGTTTTGCCTCCTTTGCCGATGATTTGGTCCATATGCCCTTGCTCATCCGCACTCGTCGTGCAAAAGGCCTCTCGACGTCGTATCACCGTTACTCGCTGTTTTGGCCTCCGGGGCCTTTGTTCATCCTTGCACGTTGATCCGCAACTCCTTGACGTCGCCTACATATCCTACGGGCTGCTACCAGGCCGTTCTCGTTACTCGCGCACTTCGTCCGCTGCCCGGACAAGTTTCGCTACGCTACTCGTAGCCGAGAAGTCGTAGGCAACGTAGATCTTCTACCGTCCAGACTCTACGTCCGCACTACCCGCAGCCGTCACAATCCTGAGGCGATCCCGAGGTGACCTCCACTGTGCTACCCGCAGTCGGGGACACGAGCACCGCCATCGTTTTCAGACCCGACGCCGGATTAAATTGTGCGTTCCTCACACCAGGTTGGTCCCTCTAAACTCGTAGCGAAACCCACACTGTAGCAAACTGAACCCTAAACTAAAAATCGTCAACTGTAACTAAATTTATTTTCTGCGCCAGTAAAACGCTGCTCAATGTAGAAATCGACCATCGGACAAATATTCTGTGCACATAGGATAGTGGTCGACTTAGGTTGATAAAACACCAAAAACGTGACTTTTGACTGATTAGGGTAGTCCCGACAACCTAGAAATGAACCTAAATAGGATTATTGAAAAACGCGACCTGACCCCGTCGCCATGACCTGTTTCAGACGGACTATCGCGGACGCGATGCCTGGACGAGACGCCCCGGACGGACGACACACTCGCCATCGCAGGCAAGTGTATCCACTTGCACTTTTGGCCGTGCTTAGGCCTCAGTTGGTTAGAATTGATAACTGTGAACAAATAGAACCGGACGTGAAATGATAGCGTCCGGGACGACTCCTGACGGCTCATACTTGACGACGAAGTCTGAGCCTGACAACAACAACTTGATATTGTAGGGCTATCATGTGTGTGTGCGTGGGTGTGGACACCCTAGAATAACCCTTCCTGTCTTGTCACGTCCCGTCCCGTTTTGCACAGCCCGCTGGGCAATAGGGCACTCTCTGAGTGATCCCTTGTACAGATTCACAGCATGCGGGCAATAGGACACTCTCCAAGCTAGAGAGAGTGATCCCTTGTACGGATACACAGCCTGCGGGCAATAGGGCACTCGCCAAGCTAGAGCGAGTGATCCCTTGTACGGATATCTTGTCTTGTCTTGTCTTGGGGTTTGGGGTTAGGTTGAGCGTGCGCACGACAAGAGGGTCTGATCCCCCTCGAACCGTAAGGCGTGAACCCTTTCGTGTCTCACTTGTCTTGTCTTGTCTTGTCCCGTCACGTCCCGACTTGTTGTGACACCTGTAGGCTAGTCCCGTGGTTGGTAGCACACGCTACGACTACTACTTGTCCCGTTTTACCTTCCTGCTACGTTACTTCCTGTTGTGTTACTCTGTTATAACCACAGCATGTAAATCAACCAGTAAACTGTTGTGTAATAGAACCTCAGCATGCTAATCAACCAGTAACCCGTGGTTTAAAGTTTGATACACTTGCAGTTTGGTCTAACCCTTTTTGTAGACCTTACCTGAGTACAGTTCCTTCCTTTGATGCTGTACGTCAGGTGCTCAGCCAGAGTTCGTGGACGAGGCAGAATCACTGGAGTATGAGGAGCCGAGGACGTCGACCCAGAGTACGTGCCCGACGAGGACCAGACCTAGAGGTCTTTTTAGTCGTCACTTTCAGAGGTTACTGCTTTTAGGTTTGCTCTTAAATCTTTGTTGCCACGCTTAGGCTTCTTTTTAGACTTTGTACTCGTTGGATATTATATCTTTAATTTAATGAATGCAACTTCATTTCCGTACTTTCTGTTGTTTCGAACTTTATTAATGCAAGAACCTGAAACTTTTAAAATGGTACCCCTATAGACGCTTATTGGGTCCGAGCTTCTCAGCTCTGGCCTAAGCGGGCCTTAGTCACGCTTCGCCTCCGTCCATTTTGGGAAGCGGGGCGTGACAGCTGGTGAAGCCGATAATCGGTCTCGTGCATGGCCTCAGACCTACATGCATCAGCCCCATCTTCTCGATCTTCGACATAAAAAGAATGTCGCATGAGCTCCCGGTGTCGATCAAGAGACGACTGACTATGGCTGTTCCAATCTAGGCCTCGATGACAATGGCGTCATCATGTGGTAGTTTGACCCCCTCCAGGTTATCATCTGAGAAAGAGATGGGGGGCCAAGCTACTCTCCTCTACTTCGATTCTTTGCCCACGCCCATCGTCATCATTTACCAAGCATACACCTTCCTGGCCGATGATGACGCACCACCTGAGGATGGCCCACAGCATATCACATCTATGTGCATGACCGCTTTAGGCTGGAGAGGGCCGTCTTGCTTGGTGTTCTGGGGCTGGTTCGATCGCTGCACTCTCGGGGTGCTCTCTCATCGCATACATGTCTCCACCCCTCAATGAAGCCTTGGAGATGGCCCTCCTGGATCAGCCGCTTAATATCCCTCTTCAGTGTAAAACACTTGTCGGTGTCATAACCGTGATCCTGGTCATACCGACAGCATTTCTACTGATTCCTCGTGGTTAGGGCAGCCCTCCTATTATTAGGCGGGTCTCGGAGAATCCGTCTCTCATTGCTGTGGCCAATACTTCGATCACGGGGGCGTTGAGCTGAATGTACTGGGCCTATTGTCGCCCATCGGGCCTGCTCACCACCGGCGGAGGCTCTCTAGGTGTGGCAAACTCTTGCGTTGGTCCAGGGTGATCTTGAGATCAGTGGCCTCCTTGGTTGACCTCTGGTTGCCGAGTTGGTTGTGCCCTCAAGGACGGTCATCCTGCCTTGATCGACCATCAGGCCGTCGATCGTTGCAGGATGTCCTAACTGGGGCGTTCAACTTCTTCACTCTGAGAGCGTCCTCACTCAGCATGAACCTCTCCGCTCGGGCAAAGAGTGCATCCAGATCGGTGGGCGGATCTTGGAGGAGAGACTTATGCAGGATCCAATTGGTCAGCCCCTTTTTGAAGGCCGCCATGGCGAGCTCATCTCCGCAGCTCGCCATGCTAAGCCTTTCTTTCTGGAAACGATGCAAGAACTTTCTGATCATTTCCCCCTCTTTTTGGACTATTGAGAATAGATAGTCCGCTGGTTTCTGATCACTCCATATTTTACACCCTTTTCTGCATGTTTGCATGCCGCTTTGATCGCTCATATCATGTTTTTCATGATTATTCGGTAATATTGCGATGCTTTTCACTATTTCTTGTTTTTGTCGTATTTCAGGAGATATGGAGCGATTTGGAGTGATTTTGAGATCAAGAGGATTTGCACCCACTTCAGAGTATCACCCACAGCTCTTTTGAGAGCCGTTCAGCGATGGAAGATGAGTGGAAGAAGAAGGAACTTCGTAGGAGCGACGAGGAGGAGAAACGAAGAAGATTGGGCATCTACAGCATGTCACTCGGCCGAGTGAAGTACTCACTCGGCCGAGCAAAGAAGCTCGCTCGGCTGACCAGACCGGACACGCACAACAGAAGAATTTCAGTGTGCCCTCGACCGAGTGACGATAGACCACTCGGCCGAGTATGAAGATCCCCTCGCCCGAGTGGCACGAGAAAATCCATCCAAAAAGAGGCCAACTTACTGGAATTTTACAGTCGATCTGAGAAAGCCACTCAGCCGAGCATGGAATGCCCCTCGACCGAGTGAGTAAAGCCACTCGGCCGAGTCACCTCCGAAGACAGACCCCCGAAAACCCCTGACTTACTGGAAATCTACATGGTTTGTCACTCAGCCGAGTGACATTTGTCACTCGGCCGAGTGAGCCGCTCCGCCTGTTGCGTAAAGTGCGATTTCTGGGCTGCGCAGGGGCATTTTGGTCACGATTTTTTGGGTGATTTTGAAGGATATTTAAACCCAGTTTTTGCCCTAGTTAGAGAGGACTTTTTAGAGCTTTTTGGCAGCCTTTTTGAGAGGTTTTTTTAGATCAATAGATTTAGCTTTTCTTTTGGAGATTAAAAAGGCTACTTTTGTTGGATGCTATTGGATTCTCATTGGTTTGTATATTCTCTTATCAAAAACCCCATTTTTATTGATAATTTCTCTATTGCAATGAATTGTGTTGATTTTGTTATTAATTTTCCTAAGTATTGCATGATGATTAGTGACTAGTGCTATCGTCTTAGGGCGTAGGGATGAACCCTATAGACCCTATTTCTAAATTGTGATGAATTGGTGAAATTCTTGCTAGAATTGATTAGGGTTAGGTTGGGATTGATTAATTACGGATAGCTAGGGATTCATATTGATTGGGATTTGCAAGAGATTGGGTCCCAATTGATAGGAAGCCCTAGAAATCCGATTTAGATTTACGATTGGACTTCTCTAGAATTGGTTTGCAAGAGATTGGACTAAAGCTAGGATTTTTAATCGTGTTTCTATACCAATATCCGTTTGCAAGAGATTGGACGGGTAGGAACTATCTCACCCTAGGTCGTAGCTCGAGTTTGCACAAGAGTGGGCTCGAGTTACGATTGAACGATGATGTCATTCTTCACGCTAGCGGCCTAGGTTAGGGTTTGCAAGAGATTGGGCCCTACCCTAGGTTTGCTATAGACCGGCAATAGCGCGAGAGCATGAGCTTGGTTTTACATTTAGTTGTGACTAGTTCACCTAAAATTCAAGTCTAGCAATGATGAAACCTATGAATCACAACGACGAGAAACGGTCTGTAGCGGGGATTCCCTATCCTTAGGTGCTTTATTTTATTGATATTTCTATCGACATTCGAACGATTGTGACAATTTTACCCCAAATTATTCTCGACCATTTTGATAGCTAGGTGATTGGAAGGAGACACTGTCATTGTTCCTCCCTGAGTTCGATACCCGCTCGCCGCTACACCGTGCGCTTGCGGTAAGACTACGAGTCGCTTGTCCCGGGTGTGTGTACTCCCGGGGCGCGATCAAGTTTTTGGCGCCGTTGCCGGGGAGGCGACAGTGTTTTATTCTCTTTACTTAGTATCTTCTTTTGTTTTGTTTTATTATTCTTACCTTTTTACTCCTTTTTCATGCTAACAATTCCTTTGAAACTATGTTTTCCTTTGCATGTACACGAGATCTACGGTGAACCCCGAGGAAATACTATTTGATCCGGAGATCGAACGTACCGAGAGGAGGATCAGAGCCGAGAGAAGGCACGCTATGGAGGGTAATTGTATGAACCGCATGGAGACACCGGAGGAACTAGCGGCACGTATGGCGAGGATTATATCCATCAGAGATAGGCTTCGGCCTAAGACCTCTTCCACCACTTCTTCCATCGATATGCCAGAATTGGTGGCAGACAAGAATTTTGAGCTAAAGACGGGATTGGTAGTATTGATGCAACAAGACCCGTTTCATGGGAACTCCCATGAGAATCCGCATTATCACATCCAGCTTTTCTTGTCCAAGTGTGCCACCTTCCAAATGCCGGGCGTTTCTGTTGATGCAATCCGACTGCGGCTCTTCCCCTTTACACTCAAAGAAAAAGCTTTATATTGGTTGAGGACGTAGGCGGAAGGTACATTCACTACTTGGGATGAGTTGGCTAGCGCCTTTGTTGACAAATTCTACCCGCCATCCAAGACGGTGAAGATACGGAGTGCTCTCATGTCCTTTAAGCAAGGACCACAGGAGACCCTATACGAGGCATGGGAGCGCTTCAAGGATTTACAGCATCAATGCCCCCATCACAGTATAGAAGATTGGGAGCTTGTTCATAGTTTTTATAATGGACTCCAACCGGGCACGAAGCAAATTATAGACGCAACCGCCAATGGAGCCATACTATCGAAGACCCCGGATGAAGCTACGGCCTTATTAGAGGAGATGGCCTCTAATAACCAACAATGGGGCGACGAGCGAGGTCATTCTTCTTCCTCCTTGAAGCCCACTAGCATATATGAGGCCAAGGCCGTAGCGGAGCTTTCGAACAAATTTGACTCTCTCCACAAGGTAGTGGAGAGATTGGAGAAGTATATCACCGAGCCACATGGAGCACCCTCTACATCTACGCCAGTAAGCAATATGAGTGATTGGCAAGACCAATCTCAAGTCATGTATGTAGGAGGAGAGCATGGAGAGGGGGCCTTGGAACAAGTGCAATATGTTGCAGGGAACTCCGGATATTGGGCCAACCCGGCCGCAAGAAATCATCCGGGCTTTTTGTATGCAAACAATGATGGTGCTTTAAACCCGCCGCCACAACAACCTCCTCAAGCTCGGCCTCCACTACCACAACCTCAGTATCAACCGAGGGGTCCACCGCAACAAAATTACCCACCTAGTCAACAAGCGGGACCGTATAGACCGCCCGGTTACAACCAAGGTTGGAGAGCTCCCAACCCACCTCAAGATCAACCACGATCGGACCACGAAGCTAGGGTGGAGGAATTCATGGCGGAGCAAAAAAAGATCAATGCTAGGTTGACGGCGGGACAAGATTCACTAAATACCGTGGTCGCTTAACTTGGAGAGCAACTTGCGTTGCTAAAAAAGAACGCCCAACAATTGTCGGCTCAACCCGAGCCCAATCCATGGAGCAACACCGGACACATCAATGCGGTGGTGGCGGTTACAACAAGGGGCAGGAAGGACACCACTCCCGCTATGACCCAAAACAAGCAGCCCGTGGTAGAGATTTTGGAAGAAAAAGAGCCGGCAATTGAGGAGGAGAGCCAAAAGGAGCAGATAGGAGGAGGAAATTCTGAAGTGGCGAAGCCTAATGACGAGCGTCGTTACATGCCACCGGTGCCATTTCCACAACGGCTAGCTAGGGCCAAGATAGAGAAAAGGCTCGCCAAGTTCCTTGAATATTTGAGGGGAGTAAGCCTCAATATTCCTTTCCTAGATGCTATAGTGGAGATCCCGTCGTATGCAAAGTTCTTGAAGGACTTGATATCGGGAAGGAAAAGGAAGGAGAAAATCATGCTTGCCGAACAAGGAACTTGGTTTACCCGGAAGGAAAAGGAGCCCACGAAATTCAAGGATCCCGGGAGTTTCCGCATCCCTTGCACACTTGGAGGCGTCCCGTTGCAAAAAGCTTTAGTTGACTTGGGCGCGAGCGTGAGCCTAATGCCCCTTAGCATGTTTCGGAAATTGAACACGGGCACCGACTTGAAGCCGACCGACATGAAAATTCAACTTGCGGATGGTCGTATTACTAGGCCGCTAGGGATTACGGAGAACATTCCACTTCAAGTTCTGGGAGGAATATGCCTACCTTGTGATTTCGTTATCATGGACATCAAGATAGAGGGCGACAATTCACTTATACTTGGACACCCGTTCCTCGCCACCGCCGGTGTTATAGTCGACGTGTCGGAAGGAACTCTATCCTTGAATGTCGGGAACATCGAGGTCGAGCTTCACATACCAAAGGCCATGAAGCATATGCCCTATCACGAGGAGTTGGACTATGTGGATCTCCTCGATGAAGTGATTGAAGAAGATATCCCCCACTCTATTGGCGCTCTCCATGACGATGGCTTTGAGGAAGGCCAACCTAGTAGTGAAGAAGAGAAGTTGGAGGACTCTCCAAATAGCTCCACGGCCGAAGATGAAGGCGAAGCTGATGTTGCAAGAATACGGGAGCTTTGCAAGCTCTCAACGTCCAAAAATCCAAAGAAAGCTCCACCGAATAGAAGATCGGTGTCACCGGCCAAGAAGAAGATAGGAACGAGCTCTAGCTTGGAGGACTTGTCCCCCAACATTACCCATGATAAGGGGGCGCCGAGGAAGACCAATGATCATCACGACCCAAATCCAAGCGGCCTTCCCGACAAGTTTGACGGGCGTATCTCGTATGCGCCCAACATCACGAGCTAAACGAATATCTAAAAGGGGTCGAGCTCATGACCTTAAATGAGCGCTTGTCAGGAGGCAACCGGACGGTTTTTGCATTGTTTTTATTTGATTTTCATTTTTGGTTTAGATTTTTATTAGTGTCTAGAGTCTAGTGTCAATGAAAATCGTGATAACTGGTCCTAATTTTCATGACAGGAGATGGAGAAAGGGAGATCACTCATATGGAGGATAACCGAGGCAAGGGAGAGCGCTCTAGGAACGTGCTCAGGCCTTAGGAGGAGGAAGAAACTGGCTGGAGGAAGAAAAACAGAGACTGGAGCGAAAACAGAGGCCCGTTGCAGAAAACAACACGTCACTCGGCCGAGTAGTATCTGCCACTCGGCCGAGCAAAAACTCCACTCGGCCGAGTGGAGCACCAATCAGGGAAGTTTCTGTAGACCAACTCTCTGTCACTTTCTGTAAGTTTTAGTCTTAATTGCCACTCGGACGAGTGACTTGTCACTCGGCCGAGTGAAACAGATACCCTCCCAGTTCTATAAAATTGCCGAGTGGCAGAGCCACTCGGCCGAGTGGAGTTTTTCCATTCGGCCTAGTAAAGCATTGTCACTCGGCCGAGTCGTAAGTGGCGAAGGATATTTTCAAAAAAATTTAGTTTACGCCACTCTGCCGAGTGACGTTGTCACTCGGCCGAGTCGTAAAAATTTTATATAAATAGCAGTGGCAGCGGCGTGGTTTTCGAAACACAAAATTCCCAAAATCTCACCCGAGTCGCTGCTGCTTCGTATTCCCTCGCCTGCTGCGATGCTCCCTCGCCCGAATCACCGTCGCGCCACCGACGCACGGCCGACGTCGACCGACGTCGACCTCCGCCGCTGCCTGGCAGCCGCCGACCGTCGGCGCCGGCCGCCCCTAGCCGCCGATCACCCATTTTCGCCCAGAAATCCCCATTTCTCCTTGTTTCTCTTGATTTGTACGCCTGTTGAGCCCCAAATTCAAATTAATTTCCATATCTATCTATTATCCCTTATCTCCCCCATACGTATTGATTATTATTCACTGATTTTATCGTTTGCATTTCAGGCTAGCTTGGGGGAGCTTTGGGGAGTTTTAGGACGCGTGCGGAGCTTCGCGGAGGAGGCATCTCTTCGCACACACTGCTGATTGCTCTCGCAGCGTGTTCAGGTACACTCGTTCCATTATTTTACACATCGCATTACTTATTTGGGTGAGCACGCTTCGCGGTACACATGCCGCCGTGCACTAGGCCACGTACACGGGGATCCGCTGCCAAGCGGAAGAGGACCGATGATCCTGGTCCCTCTTCCGCTAGGGAGGACTCCCCTCCACCTAGCCCACCACCATCTAGACAGTCGATTCCTGCTGATCCTGTTCCACCGCCCGCTCCCACCGTCGGGCCGATGGGGATTACGTTTCGAAATGACGCACAACGTGCCAGATTTAAGCGTATCTGCCATCGCTCGATAGTACCCTCTAGGTTTGCACTCCTAGCTGACCTAGACTGCCTAGGGGTACTAGAGGGGCTTCTCACGTTGTACGACAACGTGGGATGGCGTGATTTTCTGTCGGTGTCGGTGGATACTTACATCCATCCGACGCTGGAGGATGCTCCTTCCGTTTGATGGATCGAGAGTGCGAGATCACTCTCGACATGCTTAGAGCATTTTTCCAGTGGCCCGTCGTCCCTGACCCTGACAGCGCCTACACTCCCACGCACATCCCACCCCCGTCGTTCGACACCCACACCTTCTGGACACGGATCACTGGATCCCGACTCGCCTTTGACCCTAGTAGGGCCAAGGCCTCAGCTATCCTCCACCCCTGCCTCTGCATTGCACAGCGCCTTATGGCGACTACTTTCCTTGCGAGGTACGAGCCTGGGACCATGTCTATGCTAGAGCTCTACATGCTCTATGCGATGACTCGCCCTAGGGTTCTAGATAGGGGTAGCGACGATTTGGTCCCCGCCGCCGAGATAGACATTGCCAGTTGGTTTTTGGACCGCATTATCATTTTGGTGAGCGCTCGCTCACCTATCTGTTACGGCGGTCTGATCACCCTTTTGGTCCTTATGACTGGCGTGGACCTACCTGACGACTTGCGTCGACCTCCGGGCCCCACTACACTTCATATAGATGTTATGGCCCTGATGAAGATGCTTATTCCCCACGGTCGTCAGCACTGGGTGTGGTTGCACGGTCCCTTCAGCACTGATTACATGGTTCTCCCGAGCCCCGCTCGGACACATATTGGACCGGCTCACGGGGACTGGATTCCAACGATGGATCTCCTCATCCCGCCGCCTACGTGCTTGAGCCCGAGGATGCTAAGCAGGCACCCCCTGCACCACCTGTCGACCCCGTGATCCCTCAGCCTGCACCTACACTGTCTACACCTCCCGACACCTCTGTCCACACGTCTGTTAGTGTCAGGAGCACTTTAGCTGAGACGTCCACCACCACCACCACTGAGCCTATGTCCATCGAGCCCATTACCACACTGAGCCCCGAGCGTCCACCCACCATTCTTGAGAGCGGCGAGTCTTCCTTTACCGCTGCCGTGGAGACCCTCTCCCGCTTGCTGTTCTCGACTCCTGGGGAGTCATCTTTTGTGCCCTTCACAGCCTCCCTAGTCGTCGACCTTTTGGTCTCCACCGCCACTGTCTTTACCGAGAGCGTCGTGACATCTGTCCCCACATCTGCGTCCCTGACCTCTCCCGCCGCCTCGTCGCCTATTTTCACTTCCACTTCTTCTTCTTCTTCTGCTTCTGCTTCGACACAGCCTGCGTCCCAGCCTCACACCGAGGCTGGGCATCACATAGCGAGCACAGCACCACTCCCACCCTCCCTTGTTGGACCCGTCCTCTACACTGCCCGCGTGAGACAGCCCCGCACTTCACCTGTTAGACCTGTGCGTCCCTCTGCTCCACCACCCCCAGACACTCTAGTCCAGAGTATTCGTGCTCTTGAGGGGGCTGTTAGTGGACTTAGAGTGGACTTTAGGGCTCTCTCCACCACGGTCAGCGCCGTGAAGACCCGCGTCGCCATCCTTCCCAGTATTCAGGCTTGCCTGAATCAGATTCTGGCACGTCTGTCTCCACCACCGACACCCTCCCAGCAGCTACCACTCCCACCACCTCCACCTCCACCTCCGCCACAGGACGGTGCTGGTGCACCACCACCAGCCTAGGCACACACTGGATGCCTTTTATATTTCTGCTGTTTTACTGGTTTTTTTTTAGCTTGATGATTTTTGCCCCCTCCTCCACATACTATTTTGGTACCTATTTGGTCATATCTTTTTTTTATCTCTTTTTGGGAGTGAGGGAGAGTCTTTTTGGGGACACTTTTATCTGCATCATTCTGATCTCCGCATGCATCATTCACATTCACATCATATTTTCTTTTTCTTTTTCTTTTTCTTTTTCTTTCTTTTTCATCATGCATGCATCCTCACCCACCCCCACCCTTTTCACGTCTCTCGGTGTGTCACACTTTGCACATTGAGGACACTGTGCACTTTAGCTTGTGGGAGTGAGTTCTCACACTTTTCGTTTTTCGTCACCTTTTATTTTTATTTTTCCACCTTTTCTTTGTTTTTACACTTATTTTCACCACTTTATCGTTTTTTCTTACCATGCATCACGTTTTCTTATTTTCTTTGTGTGCTGCATTGTACATAGTAGTTTCTATTTTCTTTTATCTTTATTTCTTTCATCTTTTGCTAGAGATGACTTTTCTGTGATGATGATGACGTGGTGTTAGCGTATCTCTGTATGCATGCTATTTTGTCATGTCATAGCTTTTGTTTCAGATATCATATGCTATGTCCTGCTTTGCATTTGAAATAGTAACCCACTCTTTTTCTGTATGAATATGGATGAAATTCTGTTATTAGCTGATGTCTGATGATTCGTATGTATGCTTTTCGTAGAAAACACACCAAGCTTCACACGTTGATTGCTTATATCTGGAGTATTGCTTTCCTTTCTCATATCACTTCTTATTGCATGAATTGTACGCTTCACTTTCAGGTTGATTGAATGTCTGCTAGGATGACATATCTGGACTAGTTTACTTTTTGAGATTAAACTGAGTAGATTACATTGCTCTGCTGAAAGTTGTCGTGCACGTCCTATAGAGTGAACCGAGTGATACATTTATTTCTTTCTCCACATATCTTGAGCATTATTTCTCTACTTAAAATTCATTGGTGAATCTCCCTTTAGCAAGTCTATCATTGGCATTTCCCCCGCTATTAATTTCCATGCTCCAATTCCCCAAAATCAAAAAATATATATATATACCTGTATATCCTTCTTTCTTTTGATTTGGGATCGCTTTTGTATATATGTTTATTGCAAAAGAGAGAGAGAAAAAAATTGAGAAAAAGAAAAGAAAAGAGAAAAGAAACTTTTAAATGATCCCATCTCACACTCTTTCTCTCTTTCTTCCCTCTTTCGTTTTTTTTATTTTATTATTTTTGTTTTTGGAGCTTCAAAAGAAATGGGGAATGTACATACTGATTTGTTTATGCCACCACGCTTATGGATAAGCTTGGGGGAGGGGATCCAATGATGTGTGAGAGAGTGACTACTTGACAGTGCATGACAACCTAGGCTAAGTAATCTTATATACTCGATGAGATTGCTAAAGCTATACGAAATCCAGAAATCGACGCTTAGCATGCATTTCATGAAAACCATACTTTTCTATTCTTACTACTCCATACTGTGTGATATCTCTTATACTCCTTATAGAAAGCATTCAATTGAAAAGTGTGTGATCTATGATTATGTATACCGCTTCAGATGCTTCAGACGATGTTAATCCTAGAATGATTCCATATTTCATGCTGTTTTGATGTTCTTGGGTTTTCTATTTCGAATGCATCATTATACCATGATATCGGGATAAAAGTCTTTGACACGTGTTCTATATTTGATGTATGCTAAATGAGTAAGCGAAACCCACGTCCTGAGAAAAATGATCTAGCACCTCCTTCTTCGCTTTCTATTCTATTTTTTCATTCTTTTCTTTTTCCTTCTTTTCCATGGTTTTACCCGTCGGGTTTGCTTTTTATTCATCTTCCTCGAGGACGAGTAAGAGGTAAGCTTGGGGGATTTTGATCACTCCATATTTTACACCCTTTTCCTGCATGTTTGCATGCCACTTTGATCGCTCATATCGCGTTTTTCATGATTATTCGACAATATTGCGATGCTTTTCACTATTTCTTGTTTTTGTCGTATTTCAGGAGATATGGAGCGATTTGGAGTGATTTTGAGATCAAGAGGATTTGCACCCACTTCGGAGTGTCACCCACAGCTCTTTTGATGGCCGTTCAGCGATGGAAGATGAGTGAAAGAAGAAGGAACTTCGTAGGAGCGACGAGGAGGAGAAACGAAGAAGATTGGGCATCTACAGCATGTCACTCGGCCGAGTGAAGTACTCACTCGGCCGAGCAAAGAAGCTCGCTCGACCGACCAGACCGGGCACGCACAACAAAAGAATTTCAGCGTGCCCTCGGCCGAGTGACGATAGACCACTCGGCCGAGTATGGAGATCCCCTCGCCCGAGTGGCACGGGAAAATCCCTCCAAAAAGAGGCCGACTTACTGGAATTTTACAGTCGATCTGAGAAAGCCACTCGGCCGAGCATGGAATGCCCCTCGGCCGAGTGAGTAAAGCCACTCGGCCGAGTCACCTCCGAAGACAGACCCCCGAAAACCCCTGACTTACTGGAATTCTACAGGGTTTATCACTCGGCCGAGTGACATTTGTCACTCGGCCGAGTGATCCGCTCCGCCTGCTGCGTAAAGTGCGATTTCTGGGCTGCGCAGGGGCATTTTGGTCATGATTTTTTGGGCGATTTTGAAGGGTATTTAAACCCAGTTTTTGCCCTAGTTAGAGAGGACTTTTTAGAGCTTTTTGGCAGCCTTTTTGAGAGCTTTTTTTAGATCAATAGATTTAGCTTTTCTTTTGGAGATTAAAAAGGCTACTTTTGTTGGATGCTATTGGATTCTCATTGATTTGTCTATTCTCTTATTAAAAACCCTATTTTTATTGATAATTTCTCTATTGCAATGAATTGTGTTGATTTTGTTATTGATTTTCCTAAGTATTGCATGATGATTAGTGACTAGTGCTATCGTCTTAGGGTGTAGGGATGAACCCTATAGACCCTATTTCTAAATTGTGATGAATTGGTGAAATTCTTGCTAGAATTGATTAGGGTTAGGTTGGGATTGATTAATTACGGATAGCTAGGGATTCATATTGATTGGGATTTGCAAGAGATTGGGTCCCAATTGATAGGAAGCCCTAGAAATCCGATTTAGATTTACGATTGGACTTCTCTAGAATTGGTTTGCAAGAGATTGGACTAAAGCTAGGATTTTTAATCGTGTTTCTATACCAATATCCGTTTGCAAGAGATTGGACGGGTAAGAACTATCTCAACCTAGGTCGTAGCTCGAGTTTGCACGAGAGTGGGCTCGAGATACGATTGAACGATGATGTCGTTCTTCACGCTAGCGGCCTATGTTAGGGTTTGCAAGAGATTGGGCCCTACCCTAGGTTTGCTATAGACCGGCAATAGCACGAGAGCATGAGCTTGGTTCTGCATTTAGTTGTGACTAGTTCACCTAAAATTCAAGTCTAGCAATGATGAAACCTATGAATCACAACGACGAGATATGGTCCGTAGCGGGGATTCCATATCCTTAGGTGCTTTATTTTATTGATATTTCTATCGACATTCGAACGATTGTGACAATTTTACCCCAAATTATTCTCGACCATTTTGATAGCTAGGTGATTGGAAGGAGACACTATCATTGTTCCTCCCTGAGTTCGATACCCGCTCGCCGCTACACCGTGCGCTTGCGGTAAGACTACGAGTCGCTTGTCCCGGGTGTGTGTACTCCCGGGGCGCGATCAGTTTCTTCCTTCTGCGTCCCGCCCTGAACTACTGGCAGAACTTGTGGGATAGGTCGTCGAAGTATTCGACGGAGCGTGTGGATAGGCCGTTGTACTACTCTAGTGCTGACTTCTTTAGAGTCATCTGGAAGCCCCGGTATATGAGCAGATCATCCGCACATTGAATCTCCATGGCCCATCTGTACCTCTGTACATGCTCGAGGGGATCACCAGCACCATCATATAGTTCAATCTGAGGAAGCTTGAATCTATGAGGGATCGGGGGCACGGTTACCCGTCTAGCCAGGGGGTTAGCCACTTCTGGGTGGGGGGTCGCAAGGGTAATCCTTGTGGGCGCACTGACGATCTCTGTAGATTGTTATGGCTGCCTCGACCACCCCGCTCATCTCCGGAGTTGCTCGATGAGCCACCTCGGGGCTCAGCAGCATCCCTTCCCCACCTCGGGGGAGTCCTGCTTCGATCGCGGCCTCGTCGTCGACGATCATCATGCCTGGGAGATGGGTGGGCCGTCTGTTGGGCGCTCCCTCCTAGCGGTGAGATATCCACCAGCGGTGGGCTACGGGTGTGCCATCGATTTGGAGGTGACGCCTCTGGGACCCTACGGCTCTCCTCCCAGAGCCTTTCTCGTGCGATGATGATGAATCACAGCTGTCGAAGCGCGATTTCTTCATCGACCCGAATTTGTTCAGTGACGGCCTCCGCTTCATCGTCAAGCTGCCTTAGCTGGACATCAGCTTCTTCCTCATGTCACCTCTGATGAGCAGCATCCATCTTCGCATCGAGAAGTCTCTGTTGGGCTGCTATCTCTTCTTTGAGCCCCCTCCGCCGAGCGGCTGCTTCTGCTTCGATCTGAGGGAAAGGCTGCACCTCACTTTCAGGGGTGCAGGGAGGACGGTGGATGTCCCAGCCCTACCCGTGCCCCAGTCATTCATCATCTTCGTAAAGACTTCAAAGCCTTGATGAACAGCATGGGCCGAGGCGTGAATAGCCTCTGCTTTCCCCACAGGGGGTACGTCTACCAGGGATGCCCCCTCGAGAGGACTTGGATCATCATCCATGGGCTGTTTGCCCCTGTCAGGGCTGGGATTGAACTGTGTGGGGTTAGACATGGGTGTGACCCTAAGTTCCCACAGACGGCACCAACTGTTGCGGGTAAAATCTGCTAACAATGAATTTGTATTGATGTGGGAAACCATGGGCACGATGATTACAAGTTTAGGGGGGATGACGAGGCCAACTATGGTCTGAGGATGAGGATCTCGAGTTCGCCCTTCAGATGGAGTAGGTCGCTTGTTGGTTGGTGAAGGATGAGGCAGGTCACTCGTCAGATGGCAGTAAGGTCAAATTTCCTACAAGAAGAGCAACTCGTTAGAAAGGCTAGGCCGACTGTCAGCCTGTAGCCACTCCGATGCCTAAGTCAGTAGATGACTAAAGAAAAGATGTCGGACACGAAGGGTGATCTTAGAGGCAGATCAGCGCTTGCGTGGCAGACTAGTGAGGAAGGCACGAATATGTGGAGGATATCCGACCTTGAATGTGAATAGATGTGTTAGGAGTTTTTTACAAATTTAGCTAATCAAACAACTAACCCTTTTCTCGCTTGAAGGTGAGGGGGTATTTATAGGCTGATGGAGTCGTTTGCTTTTGCTGAGCTGGCGGTGCCAGGATGTCAAGGATCTGACCGTTGGCATCAGGGCCGAATGTGTCAGGTATGCTTTTGTCAGGCGGTCAGAGCCGTAAATATCAGGTGGCGCTTTTGTCATGCTGTCTGGCAGCGAAATAGCTAGGCGTGCTTTCGACAGGCGGTCAGGCGAAGCGACTAGGTGTGCTTTTGTTAGACTTTGCCTGTAGTGAAACTGGCAGTGGTGTAAGTGGCGTGTCGTCTTCCTCCTTGGGCGAACTGGTGGATGAGCGATGCCTGAGCGAGCTACTCTGGGGAGAGCTATCATAGACTTGTGCGATCTGCTGGAGGACTCTTCTGATTCTGGTGGCGAGCTTGTCGTTCTGCTTGGTAAGCTTCCGTGAACCTTGGAGAGCTTCTCCATGCTTCGACGAACTAGGCTTGATTGTAGAAATTCGACGGGCCAAGACTTGGGCTTTGAATCAGCGGGCCCAGATCGACCGGGCCGATCTTGAGGTCGTAACACCTTCCATAAAGTGCAGCAAATAGCATCATGCCAATGCTAGCTTGGTAGCTGTTCTTGTAGGCGAACACTACTAAATGCAAGTGATCCTCCCACAAACCCTTAAGATCCAACATGCAAGCTCGCAATATATCCTCCAATATCTGGATAGTAGGCTCCGACTGTCCATTAGTCTGTGGGTGATACACAGTGCTGAAGCTCAGACTGGTACCAAGATTCGTCTGCAGGCTCTTTCAGAACTAGGACATGAATCTCGTGTCTCGGTTGGAGACGATACTCACAGGAACTCCATGCAATCACACAATCTCCTGCACGATTATCATTCACATCACGACATATACTAGAAGAGAGTTAAAAAGGTATGAGAAAGATAATTACATCTATATACTTCTTCGCAAGTATCTCCATAGATTGTCCTACTCGGAAGGGTATGAAATACGCATACTTGGTTAATCGATCAACGATAACCCAAATCGCGTCATTTTGCTTGGTGCTCCGAGGTAGTCCAGTCATGAAGTCCATGATGATGTACTGCCACTTCCACTTTGGAATCGGCAGGGGTTGAAGCAATCCAGCAATGCGATGATGTTCAACCTTCACTTGCTGACACACAAGGCACTTTGCTCCGCTTCGAGCTATGCTCCTCTTTATACCATGCCACCAAAAATTCAAACGAATGTCCTGGTACATCTTGGTACCGCCAGGATGAATGGAATAGGAAGAGCTATGAGCTTTATTCATCAGCTCTTCTCTGATATCACCTGAAGGTACGTAGATCCTACTGCGGTATCTCAAGGAACCATCCCCATGAATGAGAAAATCCGTCCGAAGTCTAGCTTCAACTTGCTCTCTGATCTTTTGCAGCTTTGCATCTTCAGAATGCGTAGCTTTGATACGATACACAATCGTCGACTGAATCTGCATATTCATCGACGATGATGTGACTTCGGGTAAGACAACTTCTATACCCATCTCTTGCAGATTTTACTGTAGCCTTCACTGAACTATAAGCGTCATGACTGCTGGAAGGCTACTCAAAGCGTCGGGTATGACATTAACCTTCCATGGATGATACTGGAGGTCGATGTCGTAATCGGCCATCAGCTCTAACCATCTGCGTCGTCTCATATTCAACTCCTTCTGGGAGAAAATGTATTTCAAACTTTTGTGATTAGTGAAGATTTTCACTTGCTCACTCAGTAATAAATGTCTCCAAATCTTCAGGGCAAAGATGATAGCGGCTAGCTCCAAGTCGTGAGTCGGATAATTCTTCTCGTGCATCCTCGACTGCAAAGAAGCATATGTGACCACATGACCATGCTGGTGCAGGACACATCCAAGGCCTTTACCTGATGCATCACAGAAGATCTCAAATCCTCCAATCCTATATGGTATAGCTAGGACTGGTGCAGGCGTCAGCCTTGCTTTCAATATCCCAAATGCCTGCTCGCAAGAGTCTGACCATATAAACTTGACGTCCTTCCTCATCAATCGGGTCATGGGCTCAGCTATCTTCGAGAAATCCTTGATGAATCGACGATAGTTACCCGCCAATCCTAGGAAACTCCTGATGTCTGATGCCGACCAAGGGGTAAGCCAATTACTGACTAATGCAACCTTCTCTGGGTCAATAGAGATACCGTCACCCGATACCACATGTCCAAAAAATGCAATATGGTCCAGCCAGAATTCTCACTTGATGTACTTGGCATACAACTGATGACGGCGAAGCGTCTCCAAAACAATCTGCAGATGCTCGGCATACTCCTCCTTGCTCTTCGAATAGACCAATATATCATCAATGAATATCACTACGAATTTATCCAGAAACTCGTAGAATATGAGATTCATGAGATTCATGAATACTGTAGGGGCGTTGGTCAGACCGACAGCATGACAATGAACTCGTAGTGTCCATACTTGGTCCGGAAAGCCGTCTTCTAAATGTCTTCATTCTTGACCTTCACCTGATGGTATCCACTCTTGAGATCCAACTTCGAAAAACTCGTGATCCACTGAGTTGATCGAAGATGTCATCGATGCGAGGTAACTTGTACTTATTCTTCGCAGTGACTTTGTTCAGCTCCCGATAATCCACGCACATCCTTCTCGATATGTCCTTCTTCTTGACTAACAGAACATGTGCACCCCATGGAGATACGCTGAGATGGATGAATCCTTTCTACATCAATTCATCCAATTGCTTCCATAGCTCTTCAAGTTCTGTAGGAGCCATACGGTAAGGTGCCTTTGAGATCGGTTAAGTATTCAGTACAAGGTCGATGCTGAATTCTAGAGCTCGATCAGGCGGAAATCCAGAAATATCCTCCGAAAATACATCTTCGAAGTCTCGAACCACTGTAGGCTTCTCAGATTCGACTTGCATAGATGTGATGATCACCTTGTTCGGCTGGGCCTGAAATTTGATAAGTCCGAGCAAACGAATTCCACTGATGAATTCGAACACCAGATGGTTGGGGATCTCAAATACTAATTTCTTCTTGTGACAGTTGATGGTAGCATATAAGGTTCCTAACCAATCCATGCCGAGAATAGCATCAAAGTTGGGCGTGTCCAGGACCATGAAGTCTACATAGAGCTTATGTTCGCAAATCACCAAAGGACATGATTTGCATCCCAAGGAAACACTCACCACCCCCACTTCCAGTAATGATATTCCAACATCTGTGAAGTGGGTAGGTGGAATTAAGTGTTTGACCATGAATTTCCGGGATAAGATACACAATGAAGCTCCGGAATCAAATAAGGTCAGAGCTGGGTGGGAAGCCACTAAGATGATACCTAAGAAGATAATGACTAATCTTAGCAAGTGTGTCTAACTAACAAGCATGAATATAAAAGCAATATGAAATACTTGATCTAGATGTTACCTGCAATCACTTCATCCTCAGCCTCAACTTCTGCAGCTGTTATAGTGAACACCTGGTGCTTCTGCTGATTGGCATGCTAATTGGCTCGGTTTTGCAAAACCAGAGGTGGTCCATGCTGAGCAGGTCTAGGTGCACCTCGTTGAACAGGTCCAGGCACTCCTCGCTGAACAGGTCCAGGTACTCCAGCAGGTGCTTGACGGTTCTTGCCGTGGGGGCAGTACCTCGCAGCATGTGCAGATGCTCCGCAGATCAGGCATTGGTTCAACATCTTTCTACAATCCTTCTTCTGATGTCTGGTCTTTCCATAGAAGAAACAGGTCAGTAGTGATCAGTCAATAGGAGCAGCTGGCCTCTTGAAATCTGTGGTCTATTGAGGCTAAAAATTGCCCTTGGGCACAATCCTCGGTGGTTCCATAGGACGCTTGCAGCTTCCTCCAACCTGAAGTCCCACTGAAAGTCTCGCCATTACTTCATGGCTCCGTACAGCATCCAAAATGTCCTAGAGGGTCGTTAGTTTTGCCGATGTCGTTGAGGCTTGAACTTTGGGATTCAGGCCTTGGCGAAACTGAAATGCACTGTCTTCTGGGTCCTCGACCATATAGGGTGCGAAGTGGCTGAGCATTGCAAACTCGGCCTCATACTCGTTGATAGTCCTATCTCCTTGGACCAGATTGGCGAAGCACTACTGAAGTTCTCTTTTGGATGTCTTGGAAAAATACTTGGCGTTGAACCTTTCCCAAAACATGCCCCAAGAGATGGGCATGACCAAATGCCTTTCTTCCCGTTGCCACCAGCTTCAAGCATTGTCAGTCAGTTGGAGCTTCGCAACATCGACCCATCCTGCCTGATGGATGCGAGCAGCACTTAGCTTATCCTCAGTCCCTTGGGCCCATTCTTCAGCATCCAGAGGCATTCCTTTCCAGAGAACCTCTTGGGTTGCAGCTCATGGAATTGCTTAACTCCAGGTTCAGCTCGAGGGGGGTGGTGGTGCAATCTGAGCAGGTTGTTGTCCCTGCTGTATCAGCTGCTGTTGGATCTCTAACATCCTCCTCATGACTCCGAGGAGTTCATGGATGTCGGGAGTACCATTCCGCCAGCTCCATTTTCGTTTCTGGTGTTGTGTCTCCCTGCCATGCTGAGACAAGAAACTTGGGCAAATTTTGTATATGAGATAAATCTAGACGTTTTGGCTTATGATAGTATTTCTATTGTTCTGAAGTTTTGCATAATGCACGACCTGCATGGGCCACCACAAAAACCTGCCACGCCCGCTTCCCATAATACTTAGGAGCGAGGATGCAACGAAACCCCGCATGGGTTGAAGCGGTGAAGCTCAAGCCCAATAAGCGTCTGTGAATAAAAACCATACACAGGAACTTGCATGCATTCAAAAACAACAGAAATAACTATGACTTTAAAGTAAACATTCAGAAAAGTACACAAAATTAATAAGGCCCTAGCATGGCCAAACAAATTACAGAGTTATACAAAGATAGGTACACACCCTACAAAAGTGCAGTAAAAGAAATCCTAAGCAGCAGCAGGTAATGCTCAGCAACTAGTCCTTAGTGGGGGAGAACTCCTGGATCTGCGTACTCCTAGTCCACTGGGTCAGTCTCCTCAAGCAGCTCGTCCTCTAGGTAATCTGTCTCGTGACCCGACATACATTTCAAACAACATAGAAATTTTTGTCAGCAAGGGTCCTTTGCACGCATTAATTATGAATAAGACACTCGACAAGGTTTTTAAAAGTAGATTTCATGGCAGTTAAAGCACTAAAAGACTACTTTATCAATTAATTTATTAAAATGGACATATACACGGGTTTTTATCTTACAATTCACAAAACGTAAACATATGAAGTTTGGTGTCATTGTGTCGCATATAAAGTATAGTTTGACATGGTAATTTTTGTATGCGTCATTTCACTGGTAAGCTGTCCAGAAACTAAGCTATTTGTGAAAAAGTAATTAAAGAAACAATGTTTAAAAACATGTAGAAAAATGCATACTTGCATGATTAAAGTGATCTTAGGGTCCACATGATCGTATAAAAGGCACGAGTATTTCTGCGTCATTAGATTTATGATATTAAGCTAAACATTCTTAACCAATTAAAATAGTATTAAACTAACCTAAATGAATACTGTTTATATGAAATAATATATAACTTACTGATTATATAAAATATTAAACTAACTTAGGAAATAATATACTGTTTAAATAGGTATATTCACTGTTATATATATAAACTAATATATTCATATAAAATTTACGGTTATATCCATATAACATTACAATATACTGTTTTAGATACCATATAACACTACTTATATAAAAAAAACTTATTGTTCATTATTATATCATGAATGTATATTATAATACTGTAGATATATGTATATAACTTACGTGTTTTCATTTTCGTCTCCTTCTTCATCACTGGCAGGTTGGGATCATAGCTTTGGACGGCGACTGGCGATTGCAGCGGTCAGTAGTAGATGGTCGGCAGGGAAACAGTAGCGGTGGGGCTGCTGCTAGCATTGGGGGCCGTGGGTGGTAGTACAGGCGGGTGGCGCAGGCAGAGGCGAGGGCTGTTGTGGGCTATTCGGGGCACTTACGTCTTTGGGAGGCCGGTGCGAGGGAAGGTCGAGGGTGCGGTGGTGTTGCTGGCGGTGAGGTCGGTGGTCGGAGGAGGCTGAGGAAGGAGGTAGGGGTGTCGAAGGAGGTTGCGGTTTCAATGGGGGAGGAGGTCGTGGTTTCGATGGGAGGAGGGCTTGGCAGTGGTGGTTGGCCGAGGGGGTGACTACTGGTTGTGGTAGTGGGTGGTGGCAGAGAGTTGAGGGAGGAGGAAGGTAGCGCCAAAGGTGTTGAGGGTTGCGACGAAGGGAAGCAGGGGCTGCGGGTTGAAGGAGAGGTTGAGGGGTGGAGGCTTGGGTGGTTTGGTGTTGGCGGCACCGACATGCGGCAGTTACTAGCGTGGGGCGGAAGGAGGTGGGGGTGTGTCTTAGATGGGAGGAAGAGGTTGCGGACTCGGGGCTAGGGTTTTGAGGGATAAGGGGAGGAGAAAGAAGGGTGGCAGCTTGGAGTTGTTAGGCTTTCTCTTTTTCCTTTTGTTTGCCTGTGTTTGGTTTTGTAGAGGACATAAAGTGTGCATGAGTTTTGGGTTTGTTAGGGTTTAATTAATTCATTTGACTTTTGTTTGTATGGGGTTAAAGCTAAGAAGAAAAGGAAATATTTTGAAATGGGTACAAGAAGGAAAGTATTTGAATTTGTTACAAAAATTATGGAGGAAATGATGGGGTTTCATTACTTGCTAAAAATGAGTTTTAATTACAATTTAATTGTAGGTATTTAATCTTATTAAATATCACTAATCATATGGTGAAAGTCTCCTAGAGCCTATAAGGGAAATATTCAAAATTTGAATTCAAAATGTGTGTGCGAGAGAGAGATAGAGAGAGAGAGAGAGAGATAGAGAGAGAGAGAGAGAGAGAGAGAGAGAGAGAGAGATATATATATATATATATATATATATATTATTGGATCCGCATGTTTGATCCATCCGAATGGATCCTAGTCAACCTCTATATTTTATATATATATATATATATATATGAAAAGTTAGTGCTATATTAAAATATCGTACAAAATACAATACAATGAGAGCTAATTAAAATACCAATACAATTAATCTTATATATATATATGCGCTCATATAATTTTAATTGACGGGTTTGAAAATATATCTAATTAAAATTGCTCTTATTAAGCTCTGTTAATATATAAAATTATTCTAATTATTACGATATCGCCACTGGCTCAAAACTAACCGGAAATTATAAAATAAAATCAGCGCGATCGAGCTACAAGAGATAACAAATAAAGTTAAGAACAATCATTCAATACATCAGAAGAATACGTACGAAATACGTACAGATAAATACGGGTCGTTACATCCCCTCCTAGCCGACCTGCTCGCTGGCATTTATGGGAGCAATTAGAACAATTTGCACTTAGTGTGGATTTATCATGGATGGTCATGGGAGATTTTAATGATATTCTGTGACCGGCTGAGAAGTATGGTGGAGCAATACCTTCTATTTCTAGATGTTCCCGATTCCAACATATAATTTCGTCTTGTAGGCTCATGGATCTTAATTTTTTTGGTAATCCCTTCACTTGGTGTAACCAGCGGATGGGTTATGCACGGGTCTCCAAACACTTGGACATGGTGCTGGCCAATCCTTCTTGGTGCGAGCTATTTCCACATGCCCTGGTCAGACATTTGACGATATTGTCCACTTTTTTTGCAACCTGGCCCATCTATTCAGGTAAACTCCCTTCCTAAGTCGTTCAAGTTTCAAGCTACGTGGTTTTGGAGGAGGGTTTTAGTGGATCATTAGCGTCATATGGGCTCAGGCTCAGGGGGGAGTGGGGTAGTAAGTTAAAGCAGATTGCATGGGACATGTACTTGTGGAACAATCACTCCTTTGGAAACTTATTTTAATGGAATAGATGGCTCAAAGGGAGAATGGATGGGATGCAGCGGGAACTTTCTGATAAGACTTCTCACCAACTCTATAAACTAGAAGAAAGATTGATTGCTGAGTATGATGATATTCTCTCCATGGAAGAGACACTCTGGGCACAGAAATCTTGGGTGGATGGGCTCCTTCATGGGGATCAAAATACCAGGTTTTTCACATGACTGCTTTACGTCGGCGAGATCGTAATCGTATCTCAATGTTGAAGGATAAGTCTGGTTTGTAGATTATGGAGAGCAGAGAACTGCAGCATCATGTTACGGATTTCTATAAATGATTGTTCAAGATGGAAGTGATTGTCATATCAAGCCTTTTGCATCCTCAATGTCCATCTATTTCCTCTCATCAAGGGCTGGCTCTGGAACATTCGGTATTGGAAGATGAAGTCAAAACTATGCTTTTTCAAATGAAACCATGGAAATCACCCGGGGTGGATGATTTTCAAGCTGCTTTGTTTCAGGAAATGTGAGATACCTTCAGGCATTCTTTGAAGGCTTTGGTTTCTAAGGTGTTGGCTAGAGGAGAATTTGATAAGGAGCTTTGCAAGATTCTACTGGTGCTTATTCCTAAAGTTCAGCATCCAGAGAGATTGATACAGTTTCGACCTATTAGCCTATGCTATGTTCCATATAAATTGGTTACCAAAGTGTTGGGGAATAGGATTCGTCCTATCCTTCGTGAGCTGGTTAGCCCTCTTCAAGTTAGCTTCATTCCTGGGAGGCAAGCATTGGATAATATCATGGTGGCTCAAGATATGATCATACCATCCGAAAGTCGAGATGTCGATATGGGCTCATTGCCTTAAAGATTGATTTGGAGAATGCATATGACCGTGTTAGATGGGATTTTTTGGAGGAAACTCTTTTCTATTTGGATTCCATACTTCCTGGATTAAGCTTATCATGTTTTGTATCTCTTCTTTTCAGATCTATGTGATGTGGAATGAGGAGACTACAGAATGGTTTTTGCCAGAACGGGAGTTTAATCAAGGAGATCTCTCTCTGTACTTGTTCGTTTTATGTATGGATCACTTAGGACTACTTATTTCTACAGTAGTGGCGAACAAATCCTGGCAGCCTATTGTGTAGGGTCATGGAGGTCCAGCCATCTTACACTTGTTATTCGTGGATATTCTTTTCTTGTTTGGACGGGCCAGTTTTCATAATACACGACAGGTAGGGAGTTATTAGATGAGTTCTGTGTAGTTTCTAGAGCAAAGGTTAATTTGGAGGAATCCCGATGTTTTATTTCACCTTCGGCTGGGCGTCATCATGTCTCACGTATTTGTTCCGCCCTTGGTATTGTATCTTCATTGGATCTGGGCAAGTATTTGGGTGTGTCACTGATTTATGGGAGAGTCACTAAACATACCTACAGGGAGGTGATGGAGAAAATCAGGTCCAAGCTCTCTGGGCGAAAGTCCAAGCTCTCTGGGCGGAAGTCTAAGCTCTCTGGGCGGAAGCCCAAGTTATTAAGTCTGGCAAGAGTGCTACCTTAATTACCTTAGCCACATCGGTGATACCTATATATACTATGATCACTACCAGACTTCTTAAGCATACTACAACGGAAGTAGACAGGTGTAATCAGTCTTTTATCTGGGGTGGGTCTAAGGACAAGAAGACGATCCATCTTGTACAATGGCAAGAGGTGTGCAAGCCAAAGAAACTGGAAGGTCGTGGCATCCGTGCAATGGAGTTTCATAATCTTGTCTTGTTACAGAGATTGGCAGGGAGATTTTTGAAGGAACCTCACTCTCTTTGGGTTTGGCTGCTGCGAGATAAATATAAACTCCCTGAAGATATTCTCCCCTTCATTTCCAGCATTGATTTGTTCCCTACTGTGTGTTCCTATTCTTGGTGCAATGTTGTTCATGGTTTGTAGGGGTTATGTACAGGGCTCGTGAATCGGGTTGGTGATGGGTCTTCAACGGATTTTTGGAAGGATAATTGGCTAGGAGACCCCTTATTTATCATCTTTCCTTTCCATCAGACATGGCATCCACAGAGGTGCGAGTTTGTGAGTTCATACGAGATTGTGCTTGGGATGTGACAAAGCTACTTTGACAGTTCCAAAAAATGTGGCTCAATTGATCATGTCGTACCATATCCCCCATGTCACGGGCCTACATGATAGTTATATTTGGTAGTTTACCTCTTATGGGAAGTTTACCACTCAATCTTCTTATTTACATTTGCTGAAAGCTTTCATTCCAGGTGGGGAGTTCAAATTTGCATGGTTATGGACATTACACTTACCTGCCAGATGGCGTCATTTCCTCTGGTTAGTCTGTAAAGACATGATTGTTACTAATGAACTATGGTTCAAGTGTGGCATTTCAGTCTCTGGCACCTGTACTTTCTGGGATTTTGTCTCTGAAACCACACTACATGTTCTTCGTGACTTCCCAAAAGCGAGGATGGTTTGGGATGCTCTCTTTTCTACGTTCGTATTTACTTATTTTTATATCTTACCGCTCTCTAATTGGCTCGCAAAATTTGTCCATCAGATGGCCTTGCCTTCCCATCAGGTTGCAGTCTTTGCTACTTACATATGGATGATTTGGGGTGCCAGGTGTCGGTGAGTTTTCACTCCTGCAAATGTTGTTGATGACGAATAATTTACTATCATGCATATTTCTATAACAGCATCTGAGGTGTCTCAGACATTTAGCAGGTCTTCCGTGACTGCTTCAGACTCTTTGGTAATTCAATGGACCCCTCCCCTTAGGGGGATTCTCAAGTTGAATATCGCTGGTGCTAGCAAATGGAATCCGGCTATCTCAGGGGCTGGGGCATTCTCCGTGGAGTTGTATGGAATTGGATACTTGGTTTCTCGGCATACATTGGTTTCTGTATAATTTTGAATGCGAAACTTCACGCTCTTAGATGGGGTCTACAGCTTGCTTGGAGCAAGGGATACCTGGATATTATATGTGAATCCGATTCACATGTGGCTCAACACCTTCTTGATGCACCTGATGTTTTATATCATCCTCTCATGAGCTTAATTTTGGATATCAGGCATTTGGCCTTTAGATTTCGGCTATGCTCCTTTCGACATATTTTTCATGAGGCAAACTTCTGTGATGATACTCTTGCGACCATGGGTTGCCATTTAGATGATGAACTCCATGTGTGGGACCACCCACCAACTTCCTTATTACTGATAGTTCAGATGGATGTAATGGGGGTAGAGGTACTTAGGGGGTTCTCCCTCTAATTTGTTCTATTTTCCTCTTTTGATGTATTAAGAAATGTAAATATCTTGAATTAAGAACAACCAATTTAATTTCATGTTGGGTCGCCTATTATTCTAATGATTAATTGACCCATATCAAATATATATCTAATACGATGTTCGCATGATACTTTTAATATTCTTGTTTGATATTTCACAGTCGAATTGTTCAAAATGGTATTTGGATGAGGACTGGATTCCGCTTGAAACTATTTCAGGTTCACAGTTTTGTTTATATGATAGATTTTTAAATTGTTAAGTAGTAGTAAGTTAATATGCCAAAAACAATGGGAATTTTTTTACTTTACAATTTTTTTGATAAATTCATTAAACCAATGACTATTTTAGACTTAAATTATATGCAGTTTTATAATGTATGTAAGAAATATTTATGTGCAAACAAATCATAACCATATTTTTTTCATATATGTATAAACATGTATCTGTATCAAATCATTTCCAACACTTCTACTCTGTTGGATCGTCGTCGGGCAGGAGCTCAAGTTGTAGCTGTGAATGTATGAGATTGAGGCGAGGGTGTACCTGAGTATCTGCTCCAAGGAATTCTGACTGCAGGATCGATAGGCAACAGTGGATGGAGCCATAATTCACGATTAAGTCCCAGCCTCTCATGATGGAACTTGTTACAACCATTTAATCAAACTTAAAAGATTGGACCCAGAACAGTTAGGAGTCCTAACAAACTGAAGGAGCTGTTGTTCATTGCCAACCAAGTGTTCGACCTCGTCCCTAGCTGTTCCCCGTCGATTTCTTCCAACTACCATACCATTGCTACTGTTAGACAGTTGCATGGTTCGGGAGGAAGATTCCAGAGAGTGCAATGGCGGCAACCAACGGACTCCGACACAACTTCAGTTAGAGATAGTTAGGAAGTTGTGGTGTATGAAAAATAGGTATAAAACTGTGGCTATAAGAGGAGAAACAGATGAACAGAATACTTATCCGCAGCATTAAGGCTGTGTCATAGGATGACCACTGACTTGAAAGCAATTACGGATCGACCTTGGTGGTAATCGATATCACCGGTTGCTCCCCAAGGCTAACACAACAACCTCTATATGTGTCCACTCGCGGTTAGAAGCTTTGGAGTTTGCACAAGACAGTTACCCAAGAGCGAGAAGGAAGAAAGGAAAATAGTGCGTATTACCACAAGGAACGAGACAATAGATATTTATATGAATAAAAATAGCTGTTACAGAATTTCAAACGGTTAAATAAGTATAGAGTAATAAAGAGGTTCTATGAATGTTGTAACAGCTACAATGTTTAAGGAAAGACAAACGTCCAAAAAGGAAAGTCGGGTTTGTAATTATTTTATCCAAAATAATAGTTGCGCGTGCACGGCACGGTGGGTGGGCGGGCGGCGGCGGTGGCGCGTGTGTATGGTGAACTCTGTTGAGTATTGATTCCCCGGATTTGGTTTTGGATGATGAACAAACATAAATATCGTGAACTAACTCTTTGTGAGCGCAGTTATGGAGATCGTCGCCAAATTCATATGAACATCTAAAGCGACGTCTCAAGACTTCTCAAAGCGCGTGATCGTATGCTTGAAGCTTCGTTGAAGCTCAAGGACCTTTATTGAAGTCATGAAGATTCGATTGAAGCTTTTGAAGACGGTTCGTCAAGTTTTATTTATAGTCTTCTAGCTTCTTTTGTAGAATGTTAAGCCTTGAGTAGGTCTTACGTTTTAATCTTCATAACGCTCATATCTTAGAGCTAGGATCTTTGTAGAAGCCCATACAAACTTTTCCGAAGCTTCGCGCTTCGATTCGCGGCTTCTTGTGCATGTTAGTTGGTTCAAGAAGAAGAACCAACCGACTAGATGGCAATCTAGTCGGTCGACAAAGCTTCTTGATCCGACTAGAATGCCTTCTCAATTTCTAAGCTCTTTACTGTTTACAGTTAGTCGGTCAAAGAAGGTTCACCGACCGACTAGTTGTGAAACTAGTCGGTTAGGAATCCTTCTTAGACCGACTAGTTGAGCTTTCCCTATACAGCCTAATTTACTGTTTATCGTTAGTCGGTCAAAGAACATTTGTCGACCGACTAGTTGATGAACTAGTTGGTTAGACTTTGTTCTTGGACCGACTAATTCATCTTGAGTTCAGCCTTCACTATTTCACATGTTAGTCGGTCAAAGTTGACTCACCGACCGACTAGTTGTGAAACTAGTCGGTTTGCAAGTCTTCTTGGACCGACTAGTTATTCATTCCCTGAACTTCTTCTTTTGGCTATTCACCTCTTAGTCAGTTCATGTTGTTTCACCGACCGACTAGTTGATGAACTAGTCGGTCAGTGGTTCTTCTTTGACCGACTAGTCTGCTTCAGAATAAAGCCTTGGAGCATTAAATGCCACGAATTTTGCTCTCTCTTTCCTCTATCCTATATATACTTGGAGTGATGCATTCATAGCATTCAAGGCTGATATTAATTGATCTTTAGAGAATCAAAGAGAAGCATTTAATTCTCATTCAAAGCTCTTTCATTTCTCACTTGAATCTCTCCATCACTCTTATTTCAAAAGAGAGATTCATTGATTGTGAGCCTTCCAAGCCATGAGCTTGATTCTAGGTCACCAACATACTCCTAGGTCGTCATCGCTGATCTACATCTTGGATCTAGGGTTTGGTGCCTTCATCTTCCTCAAAATCCTCTTTGCCCTAAATCGTAAGTTTTACTCAAGGCATAGGTATTTTGTGGTAAGCATTTCTATTTCATTTACTTCGATTTTGTAAGTGTTTTACTTTCGGTTGTGAGAGTTTGTTTGTGATCCCGGTTTGTGGGAGTCACAATTTCATTTGTGTATGATTTGATCTTGTAGAGGTTTCTACAAGTATTTCATAGTGCAAATTTGAGTTAGAAGTTTCTAACTCAAGTATCCGGAGGGGATCTGGGTGGTTGGGACGTAGGATCACCGGGAACAAGTCGGGGAGACTTGGGTGGATCTGAACCCGTTAATATCGTCTGTTTGCGATTGTTTCTTTGTTGTCAATTTTACATTTCCGCATTTCCGCATTGTTGGTTGAGTTTGCAAGATAATTGGGAATTATCTTCTTAATTATTTTAAAGTACTATTCCCCCCCTCTAGTACGTGTGCAGTAGCTACGTAGGGCATTACATTTGGTATCAGAGCCAAGTACCTAGCTATGTCTGCCAACGACAACAAAACCGTACGTCCACCTTCAGATTATAGCGCCTTCAGGAACCGTGAAGGAGCTTCTTCGGTGATGGAAGGACACTCCTCAACGAGGCCTCCCTTCTTCAACTGTACCAATTACGGGTACTGGAAATGCCCGATGGAAACGTTCCTCCGGAGTGCTTCACTATGGAGAGCCACGATGTCGGACTATGTCGAGCCCGCCGAAGAAAATTTCGCTAAGTGGACTCCCGCGGAGGTCGCCGCGGAGGTAACCAATGCCAAGGCAATGAACGCCTTTCAATGTGCTTTGGAGCCCGAGGACTTCAATAAGATATGCACATGTAAGAGTGCATATCAAATATGGAACTCTCTCCTCATCTTGCATGAAGGAACGAGTAGGGTAAGAGACTCCAAACTCACCGTTGTTAATAAAGTTACAAGTTATTTCATATGCAACAGGGTGAGAAGATGAAGGAGTACTATGCTCGCTTCGTCGATATTACAAATGAATTGGAGGCTCTTGGAAAGACCTACACCCAAAAGGAGAAAGTCTCGAAGATCATTGACGGACTTCCTTCTTGTTGGGAAGTCAGTGGTTGCTCTTTGACCGACTAATCAGTGTCGAAACCCTAATTTCTGGGCAGCCGCCAGCACTTCCTATTTAAACCCCCAAACGTTTTTCTTTTCTTCTTTCATTTCTCCTGAGCCTCCTTCTTCCCCAAATCATCATCCATCTAACCCTAGCCCTCCTCCTTCATCAAGAGCCTCTCCCCCTCTCCATTTTGGCCGGCCACCACCTCTAGGTAGCCGGAAAACCCCCAAAATCCCATTTCTCCAGAATTTCTCCCCATTTCCAGATCTGAACGTACCTTCACCATCGAGGAAGGTAATGATATGAACAAATATACCGTTGTTCAACTAATGGGTACCTTGATGTCTTATGAGGTACGCAAGGATAGCAAGATGAAGATGCAAGACAAGATGAAGTCTTACTTGAAGCAAGACGAGCCAAAGAAAAAGGCGATTGCGTTTAAGGCCGCTCCATCTACTTCTACATCTACCGATGATGAAGACTTGGAAGACGAGTTGGACTTGGAATCTATTGCCCCCATGGCAAAGAAGTTCAACCGGTTCTTCCGGAAAGGTAATTTCAAGAACAAATCAAAGTTTAGTTCTTCTAACGCCTCCGCTCCTTTGTGCTTTAAATGCAATAAGCCAGGACACATGAAAGTGGATTGTCCTCAAAATAAGCAAAAGGAGAAGTGGAAGGCGCCCAAGTTCGACAAGTCAAAGAAGTACAAGAAAGGGTACAAGAAAGGGCTTGTCGGGACATTCACCGACTCCGAGAATTCGTCAAGTGGAGAGTCGGACGATGAGCAAGTGGAGCAAGCACACATGTGCTTCATGGCAAGAGAGGAACGTGATCAAGGATCTTCCTCCGATGATAGCGAGGATGAAGGCGACGATGAGGTAACTATGGATGACCTTCGATTAGCTAACGAACAAATATGTTCTAAGTATTCTAAGTTAGTAAATAGATATACTAAGATAAAAGATGAGTTAGCTAGCATCCAAACCTCGCCTAAACCTATCATCATCAACAACGACACCGTTGTTGAAGATTTGAGAAATGAGATTGTAGATCTCAAATCTCAACTTCAGCATATTCATATCGAGGAATCAGATGAACATGAGATGGCGGATTTGATTTCTCGAAACTCAACTTTGAGTATCGAGAATGAGAGTCTCAAGTCTCGTGTTTGTGTACTCACATCACAAGTATCCACTTTGGATGCTTCTATGCATTCTCTCACTGAGAAATATGAGTACACATTAGGCCGAATTAATAAATTCAATAAAGGTAAGGACCATTTGGATAAAATCCTAAATGACTTACTTCCGGCCAATCACCACATTGGCTTGGGGTATAAGATGGGAAATTCATCCAAGTCGTCTAATACCTTTGTTAGGCCAACTTCTGATGCCTTAACGAGTGGTAGCAAACACTCTATTGGTAGTTCTTCTACCAATGGTGCATCCACCTCGTACACACCCTCGTTTGGAAAGAAACCCACTTTGGGTGGACCTCCAAAGAAGGGTCATGCTTATATGTACACCAATACCATGCCACGTAGGAACACACATCCTACTCCACATGTTCACACATATGATGATTTTTATGCACCACATCCACGGGCACGTGCACACCATGTGAGACACCCTCACGCACGTGTTCCTCCACATGCATATGTTCACCCACATCATCGTATGAATAATTATCATCATGCACCATTTCATCATGTGTCATATGCCTATCCACGACATGCATCACGTAGAAATCAACAACGCATGCATGCTCCCAATAGGATTAGGGCTTCTAAAATCTTCACTATTTGGAGCCCGAAGAACACAAGCATGAATGAAAAACAAGCATACATGAATTCTTATTTTATGAATGTCGTGCATAATGATGATTTCATTGGAAAGTCTAAGTCCAATTGGACTTGGCTTCCCAAGGTCTAATCTTTTAGGACCCAATGACCTTGGGTACCATGGAATGATATTTCTATCTTTAGGTACTCAAGAAAAAGAAACGGAGCAACAAATCCAAATTTATCTCCAAGAATAATTGGATACTCGATAGCGGGTGTTCAAAACACATGACGGGTAACGCTCAATTGCTCTCCGGAGTGGTGCCCATTGCAAATGGAAACCAGGTAGTCTTTGGAGGCAACGAGAGCAGAACCATCATAGGTGTTGGAAAAGTGGGTAATCCTTCTAAACCACTTATAAGTGATGTTTACCTTGTTAAAGGATTAAACCACAATCTTATTTCAATAAGCTAACTTTGTGACAAAGGTTACAAAGTTAGCTTTGCGAAAGGAATGTGCCATATTTTAAGAAAAGATAATAATGATTTATTATTTTCTGGCACATGCCATAAGGATATATATCCTAGATCTTCCAAGATCACATGAACAATGTCTTATTGCCAACACAAGTGAACAACACTTATGGCATCGACGTTTTGGTCATGTGAACTTTGGAACACTTTTTAAGCTTTCTAAATTAAATTCTATTAGAGGCTTCCCTAAGCTTGTCTTTCAAAAGAAAAGCTTTTGTGACTCGTGTCAACGAGGCAAGCTTCCAAAATCTTCATTTAAACCTAAGAAAAGCATTTCTTCTAAGCGGCCTCTAAAGCTTTTACATCTAGATCTTTTTGGGCCAACTAGAGTTGCTTCATTAGGTAATGCTAGATATGGACTTGTCATCGTTGATGAATTTTCTAGATTTACTTGGGTATTTTCCTTAAGTAATAAAAATGATGCTTTTGAAAAGTTCACAATATTTGTTAAGAAAGTACAAAATCTCATTGGAACCACCATTGTCACTATTCGTAGTGATCATGGAGGGGAATTTGAGAATGAGTCTTTCTCAAATTTTTGTGATGAAGTTGGTATTACTCACACCTTTTCATTCCCTCGCGCACCTCCTCAAAGTGGTGTTGTTGAGAGAAAGAATAGGACGCTAGTGGAATGTGCTCGCACTATGCTTGATGATAGCCAACTTGGCCATCAATTTTGGGCGGAAGCGGTACATACCGCTTGCTATGTGTTTTATAGGATACTTTTGAGGCCCGGCACCAAACAAACTTGTTATGAATTGTTGTTTGGTAGATTGCCTCAAGTTAAACATTTTCGAGTTTTCGATGCAAAATGTTTTATTAAAAACACGTATGGTAGTTTGGACAAATTTGATCCAAGATCCGATGAGGGGATATTTGTTGGATATTCCTCCCGTAGCAAAGCCTATCGGATATACAACAAACGAACCTCAACGATCGAGGAATCACTTCATGTTTCATTTAATGAAGGCTTTGTCCCTACTAGAATTACTAATGATGATGACTCCATGGATGTCTTATGTGATTCAATTGGTAATTCTAATTCTATTGATTCTATTGATACTAACCCTACTAATGAATCTTTTGAGAATGTTCCTAGTGATCAGGGAATTCCCAAACGGCTTCATACAGTTCGTGACCATCCTCATGAGCAAGTCATTGGCAACATCCTTGATAGTGTCAAGACGAGATCTCAAGTCAACTACTTCACTCATTGTGCCTTTACCTCCTCGATAGAGCCAAAGAATATTAACGAAGCGTGTGAAGATAGTGCGTGGATCCTTGCCATGGAGGAAGAGCTCATTCAATTCGAGAGGAATGAAGTTTGGGAGCTTGTTCCATTGCCATCGAAGAACCACACCGTTATAGGAACGAAGTGGATTTTCAAGAACAAGACCGACGAAAACCAAATCGTCGTCTGAAACAAAGCTCGGTTAGTAGCTAAATGCTATCGGCAAGAGGAAGGTATTGATTTCGAAGAATCCTTTGCTCCAGTAGCTAGATTAGAATCTATTAGATTATTGTTATCTTTTTGCATGCCATAAAGATTTTAAACTCTTTCAAATGGATGTTAAAAGTACGTTTTTAAACGGAGATATTGTTGAGGAAGTTTACGTTTCTCAACCTCCGGGTTTTATAAATGAAAAATTTCCAAATCATGTTTTCAAACTTAAGAAAGCATTTTACGGTTTGAGACAAGCTCCTCGAGCTTGGTATGACCATCTAAAGAATTTTCTTTTGGATTTAGGTTTTAAAATGGGAGAAGTTGATTCTACATTATTTGTTAAGTATTCGAATAATGATATTATTTTAGTTCAAATTTATGTTGATGATGTCATTTTCTGTGCTACTAACTTCACTCTTTGCGAAGAGTTTTCTAATGTTATGAAGGATCAATTTGAGATGAGCCACATGGGTGAGCTCAAATATTTCTTAGGTCTCCAAATTCGCCAAATGAACGATGCAATCTGTATCCACCAAACCAAGTACACGGTGGAGTTGCTAAAGCGATTTGGAATGGAGAATGCCTCCGGGAAGAAGACTCCAATGAGCACTACTACACATCTTGATAAAGATATGGGTGGCAAAGATGTAGATATTTGTCTATATCGAGGTATGATAGGTAGTTTACTATATCTTATCGCAAGTAGGCCTGATATTGTGTTTGTCGTATGTGTCTGTGCTCGTTATCAGTCTCAACCTAAGGAATCTCACTTGGTAGCGCTAAAACATATTTTCCGCTATTTAAGTTACACACTTGACTTTGGTTACTTTATCCAAAGTCTAGCACATATGAGTTAATCTCATATAGTGACGCAGATTATGTGGGATGCAAATCTGACAGGAAAAGTACTAGTGGCACTTGCCATTTTATAGGAAATTCTCTTGTCTCTTGGTTTTCCAAGAAGCAGAATTCCGTATCACTTTCAACCACCGAGGCGGAATATATTGCCGCCGGTGCCGCGTGTGCTCAGGTTCTTTGGATGAGACACACTCTTAAAGACTTTGGTATAAACTGTGATACTTGCCCTATCATGGTGGACAACCAAAGTGCAATATGTCTCTCTAAGAATCCGGTACACCATTCCCGTTCTAAACACATAGATGTCCGACACCATTTCTTAGATGATCATGTTGCTAAAAAGGACATCATATTAGTGTACATTGAAACCCAGAAGCAAATCGCCGATATTTTCACGAAACCACTCAAGGAAGACTCCTTTGTGCGGTTGCATCGAGAATTGGGGATTATGGGTGAATCCGAGATTTAGGATTCATATGTTCAATAATCTTGCATGCTACTAAATTTCATTTATATATGCTCATGTTAGATGTATAGGAATTTTCTGGATTTTTGCTTGAATTTTCGGGATTTTTGCTCGATTTATTCATGAACGTCAAATTTAAGATTTTCGATGTTTTATGGGGCAGTATAATGATATATGAGAGTATTTCGATGTATCGTCCAAGTGCGATTAGGAGAGAACTCAAAATTTCAAATTCTAAAAATTTTGGACTCTTTTAGTCAGTGCGTGTTCATTTACCTACCGACTAGATTGCTTTCTAGTTGGTCAGTGAATGACCTCAGACCGACTAACTCAAGCACTAATTTTGGCTTCAGTTACTGTTTGCAATTAGTCGGTTCAAGCTCATTGGCCGACCGACTAGATCATCATCTAGTCGGTCAGCGCTTGAACTGTGACCGACTAACTGCTCAGGGACTGATGTGTCTTTTCGAATTCCGATCGACTTATACTCTCACTGAACCGACTAACTCTCCTTCTAGTCGGTGCGATTTTTTCTTCTCAGCCAAAAACCCCCAAAACCCGTTCGTCTCCCTTCTTCCTCCTTCGATTCCGGCCGTTTTCCGACCATCTCCGGCCGTGGATCTCCCCTATCTCCTCCCTAGGTGAATCTCCTTCCTCCTCTCAGCTCCTAGGGTTTGATTTCTGCATCTAGGGTTAGATTATTTCGATTTCAGCGTTTCTAGGGTTCGACCTAGGGTTTAGATTTCGATTTCTAGTTTGTTTTCGTGCGTGTCTCGTCTCGATTATGGCGAAGACACGCATCCTGATCGAACCCTCATGTCCGTCACCTATGACTGTAGAGTCTCCTCCTACGGACCCTCCGCAACCCAAACGCCGTTCCAAGACCACCCATCCTTCGTCATCTTCGCCTCCTCTTAAGAAGAAGAGGACGGCGACTGCCAAGCCTAGATCTCAGCCTAAGCCTAGGAAACAGCCCGTGTCTCCAGCTTCATTCTGTGCACCCACTCCTCCAGCTGATTCTGATTCTGACACGGAATATATTCCTGAGACCGAGCCTACCCATAGGGATCCTACTCCTCCACCCCGATCTAGCACTCGTCAGCCTAAGGGGAAGGCTCCCATGCCAGTTGGCGGTGTCGATATTTCGCTATGTCGCAATGACCGGTTGTGTCTCGCGGCATACAATCGTATCGAGCACTATCCTCTGTTATTGGAGCACTTCATTCAGTTCTCCGACTTCCCACATCTAGCCGATCTTCTTTCTCATTCCGGCCTTATCGATTATCTTCGCCATGACCCGAAGGCGAATCCACACCCGTACCCTCGCCTTGTCAAGCTTTTCTATGCGAACCGTGTTCGCGGTCAGTACGATGAGACACATTCCATTGAGACGACTGTCTTGGGGACACCGATTGTCCTCACGGCAGAAATATTAGGGGATTTGATAGGTGTCTCCTCGTCTGGCCATCTTCCTGTCGATATCTCTGTTGACGATATTTCTGAGCTTGATCAGGTGATGCTCGCCGAGATTTTCCATGTCATCCCTCCCGCCATGATTAGCGTCCCATCCAAGTCTTTTAAGCCGAATGCCTGGGTTCTAAATCTTATCTTGAAGTCGTGCCTCCTTTCGAAGTACGGCTCATCTAGCTTACCCTCCCAGCCATTCCTCAAACTCATTTACGCTATTTTCATGGGGAGCGAGATCAATTGGGCACGGATTATTCTTGACAAGATGGACTCCTTCGAATGTATTTGAAAGTCCACCAAGTCAGCCCACATTCCTTACCCGTGCCTATTGACTCTCTTCTTCCGTCACTTCGGTGTCCCTCTTCCTCCAGATGATGAGCGTCCTCTCAGTCCCCCTCTGAATACGACGGCCGTCAAGAAGTCTCTTGCGGTGCTTCGTCACGTTCAGAGGACGACCCCTTCTGCTTCAGCCTCTGCTTCAGCTGCTCCCTCTCCTACTCGCACTGAGCTTGCCCGTTCGTTGAGACGTGTGAGTCTCGCTGTGCTCGCTCTAAGGAGATTCTCGCTCGCATCGCATCTCACTTGGGCATTGAGGTTCCTCCGTCTGTTTCTGACGAGGAGGAGATGGATAAGGATGAGCTCCAGGAGCTCATTGGATCTGCTGCTCGAGCCCCAGAGGGTACGTCTGCTGCTGCTGCTACTTCTGCCGGTGCCCCCGAGAGCACACCTGTTGCCACCATTCCTCCGGTGGATACTTCGTCTGGTGCTTCCGAGGCCACTCCTACTGTGATACTCCCGTCTGTGGACACTCCTGCTGACCCAGTGACCACCACCCCTCCTGCAGAGCCTGTTGCTGCTGCGGACCCTGCCTCCACCTCCTGAGCTTGCTTGGAAGACTCTCTCGATGCACTTTGGATGCTATATCTTGTAGTGAGAGAGTGGGGTAGGATAGTTTGGGTGGTTATGATTTTTGATGTATTTTGGATGTTCTGATGATACATTTCTGTTATATGTTCTTTTTGATGTCCGGTGTGACATATGTTGTATGTGTGATATATGATGTGCTCCGATCTTTCGATTGTGTTTATGTATGTTGCCGGATGTATAATTTTGTTGTTTCATGTTCTTACATATATATACATCGAGTTGCCATTTACTTCGTTTGTGCACATTATAATTTTTGTCTCTGATGTTGACTTCGTCGCTCGACGATTAACTCTTGATTTAATAGAAATTATTTCTATGAAAACATAGAATTGTTTTCCATGCACTTAATTCATCAAGAATGTTGATATTGGAGAGTATATTCCATAACTCAATATGTGAAATTGATTTGATTTTTGATGATTTTATGTTTCGATTTTCGACTTTGGTCTCATTGACACGCTTTGATTTCCGTCGTAATTTCCTTTGGTATCATTTGGACCGTTGTCGTATTCTACGACTCCTGTGCTTTTATTTTGTAGCCATTGTTGTCGTTGATCTCCCGCTCTTTTTGCTTATGCCAAAGGGGGAGAGAATTAATAATAACGATGTGCTAATTGATAATTCAAAGCAATTTACCGTGAATCTAATTTGATATGTTAGATTCAGGGGGAGTTAAGATATAGAAATGGATTTTAAATCTGAAATTTCAATAATTGGATTCTCATTTTATACTTTACTCGTCTGCTTGATGCGTATGATTATTATTTAATTTGGAATTAACGTGTCATCAATGCAGGGGGAGTAAGTAAATTACATTTGAATCATTATTTTTTATTATTATTTATGTTGGTTTGTCATCACCAAAAAGGGGGAGAATGTTGAGTATTGATTCCCCGGATTTGGTTTTGGATGATGAACAAACATAAATATCGTGAACTAACTCTTTGTGAGCGTAGTTATGGAGATCGTCGCCAAATTCATATGAACATCTAAAGCGACGTCTCAAGACTTCTCAAAGCGCGTGATCGTATGCTTGAAGCTTCGTTGAAGCTCAAGGACCTTTATTGAAGTTATGAAGATTCGATTGAAGCTTTTGAAGACGGTTCGTCAAGTTTTATTTATAGTCTTCTAGCTTCTTTCGTAGAATGTTAAACCTTGAGTAGGTCTTACGTTTTAATCTTCATAACGCTCATATCTTAGAGCTAGGATCTTTGTAGAAGCACATACAAACTTTCCTGAAGCTTCGCGCTTCGATTCACGGCTTCTTGTGCATGTTAGTTGGTTCATGAAGAAGAACCAACTGACTAGATGGCAATCTAGTCGGTCGGCAAAGCTTCTTGAACAGACTAGAATGCCTTCTCAATTTCTAAGCTCTTTACTGTTTACAGTTAGTCGGTCAAAGAAGGTTCACCGACCGACTAGTTGTGAAACTAGTCGGTTAGGAATCCTTCTTAGACCGACTAGTTGAGCTTTCCATATACAGCCTAATTTACTGTTTATCGTTAGTCGGTCAAAGAACATTTGTCGACCGA
This sequence comes from Scilla litardierei, assembly GCA_030789695.1. NCBI lineage: Eukaryota > Viridiplantae > Streptophyta > Magnoliopsida > Asparagales > Asparagaceae > Scilla > Scilla litardierei. Next base: position 662,644,792 of record CM061142.1, on the reverse strand, counting down.
CCAGTTGATGAACTAGTCGGTTAGACTTTGTTCTTGGACCGACTAATTCATCTTGAGTTCAGCCTTCACTATTTCACCTGTTAGTCGGTCAAAGTTGACTCACCGACCGACTAGTTGTGAAACTAGTTGTTTGGCAAGTCTTCTTGGACCGACTAGTTATTCATTCCCTAAACTTCTTCTTTTGGCTATTCACCTCTTAGTCGGTTCATGTTGTTTCACCGACCGACTAGTTGATGAACTAGTCGGTCAGTGGTTCTTCTTTGACCGACTAGTCTGCTTCAGAATAGAGCCGTTGGAGCATTAAATGCCACGAATTTTGCTCTCTCTTTCCTCTATCCTATATATACTTGGAGTGCTGCATTCATAGCATTCAAGGCTGATATTAATTGATCTTTAGAGAATCAAAGAGAAGCATTTAATTCTCATTCAAAGCTCTTTCATTTCTCACTTGAATCTCTCCATCACTCTTATTTCAAAAGAGAGATTCATTGATTGTGAGCCTTCCAAGCCATGAGCTTGATTCTAGGTCACCAACATACTCCTAGGTCGTCATCGCTGATCTACATCTTGGATCTAGGGTTTGGTGCCTTCATCTTCCTCAAAATCCTCTTTACCCTAAATCGTAAGTTTTACTCAAGGCATAGGTATTTTGTGGTAAGCATTTCTATTTCATTTACTTCGATTTTGTAAGTGTTTTACTCTCAGTTGTGAGAGTTTGTTTGTGATCCCGGTTTGTGGGAGTCACAATTTCATTTGTGTATGATTTGATCTTGTAGAGGTTTCTACAAGTATTTCATAGTGCAAATTTGAGTTAGAAGTTTCTAACTCAAGTATCCGGAGGGGATCCAGGTGGTTGGGACGTAGGATCACCGGGAACAAGTCGGGGAGACTTGGGTGGATCCAAACCCGTTAATATCATCTGTTTGCGATTGTTTCTTTGTTGTCAATATTTACATTTTCGCATTTTCGGATTGTTGGTTGAGTTTGCAAGATAATTGGAAATTATCTTCTTAATTATTTTAAAGTACTATTCACCCCCCTCTAGTACTTGTGTAGTAGCTACGTAGGGCATTACAAACTCATGCTCATGTAAGTCCTCTCCCCTTCATAAAAGAGTGGTACCCACTGGGTAACATTCACTAGTTTCAACAAATCCCTAATATACTCATCCAAGGCAACTTAATTCTTCCACGTGGGACTAAAGAATTAGTGGAAATAAAATAAAGGCTTTTGAGAGCCATCATTTCCAACAATCCCCAACTAATGGCTCGGGAAAAGAACAAAGAACTTTTGGATAAAGAAGGGATATATACTTAAGCATCAATGGCTTTCGATTGAATTGATACGTAGTGAAGTGAGGCAACAACTTACTTCCTAATGAGTGAATTTCTCTTGAATTCATTAGAGTTCGGTTGAGACCCACACAATACATATTGTACCCTTGAGTATGTGCAAACTCCGTGATACATATCAAGTGATTTAAGGCCATACGCACACCTCGGTTCTCATGAGTGCTCTAGAACAACTGCCCTTGTCTTTCATAGAAGACGGTTAAACCTTCACAGCCATATGGGTGGTCCATCAAGTACTTCTTTATAGCACCACCACAAGGGATATGGAACCATTAAGAGCACATTACTCAATCTCTCAACAGATAATGAGTCCATCAAGTGCTTCTCTATAGCACCACCAAAAACTGGTTATGGACTTATCTCACAGTAAATCCATCAAGTGCGTCTCAATAGCACCATCAAAACTTGGCTATGGATTCAAAAAAACACCACCACACGCCATAGGAATGAAAATGTAGTGTATGTTAAGGATCACACGGCTTCGTTAGACCACAACGGGTATCAACCAAATTACATTATCTCATGGGCTTTAGCCACATCCCCCTCGACGAATCAAGAACCAATTTCCTTGGCAAACTCTTGGTTAGTGGGTCTGCAAGGTTTATTTCGGACCTCACATATTCCAAAGAAATTACTCCATTTTCAGGAGTTGTTTAACCACACTGTGCCTGATCCAAATGTGTCTTTTCTTGTCATTGTAGACACCATTTTTAGCAACTCCAATGGCTGCTTGAGAATCACAATGAAGGGAACCTGGCGCAGTTTGTCCCCCCCATAATGGCACGTCTGCTAACAAGTTCCTTAACCATTTAGCTTCTTGCCCTGCCAACTCAAGAGCAATGAATTCAGATTCCATGGTGGATCGTGCTATACATGTCTGTTTTGAAGACTTCTATGATACAGTGCCTCCACCCAAAGTAAAAAAACCACTAGTTAAACTTATTTCATCATTACCTGAAACCCAGTTTGCATAACAAAATCCTTCTAAAATAGCTGGAAATATACTAAAATGCAAACACCAATCAATAGTTCCTTTTAGGTATTTTTAGCAAACGATGAAGAGCATTCCAATGTTCATTAATAGGGTTATGAGTATAACGACTTAGCCTACTAATTGCATAGGCTATATCTGGTCGAGTATAGTTCATGAGGAACATCACACTTCCTATGATTTTAGTATATTCAGATTGGGAAACACTCTCGCCCAAATTCTTTTTCAAGTGTATGCTATGCTCATATGGAGTTCTAGCATGCACAACATCAAAGCGGTTGAATTTTTTCAACACCTTTTTCACGTAATGAGATTGACACAAGGAGATGCCACTAGAGTTTCTAATTACTCTAACTCTTAAAATAACATCAGCTTCTCCTAGGTCTTTCATCTTAAACTGGGATGACAAGAAATTCTTGGTATCATTCACAACGTCCAGTTTGTTCCCAAAAATCAACATGTCATTTACATATATGCATATAGTCACACAATCTGATCCTATCAGTCTAGAATAAACACAAGAGTCAGAGGTATGTACAATATAGCCATTCCTCACTAAAGTGCTATTAAACTTCTCATAACATTGCTTAGGTGCTTGCTTTATACCATATAGAATTTTCTAAGCTTGCATACCTTATTCGCTTGGCCAACAATCATAACCCCCTTGGGTTGGGACATGTAGGTTTCTTCCTCTAGGTCACCATTTAAAAAGGCTGTTTTGACGTCTATATGATGTGCAACTAACTCATGAATTGCAGCTAAGTCAATTAGAGTCCTTATCGTAGCAATCTTGGTCACTGGAGAATACGTATCAAAATAGTCTAAGCCTGCCTTTTAGGTAAAACCCCTAATCACAAGTCTAGCTTTGAACTTTTCTAATGAACCATCGAGTCTCATCTTTTTTTGAAGAGCATTTACTACTAATGGGTCTACTGCCTTTAGGTAACTCAGTCAATTCCCAAGTTTGGTTAGAAACAATAGAATGAAGCTCGCCTTTAATAGCCTCTTTCCAAAAACTAGCGTCAATGAATCTCATTGCCTCATCATAAGTTTTTGGGTCTTCTTCTATCATAAAGGCAGACACAAGCTCATCACTAAGCAAATCTATACATGCTTTTTCTGATAGGAAATCAAAATTAAGTCAGGTCCAAAGCTGGTTTCAATTCTTTGCCTCTTACTCCTTGTAGGTTCATCAATAGTAAAAGTAGACTATGTGTACGCACATCATCAGATAGTGTTGAAGGAGTGGGCATAGAAACATTAGTAGGCATAAGAGACATGGATTCATTTATATCCTTTTTCACAGAAAAAACATGCTCAAAAAATTCTGTATCTCTAGACTCAAAAATAGAGTGATCTTTTAAAGACATGAATATATAAGCAGCACTATGATGAGCATAACCAGTAAACACGGTATCATAGGTCTTAGGTCCAATGTTGGACTTCTTAAAGTCAGGTAGACCTAACTTGGCCAAACACCCCTACACTCTAAGAAAATTCAGGTTGGGGGTATAACCTTTCCACATTTCATAAGGGGTCTTGTTTAGTTTCTTATGGGGTACACGGTTAAGAACATGATAGGCTGAAAGAACAGCTTCCCCCACATGTCATCAGACATCCCTGAACTAAAAAGCATAGCATTCATTATTTTCTTCAGTATCTTGTTCTTTCATTCAGCTATACCATTTTGTTGTAGTAAGTAAGGGGAAATAAACTCATGTATAATCACATTCTTCTCACAATAGCCTTTTAGGGTGTTGGTAATATATTCTCCACCTCTGTCAGACCTAACTCTCTTGATTTTCTTATTAAGTTGGTTTTCTGCTTTTGCCTTGTATTTAATAAACATCTCTCTTGCTTCACCTTTGGTTCTAAGATTATACACCATAGTGAACCTAGAGTAATCATCAACAAAGGTGATATAGTAATGTTTTCCTACTTTGCTCTTGGTATATTTGAAGTAAGCTAAGTCCGAATGAATTAGTTTGAGAAGGTCTGATTGCCTAGTAGAGACAGGTTTACATGGTTTTTTAGTGAACTTAGCTTCTACACAAACATGGCATTTGGAGAACTCTGTTGAGCTTTCTGCATGTATTAGGGCCAAGTTCCGTAGATTTTTAATTGATGCAATATTGACATGCCCTAGTCGGCCATGCCATAAATCTAATGACACAACAATATAAACAGAAGCATTTTTATTCAAAATTTCGACAGCAACATTAAGAATAAATATACCCTCACTCAGATACCCATTCCCTACAAAGTCCCCACTACTAGTGATTACAACCTTGTTAGCCTCAAAGACAAGTTTCAGTCCAGCTTTATTCTGTAAGGTACCAGACACGAGGTTGCGGCGATTAATGAGATGTACAAGACATTGTTGAGGGATATAGTCTTGCCTAAAGTGAATTTTAGCAAGATTGTACCTTTAATAACAACTCCAGCCGTGGTTGAGTCTCCTATGAAGATGCATTCTCTATCACCAGCGTCTTTGAAGTCATGAAACAACTCCTTGTTGGCGCAGAGGTTACTTGTAGCGCCAGTGTCCAGCACCCAATCAATGTTGTTGGCCACCAGGTTCACTTCAACGACTACAATAGCAATGACTTCATCTTTTTCAGCAAGGTTAGCTTGATCAGCAGCATTTCCACCTTATTCGGGAGCGTCTTCTTGGGTCCTTGGTGTTGAGTGCATTGATAGACCTTATGGCCATGCTTGCCACAGACATAGCACACCAAGTTTGGCTTCTGTATCTTGCCTTCTGGTTTGGTTAAACCGGACTTGCTTCTTATTCTGTCCTTGATTAATGTTCTTCTTCCCTTTGCCTTTGAACCTATTTTTTGTTGAAAGGACTAGCAGATTCAACTATATTAGCTTTTATAGAATTGACAGGAAGAGAATCAGGCTTATCTTTGAGGTGATTAGCCTCTTCAGTTCTCATGTGACTGATAAGCTCCTGCAGCGATAGATCCTTCGTCTTGTGTTTGAGGCGATTCTTGTATTCATTCCATGATGGTGGGAACCTCTCCAATAACACATTCGCTTAAAAGACTTTGTATACTCATCCACTCACGGTTAGAAGCTTTGGAGTTTGTATAAGTTAGTTACCCAGGAGCGAGAATGAAGAAAGGAAAATAGTGTATAATAAAGCGGGACAATGAATGATGTAACAACTGCAGCAATCAATCAACTGGCTGTTATCCAACGTTTAGAATCTGAGACATTAATGGGCTAGGTCCAAAAAAGGAAAGACACGACGTCCAAAAAAAGTAGGGTTTGTAATTATTTTATTCAAAAAATAATAGTTGTGCGCAAAAATAATAGTTGCGTGCGTGCACGACACGACCGGCCAGCGGGCGACGGCGCGTGCGCGATGAACTCATACTCATGTAAGTTCGCTCCCCTTCACAAATGAGTGGAACCCAGTGGGGCGCATCCCCAAGTCTCAACAAATCCCTAACATTCTCCTCCAAGGCAACTTAATTCAATTAGTAGGAATAAAATAAAGGCTTTTGAGAGCCATTATTTCTAACCGGGGTAGTAAGAACTATCTATTGAAATTTGTATAAAAAACATAAAGTTGTAAGAATGAGATATCAGAGATCAATCCACTTAAATTTCTATATTGTCTTTTAAATTTCTTCAATTCCTTTCAATACCTGTATTTTCTTTACTTCATCTTCAATAAAATTCCATGTGATTAAGGACTTTTCCTTTCCAATTTCTTGTTAAAGATGGTAACTCTCTACGTAATTGATTCTGTTGGATCTGGAACCCAATAAATTGCTATCAGAGCAACAATAACGAGCCATTGGGAGATGTCGAACCGAAGCAGAGGAAGCGATCAACCTTGGGAAGAAGGGCTGCAGAGCATTGAGATTGTCCTCCGAGACCATGAAGATTGCCCTTTGAGACCGTGGAGATTAATAGAGTAACCAAAGGGAAGATTTAGCGGAAGTGAAAGATTCTTTAAAAAGAAAGAAGTAAGCATCAGTGAGTTGGGGAAAGGTAGACTCCCAATTTGGAATTCGCAAATCTCAATTCCAATTCTTAATGAACAAGATGGATATGCTGGAAAGTAAAGTTAACACATCATCACGGGGATGTGAGCTTGAAGAGGATAACAGGAGAAAGATTTGCTAACAAAGCTGCTAAAGGAGTACATCATCAAGAAATTCGCCGGAGGGTTGACAGATGAGGTCAGATATGAAGATTTGGCCGCAAATCCCCAAGACTGTAAGAGAGAGTAGTTCAATTGGCAAGAACTTTTGAGGAGAAATTTATTCAATCCAGAAAGGTTAGTAGATTGTTTTCTAACTCTAAAACACCATTCCGCTCCAACTTGCAACCACATGCAACCGCATGCACAATTACTAAAGAATCATTCAGTAGTACCACAAGCCAAAAGGGAATGTTTACTGAAGAAACACTCAATAGAAGAATAAATATGCTACATTTTTCTTGAAATGAAAAATGGGATCGCTCCCTTAAATGTAAGAACAAGCAAATGTTTCAAATAGATGGCAATTGGGAGGAAGAGCCTTCGGACGTTGTCAAGGCACACGAAGAAAAACCAGTTGCCACGAATATTGAGGAAGACAATGTGCATACTATGATTGAAGAGCTTCTGGTAATATCACTACAAGCCACCAGTGGAGTTCAAGATGCACATACTCTTAAGGTCAAATGAAGTACCAAGAGGCAAGCGGTGTATGTCTAGGTAGACTCTGGATCCACACATAGTTTTATAAGCCTGAGATTGGTGAAGACTTTGGAGTTGGATGTTGAAGGGTCTGAAACATTCGAAGTTTGGGTCACCAATGGAGAGAAACTTGATGGAAAATCTAGTCCCACCCCTAAGTGGTTTTGATGATGAGCACACCAAATGATGTTAATGTACTAATTACATTATCTAAAGTGTGTAGGTTGTGCAATCAAATAATGTAAGCTTTACGCATACTCCGAAAAGAAGAAGCTCAACCACACTCAGAAGATGAAGATGAACTTGGTAGCTCGCATTCCACGTCAAGCACAATTGAAGCTAGAAGATGAAAATCACGAAATGTGCTCAAGCTTAAGCTAAGGAGGAGCTCCAATTCAAAGTGAAGCACGCATCTACATCAATATCGTATCGGCTTCAGAAGTCTTCATTTAAGTCAAAGTGTGTGAGTTGTTCTTTTTAGGAATATGTTAAAGCCAAGATATATTACACACACACAAAAACGTTTTTGAAACAAAGTTTTTTAAACCCGTTTTAAAACTAGTTGAGAGCTAAGCTATTTGATTCAATTCTCGTAGTCAATCTCCAAACACCCCGGAGTTGATTACTCATCTTTATAGCAGAGTTTCCCTGCAAAATCTGCTCCTGGAGTCGACTACCAAAGGAGGGAGTCGACTACCGGCTGTAGTAGAGTTTTCATTGAAAACTCTCTGGGAGTCGACTCCCTCCGTTGGGAGTCGACTACCAGCTGCGTTTTTGACTTTCCAGATTTTACTCCCTCAATTACTCTTTGCTTGATATGTGGGGCTGAAGTCAAACGTTTTTTAATTCAAAATATATTTTGAAACTCTATAAATAGTGAGCCTATGAGAACCATTCACAACATCAATTCTCTTTATTCTTGAGCCAAGTTAAACTCTTATGAATTCTCAATCGCTCTCATCGCTCTCAAATCGTCATAACCAAAATCTGGTTCTTAATTTCTAATCTTACTGTTTTTATTCTAAATTATTTTAAAAACACTTTATTTTTTGCTATTATAAAATTGTTTTTCAAAATGCTTTCTTTTTGATTTAATATTCTTCAAAGGATTTTTGAGAATCAAGATTCTAGATCACAACGAATTCATCTATATTCTTTGTGTGATCTAAAAACGTTTTAATTCTTTTAGCCAAAAAAGCACAATTGCGATAAAATCTTGGCTATAGAATTATATTGGGTGTAAACCAATCTCCACCAATTATTGTGGTGAATTGGATTGTTTTTCTTTTACTTGGAATCCTATTGTAATAAGTGTTGGAGAAAATCCTAGTCAAGACTAGGTGGTTGGAAATCCTGGTATGGATACTAGGTCATTGGAAATCCTAACAAGTGAAGTTAGGTAATTGTATGACTAAGGCAATAGTAGATTTCGGATTGGTCGGGGACTGGACGTACCCAGGTTGCGAGGAACCATGATAAAATCGCTTGTCTTTCTGTGTGCTTTTCTGTGTTTGTATTTATTTACTTGTGCAAGCAATTCATTTGTTGTTTATATATTATCATTGTAATTCGTTGTTAATATTTTGTTAAAACGATTGCATATTATATTCCGATGTGTAATCTCTTGGTTGCTTGTAATTAATCTTCATATTTGTTTAAGTTTATCTTGTTGATTACGGACCAAGCATAGATCACTCTACTTGGTCCCTTAGGCAACATTGGAAGGAAAATCTATTATGTTATAATAATCAACGAAAAAGTTTTAACTTATACAACATTATTCAACCCCCCTCCTTCTAGTGTTGTTTGCCATCCACATGATCCAACACTTGGTATCAAAGCAATTAAGGTCAAAGACGATGGCATCAACAACGTCCTATCCTTCCGGATATAGCATTTTTAATCCACCTACCTTCGACGACACTTTCTATTCCCAATGGAAGAGAAGAATGGAGATTTACTTGGAGGCACAAGACCTAAAGTACGCAAGATTTCTGAGGGAACCATACTAAATTCCAACCAATCCTCAAATTCAATGGAATCCAGATCAAGAGGAAGCCTACTTCAGAAACATAAAGGTAATGTATCTACTTTATATTGGTTTAACTAATGAGATGCTAGATCTTGTAGAAGAGGCAGACACTGCACATAATATTCTCAACATATTGGAAGAAAGATTCGGAACAAGTTCGAATGGAATCCAAACACCCATGGAGACAACCAAATCTAACTATGAGAGCTGTGGCAAAGAAATATGCATGATGGCTTGTCAGGACAACAAGGAAGAGGTATATGAATCTAGTTCTGATGAAGAAAATGACTTTGATATTGCTAGTGCATATGAAAATTTGTATAGAGAATACAAGAGATTGAAAAAGAAATGCAAAAAATTTAGATAATAAATATAATGTTTTGCATAATGAACATGACAATCTCAAAAGCAACTTTGATTCTCTTTCTAGTAAATATAATAAATTAACTTGTGATCATGATGCTTTGAAAAATGAACATACTCTATATGTCTCTACCTTGAGTGATAAATTCAATATACTTTCTAATGACATTGTTTCAAGTAAGCTTAAACATGAGGAACTTGTTCTAAGACTTGAAAAGGTTAAGAACAAACCAGAGGTGAAAGCTACTCTATCTTGTATGCCTGCGTCTACTTCTAAGAATAATTCTGTTCAAAATGTTATGCATAAAGATGTAAAACAAAATGTTTGTATTTATGGCAAGAATGCTAAACACATTGTACATCATGATTCTCCACACAATATTGTTCATCACAATTATGTTGCACATAATGCACACCATATACATGATTCTAAAAGATCTATTAAGAATAATGTTATATGGGTACCAAAACATTTGAGTAATCATGAGAAAATATTTATGTTTCCAACATATTTAAAAGTATGCATAGGAAATCAAATTCAAATCGAATTTGGGTTCCTAATAAGTAATCCTTACATATACGCATCTTTTAGGGTATCCATATGCTTCATGAACATCTCCTTGATACCCTATACTTAGGATTGTGCATATAGATAAAAAGTATGACTAACAAACTCGGACCTAATCATTAGTGGGTACCAAATACATTCAATTATTTCCTTTCAGGACATATGGATAATGGACAGCGGATGTTCCGCACACATGACCTGGAATGCAAAATTGCTTAGCGCTTTAAAAATGTAAGATTGAGAAACCGTAACTTTTGGTGATAATAAGAAAGGTAAAATTATTGGCATAGGTAATATCGGCGACCCTTCAAAACTACTTATCAAGGATGTAAGTTTGGTAAGCGGTCTAAAGCATAACTTGATAAGCATAAGTCAATTATGCAATAAATGTTTGAAAGTTATTTTCACATTAGATGCTTGCTTAGTGTATGATAATGATATAAAAATATTCTTGTTAAGGGTAAGTAAGAAGATAATATTTATGTGCTTAGATTAAATGATTATGATTCAAATGTATGTCTATTTGTTTCAACAAATGATCTGTTGCTATGGCACAGATGCTTTGGTCATGTAAACATAAAAAACATGAGTAAGATATCTAGAAAAGAGTTGGTGCATGTTCTTCCAAAATTAAAATTAAAATTAGACAAAATGTGTGACTCATGTCAACTTGGCAAAATGCATAAAAGTACATTTAAGAGTATTGGAGCTCTTAGCTCGAAAAGGCACTTGAACTACTTCATATGGACTTGTTTGGCCCGGCTAGAACTTCATCTCTTTATGACTCCAAATACGTATTTGTTATAATTGATGATTTCGCACGATATACATGGGTATTATTCTTAATCAATAAGAATCATGCCTTCCGTGAATTTAAAGTATTTTTTAAAAGAATTGAAAGATTATACTCTTTAAAAATTATTTTCATAAGAAGTGATCACGGTGGTGAATTTGAAAATGAACCTTTTAAAAGATTTTGTGAAAAACGAGGTGTTTCTCATTCTTTTGCTTTTCCTAGAGCTGCTCCTCAAAATGAGGTAGTTGAAATGGAAAATAGAACACTCCAAGAGTGTGCAAGAACAATGTTGTGCGAAAGCTGAAGGGTTTTGGTGGACCCTCAGAGCTCAGATTTGTGCACGTCCTAAGTCGGACGGACCACAGAGGCATAAAGCGCAGCAAAAAATAAAACATGCTAGCTAAACGTTTTAGCTACGCCCTGAGAGAGCTAGAACCTAGCCCAATCTATGCCAACTTGGGGTGGATCTGACCACCCCAAGAGGGATCTATCCTACTGCGACGAAATTAAATTACACTAAAAATCTTTAAAGAACATACCCGGAATCTCAACCCTTGGGCGGGCAAGATGTACCGCACCGGATTCTGACGCTCCTCGTAGCTAAACCACCTTGACTCGATCCACCCGAGCCACCTCGCACCTTCGAACGAATCCACCCGAGCCGACACCCGCCTCCGAGCCGATCACTTGCGGTAGAATGTTTACTTGAGCAGCCCCCGTTTTAGACGTCTGGATCCGAATCCAAAAACCCCCTTCATAGTCTTTGCTAGGACTCATCGGGAGAATAGGAAGAAGAGAGGATGAATAGGTTAAGTCCTAGATCGAGCTTGATCAAAAATTCAGAGCTACTTGATCGAAGACTTGGTGCATTTTGCAACGAAGAGAGTGCACCCCTTTTATATAGGGAGTCGGCACTTCTCTTTTCGCTGCGAGCAATGTGGGACAAAGATTATAGAAGAGGGATTTAATTTGGCTAATTGAAGTTTAGTAAGCCTTTCACAAAGGCGAACTTCAACGAATTAATTTTCTTCATCCATTAAACTTTAGACACCAAACAAGCTATCATTTCAAAGGGCTTCGAATGGTGAACGCGTAGGAACGAATGGCGACGAATTCCGACTTCGTTTGACCCCTCAAACAATTATCCAAAGATGGGCAAAAAGTCAATTTTCGTAGCCGTCAAAAGGGGTTTTCAAAAAACCCTATTAACTTAAGTTGCGGGCGTGCCCGCTAGGCTTAGTGGGTGCGCCTGCCCAAGGCTATGGGTGTGCCCAAGTTGGGTGCGCCCGGGGCGGGCGGGTGGCCCGCTGGACAGCGGGCGCATGCCCGCTGTTTCCAGCGGGTCGCGCCCGATGAACACAGCAGGCGCGTGGCCCACTGTTTCAGCGGGCCACGCCCACTGGCCCCAGCGGGTGTACCTGCTGGTTCAGTGGGTTACGCCCTCCTCTCCTTGCGGTTTGACCCGTTTGCCCAAGTGGGTCTAACCCACTTTTGCCTTTGATGGTTTTTACTTTTTCGGGCTCGTTTGAGCTCCGTTTTGCGCGTGGCTTGAACCTGTGACTGGGGCGATCCAGTCAGGTAACCCTGGGCTCGTTTGAGCTCTGTTTTGGACGCGGTTTGAACCTGTGTTTAGACTGGGGCGATCCAGTCAACCAGGTAACCTTTTCCAATGCTTTTGTTCCTACAAATATTGTCGTAACCAATTTACGACACGTTTAATCTTGTTTGCATTGAATGCAACATTGTCCCCATCTACGACTTAGTCTCACAACTAGCTTGTGAACTTAACTATTTCATTTCATCGCATGAATTCCACTTATTAATCTTCCTATTACTAAGACACGAATACTACTCGGTGTGAGACCCTACAGCCTGACCTTACTACAGGTTGGGGCTCGAAACCCCTAGACGACAGTCACCACGAGCAGCAGTTGTCGTCCCTGTTTCAGAATCATCATAACATGATCGACCCATTGACAAAAGTATCGTTGGGTTCACTTTGGCTGTGTCAGTGATGACTGTGTCTCTGTTGGCCTAGGGTATGATTTACTGTCAACCCCATTAGACAACATTGGTCAGTATATGGCGGACATTATTGTATTCACATTGTACATCTTACAACATACCCCGGCCGAGGATTAACACAAAGATCGTACTGAGCCTGTGACACTAACTTCCCTTTAACGGAAGAGACGAATCCCATCTTAGTCATCTACTCGCCTCGAGAGCTTCAGGTGTAACCTAACCTAAGATCTTTCAGCAGGCCTAGCCTCGAAGCTAGATCATAGGTCTAAGCGACACTTTCACTCACATGTTCGTACATATGACTTCAGGTCTTGTGGACCAGCTTTCCTATCATCACCCTAGAGTTATTATAGATAGTTTAGTTAAAATTAACCATTTAATAACTCTAAGTTGGTCGTTCAGTGAACTCATTCTCCAATGAGCACATGCGTCTCGTCTCCGACGTCACCAAGTCGAATGACTATGAGATCATCATTACCCTAAGGTAAGACAAAGACAGAGTGGTCTATCTGATGTGCCGATATCTAGTTCTCGACACATCTATGACCGCGAACCATTTAAGACTTAAGTTTCTATTCGGTCACTTATTACTCATAATCGAGATCTTATCTGGATACGTAAGGACCTAACTATAAGTCTATGGACATTTCTAAGTATATTATTCATTCGAATACATACTTAGGGTAATGAATACCATATATTATATTAACAAGACGTATACTTAGGATAAATCGCCTTATGGGCATATATCCTCCTACAAAAGCAACCTAACATATTTTTGGGTGGAAGCTGTAGCAACCGCATGCTATATTCAAAATAGAGTTTTAATTAGAAAAACTTTTGAAAAGACACCTTGTGAACTATTTCTCCAACAAATTCCAAAAGTATCATATTTCAGAGTTTTTGGTTGTAAATGCTATATTCTTGACACAAAAGATAACTTAGATAAATTTGACTCCAAAGCGGATGAAGGTATCGGTTACTCTTTTCATAGTAAAGCATATAGAATCTACAACAAAAAGACCAATGATCTTGTTGAAACTATGCATGTAACATTTGATGAATCCTTGACTAATAATGCTCACATTATTATTGATGATGATGCACCTATTTCTGATATTACACATATCTCTGATGTTAACACTTCCACTCCTTTACCAAAATCTTTTCCTGAAGTAACACATCACCCCCACACACACAAGTTATTGGTGATATTGATGCATGTGTTAGAACTAGATCTCAAATTGAACACATGACACACGTTGCATTTTTTCTAACATTGAGCCGAAAAAGGTAGATGATACTTTTGCAGATGAAGCATGGATTGAAGCCATGCAAGAAGAACTTCTCCAATTTGAAAGAAACTATGTATGGGAGTTAGTTCCCCGACCAGAAGATTGTCCAATCATCGGTACAAAATGGATGTACCGAAACAAACTAGACGGAGACGGAAAAGTGATAAGAAACATAGCAAGGTTAGTGGCACAGGGATATTCACAAGAAGATGGTATCGATTTCGACAAAACTTTTGCTCTTGTTGCTAGACTAGAATCCATTAGGATGTTGCTTGCATTTGCATCATATAAAAATTTTAAATTATACCAAATGGATGTAAAGAGTGCATTGTTAAATGGATATATAAAGGAAGAAGTTTATGTTGAACAACCTCCTGGCTTTGAACATGATAAGAAAGTAGGACATGTTTATAAGCTAAATAAAGCAGTATACGGCCTGAAACAAGCTCCAAGAGCTTGGTATGAAAGATTAAGAAAATTCTTAATCAACTCAGGATATAATGTTAGAAAAATAGATACTACATTATTTGTTAAGAAAATTCATGATGATAACATTCTCATTCAAATTTCTGTAGATGACATTATTTTTGGATCTACGAACGGAGATCTTTGTCGAGTGTTTGCTAAGTTAATGCAGGAAGAGTTCGAAATGAGCCACATGGGCGAGCTTACATACTTCCTTGGATTACAAGTAAAGCAGTCAAATGAAGGAACCTTCATTCATCAAACGAAATATGCTAAAGACCTAATTAAAATGTTCGGGATGGAGAATGCATCAGGGAAGAATATACCTATGGCAACATCCACTTCTTTAGACAAAGATGAAGCAGGTAAAAAGGTTGATCAGAAAACATATCGAGGTATGATCGGTTCTTTGCTTTACTTAACTGCAAGCCAACCCGATATAATGTTTAGTTTATGTGCTTGTGCTCGATTCCAATATGATCCAAAGGAATCACATCTTAAAACAGTAAAATACATATTTAGATATCTTAAGACCACTTCTGACTTTGGATTGTTTTATCTCAAAGGTAGCACTTTCGATTAAATTTCTTATATTGATTCAGACTATGCTGGTTGTAAAGCCACGAGAAAAAGCACAAATGGAACTTGTCACTTTCTTGGACATTCACTTGTTTCGTGGTTTAGCAAAAAGCAAAGTTCAGTATCACTATCAACTACTGAGGCAGAGTATATAGCTGCTGGACTTGCTTGTGCTTATGTACTTTGCATGAAACAAGTCTTAGAGATTACGGTATTAATTCATCTACTTGTGTAATTTATTGTGATAATAAAAGCACTATTAATCTCACTAAGAATTCCGTTCTTCATCCTAGAACAAAACATATCGATATTAGACACAGATTCAAAGACGATCTTTGTGTTAAAAAGGATGTTGAACTTAAATATGTACCCTCTGAGCCTCAAGTTGCAGATATTCTCACGAAGCCCTTGCAAAAGGATATATTTTCAAAACTTCGTCGAGATTTGGGTATCATGGGGGAGAAGGAATTGAATCAAAATTAAGTCCTTTTTACTCATGATTTTTATTGTAATAATTCTTTTTGATTGATGCCAAGGGGGAGAAAATTAGTAAATAAAATTAGTAAATGCAAAAACGAAAATGAATAATTGCTATTGTTAACCAGCTTTGCTGCAGAGGGAGTATGATTATATCATACCTTATCTAAGCAGGGGGAGTAAGTAATCTTGCTCATTATTTTCGATGCTATTATTCATTTAGTTTTCATTTGGGTGTCATCATCAAAAAGGGGGATAGTCATGGGAAATCTAGTCCCACCCCGAAGTGGTTTTGATGATGAGCACACCAAATGATGTTAATGTACTAATTACATTATCTAAAGTGTGTAGGTTGTGCAATCAAGTAATGTAAGCTTTATGCATACTTCGAAAAGGAGAAGCTCAACCACACTCAGAAGATGAAGATGAACTTGGTAGCTCGCATTCCACGTCAAGCACAATTAAAGCTCAAAGATGAAGCTCATGAAATGTACTCAAGTTTAAGCTAAGGAGGAGCTCCAATTCAAAGTGAAGCACGCATCTACATCAATATCTTATCGGCTTCAGAAGCCTTCATTTAAGTCTAAGTGTGTGAGTTGTTCTTTTTAGGAATATGTTAAAGCCAAGATATATTGCACATACACAAAACGTTTTCGAAACAAAGTCTTTTAAACTCGTTTTAAAAATCGTTGAGAGCTAAGCTATTTGATTCAATTCTCGTAGTCAATCTCCAAACACCCAGGAGTTGATTACTTATCTTTATAGTAGAGTTTCCCAGCAAAATCTGCTCTGGGAGTCGACTACCAAAGGAGGGATTCGACTACCTGCTGTAGCAGAGTTTTCATTGAAAACTCTCTGGGAGTCGACCTCCTCCCTTGGGAGTCGACTACCAGCTGTGTTTTTGACTTCCCAGATTTTGCTCCCTCAATTACTCTTTGCTTGATTTGTGGGGCTGAAGTCAAACGTTTTTTAATTAAAAATATATTTTAAAACTCTATAAATAGTAAGCCTATGAGAACCTTTCACAAAATCAATTCTCTTTATTCATGGGCTAAGCTAAACTCTTGTGAATTCTCAATCGCTCTCATCGCTCTCAAATCGTCGTAGCCAAAATCCGGTTCTTAATTTCTGATCTTTCTATTTTATTCTAAATTCTTTTAAGACCACTTTATTTTTGGCTATTGTAAAATTGTTTTCAAAATCCTATCTTTTTGATTTAATATTCTTCAAAGAATTTTTGAGAATCAAGATTCTAGATCATAACGAATTCATCTATATTCTTTGAGTGATCTAAGAACGTTTTAATTCTTTTAGCCATAAGCACAATTGCGATAATATCTTGGTTATAGAATTACATTGGGTGTAAACCAATCTCCACCAATTATTGTAGTGAATTAGATTTTTGTTCTTTTACTTGGAGTCCCTTTGTGATAAGAGTTGTGGAAAATCCTAGTCAAGGCTAGGTGGTTGGAAATTGTGGTAGGGATACTAGGTTGTTGGAAATCCTAACAAGGGAAGTTAGGTAATTGTATTGCTAAGGCAATAGCGGATTAAATCTCGTATCGGATTGGTCGGGGACTGGACGTATCCAGGTTGCGGGGAACCAGGATAAAATCGCTTGTCTTTCTGTGTGCTTTCTGTGTTTGTATTTATTTACTTATGCAAGCAATTCATTTGTTGTTTATATATTCTCATTGTAATTCGTTATTAATATTTTATTAAATAGATTGCATTTTTTATTCCGCTGTGTAATCTTTTGGTTGCTTGTAATTAATCTTCATATTTGTTTAAGTTTATCTTGTTGATTAATGACCAAGCGTAGATCACTCTACTTGGTTCCTTAGGCAACATTGGAAGGGAAATCTATTGTGTTATAATAATCAATGAAAAATTTTTACCTTATACAACACTATTCTCCCCCCCTCCTAATATTGTTTGACATCCACATGATCTAACAAAACTAAATGGAATGGGTTTATGCCATGGTGTGCTATTGAGATGTCAAGGAGTAGAAATTCCTCTGGACTTGCTGGTAGTACCCATGGGTGGTAACTAAATTATGCTCGGAGGACAGTGGTTAAAACAGTTATATGGCACAGTGCGCAATTTCAAAAAGTTGCAGCTGAAGTTCTTCTACCAAGGGAAAAATTGCGTTTGGCAGGGAATGATTACGACTCCTACTTAATTGATAAGGGAGAGGGAGATTTGAAAAGTTATACGGCAACATGTATTGGATCCAGTTAAGATGCACAGAGTTGTATTTAGTAAACCTGCAAGATCAATTTCCCGAGTTGGAATCTTAACTTCTGCCTAAAGATCTTAAAGAGATACCGAGACCATTTTCAGATATCTTCCGAGAGCCAAAAGAGTTGCCTCCAAATAGTCTTTGCAATCATAAGATACCCACTGCCCCCGGGGTCAAACCCTTCTGTATTCGACCATACCGACACGCTCACTTCCTTAAAACAAAAATTGAGAGGCAGGCAGGTGAAATTCTGACATTGGGGATTATTTGGCCAAGCACAAACCTATATGCATCGCTGATAGTGATGGTCTGTAGAGCCGACTACAGTTGGCGGATATGTGTAGACTAATGCTCGCTGAATCAACAGATGGTGAAGAACAAATTTCAGATACATATTATTAATGATCTTTTAGATTAATTACACAACACACACTACTTCACCAAGCTGAACCTAAGGGCCGCTAACACCGGATATGGATGTATGAACCCGATGTCTACAAGACAGCGTTTGGAACACATGACGGGCATTGCAAATTCCTCGTAATGTCGTTCGGCCTCACCAAGGTGCCTTTAACATTCCAGTCGCTCATGTAACAATCTTTAAGCCCTGTTTGAAATAATTTATTCTCATTTTCTTTGACTATATTCTTGTCTATAGTGTAGATTGACGGACCCATCTCCAACATTTACAAATGACATTATCAGTTTTGTCATGCCGCATTCCCCAAAATACCCGAAAATACGAAGCTTTACAAGGCGTATGTAAAGAACGAAAGGTAACATGCACGCGATCGTATTTAGAACCAAGGATTTGACCCATATGATAATAAAATTCCCACAGGCCACTGCGAAAGCAAGAATAGTACAGACGATGGATAAAAGAGTTAATACATATGCTCCAATACAGAAAGACTGCATGATCACATTACAAAGTCATCTAAGGAAAATATTTACATATATTTATATCGGAACAATACAAAGGTATATACAATAATTATACCAGGTATATGTGGGGGCAAAATATGTAAGACTCTCAACCCTCGACACAGTGTCCACAACACAAGTACAACTCACACCCTATTCTAATCTTGAGTAGCCAACTTCACAAAATCATCCTCAGAGGCTCGAACTCTAGCTCAAAGTTCTAAACAGTCTACTGGGGGAGAACCTCCTCTGAATGCTCAAACCCAAGATCTAGGAAAAGGGGGCGGACACGTCAACGTGTGCCTAGTATGAAAACAAAACTCAAGTGTAGAGTGCTATATTTAATATTGTTTTAACCAACCCATGGTATCAGGCATTGTGTGAATAAATAAGAGAGCATTCTAAACAAAAATTATCTCTATTCAGAAATAGAGACAGGTGATGAGTATTAATGACAAAATAACATAACATAACATAATATGCAAGCTGAAATAAATCTGCAACTACGAGTAATGACAAAAATAATGGTAGAAAAGTAAATGTGTCCCAGCAAGGGTGTCCTATCAACCCTATCGATGTCAAGTTAATAACATCACCTAGACTGTGTATAATGTTAGCACGTGAACCTATTCTACTAAAATAATCATACCCTAGTTGATCGTACAAACTCCTGGTCAGAGAGTGCAATATGCAGTGAGATCCATCCATCCTGGTAACAAACACCCTCCCCCTTATGGGAGGAGAACGCCACATAAAGTGGAATGTAATACAATAACACCCTTCTTACGGGAGGAGAACGGCACCTGAAGTGGTATTAATAACACATCCCCTCTTGGGATAGAATGCCTACTCCAAGTCTCGACTCTTGGAGAGGTATGAACAACAAGATGGTCTCATCACTCATGCACTCCCTAAACACTGAGTTTACCCATTACCCCACATCTAAGCATAAAGTAAAAGATGACACATTCTATCACATCACATCGTATGCCACCATATCAATGTTATCGATTGACATCATCACATTACAATTTAAGGTATAAAGTAAACACCATGGTCATGAGGAAATTAACATGGCTCCACATAGGTACTATAATTGTGACATCATTCTCATGTTAAGTCTCAAACTAGCTAACCATGACAATAATAGCAATTAGTACATCTTAACATGAAATGATAAGTAGAACGTCTTAACTTGCTAATCATGGCAAAAATGTCAACAATGACTTGAATATTATGGCATGGAAATTATGCTAATCATGACATGTAGAATACGATATTTATGGCTTAAATGACACTTATGTTAATTATGACAAATTTTAACACCGCATTAGTACATGGCATAATGAACATAGCCTAACTACTATTGCGTAATTGACATGGCATAATTAACATTACACTCATAAATGGCATAAGGAACATAGCTTGATGAACATGACATTGGTAATAATTAATTAAACAAGTTATCATAATTATGTCCATAGTATTATTCCTATACTAAACATACTACATATCAAATGGAACATGGAGCATAGCATGACATGGGGTGCGAAACATATTACACATCAAATGGAACATGGAGCATTGCATGACAACTTGCTAAATTTTGGAACATGGCAACATATAAAACTTGCTAAATATTGGAACAGGGCAACATAGGCAACATGGCAACATGGCAACGTGCTAAATAGTGGAACATGGCAACATATACAACTTGCAACATGACAACTTGCTAAATATTGGAACATGGCAACATCAAATGGAACATGGCAACATATAGACATCTTGCTAAATATTGGTAATGGCAACATATAGACATCTCGCTAATTGTTGGAACATGGCAACATATAGTCATCTCACTAAATGTTGGAACATGGCGACATCAAATGGAACATGCAACATATAGACATCTTGCTAAATGTTGGAACATGGCAACATATAGACATCTTGCTAAATTTGGAACATGATAACATCAAATGAAACATGGCAACATTTAGGCATCTTGCTAAATATTGTAACATGGCAACATATACACCATGGCAACATATACATCACGCTAAATTAATGGAACATCCTACAATTATACTCATAATAGCAACATTCTAATATTTGGCGTCATCCTATAAATATATCCATAATAGAAACATGATACTCATGGGCAAATTGGCTAAATCAATCCCAAATATAGTAGTCTACTTAAGAAGTGAATCCCTACCGTAAGAAGCTTCTCCTCCAATTCTTGTCTCGTTCTCTTTGTGCTCCTTCTTCTAGCCTTTTTATACCTCCTTTCTTCTTTATCCTTCATTCTCTTTTTTCTACTAGGCGTTAAATCCCCAAAAAGGAAGAAGGGGGGTGATGTGCTCGTCCAAGGGAGGAGGAATGGGAAGATGGTGGAGGTGCTTCGGCCTAATGGAGGAGCAAATGGGGAGGATCAGTTAGGCCATGAAGGGAGAGGGAGAGTAGAGGAAGAGAGGAGGAGGGAATTGATTTTTTGCTTTGCTTTTTCTTTTTCCCCTCTTTTTTCCTTTCATTTTTGCTTTTGTATTTCTCATCCTTAATCCCTAATTAACACCAAGATGACAAGTGGGTTGGTGCTAGGTGTCTTAACCTGGCTAACCAAGCATGCTAACCATGCCACATGGTTGGTGGTAGGTGGGATAATGTAAGAGAATGACACATGAAAGGTGAGGTGGAATGCTTAAGAAAAAATTAGAATTTCTTTTTAAGAAAAATATAAATATAAGTATTTAACAGTAGCCATCATGTAGAATACCAAACATAATCCATAATATGCTAATTTAGACAGTAATAAAAATCTTAAAATATTTTTTCGTATTATTAAAATATTTTAAAAATTATGGAAAAATCCTCACATACATAAAAATATATGTGTATTAAATATAATCAGAAATACATAGTAAATTACCCGTATAAATGAA
Organism: Scilla litardierei; assembly: GCA_030789695.1. Lineage (NCBI taxonomy): Eukaryota > Viridiplantae > Streptophyta > Magnoliopsida > Asparagales > Asparagaceae > Scilla > Scilla litardierei. Next base: position 662,623,039 of record CM061142.1, on the reverse strand, counting down.
AGCATGGTATCACAGTTTTGAAGGAGAATTGGTTAGTGGTTAAACTCTCCAAATGTGCATTCAGAAAGGAGACCGTTGATTACTTAGGCCAACTGATATCAGGCCAGGGAGTGACCGTCGACCTAGAGAAAATAAAAGCCATCATGGTCTGGCTGGCACCAAAGAATCCGAAGTCATTGAGAGGGTTCCTTTGGGCTCGTTGGGTAATATTGTATTTTCATTAAAGTGTTAGGTTGGATTACCACTTCTCTGACATATTTTTTAAAGAAGAACTGCTTTATCTGGACAGCAAAGGCCCAATGAACATTTGAGCAATTGAAGACATCACTGAGTACAACACCTGTCTTGAACCGTCCCAACTTCAATGATACATTTTGTGCTGGAGTGCGACACATTTAGTGGAAGGACATCAGAGCAATTCTGATGCAACGTGGGCAGCCAATCATTTACTTAAGCATGAAATTGAAGGGACGAAATCTCTTACTCTCAACCTATGGAAAAAGAAATTTTGTCTGTCATTATTGCAATAACTAAATGGAATCGGTACTTGTTAAGAAGGATGGTTGTAATACGAACCGATCAACAGAGTTTAAAGTACTTGTTGAATCAAAATCTGCAGAGCGACATCTAGAACAAATGGGTAGTGAGGCTTCAAGCCTATGACTATGTTATATAGTACATGGTCGTCCCGGAATAAATCTCTGTAAATAATGTAGTTTTCCCGCAATCACACGGTCTAGTGACAAGCAGGTATCGATCACGGGGAGGAACTAATGACGGTAATCTATATGATTTACTAAGCTATTGGTGTAAAATTAGTTTTGAAAGAGTTGATGTCACAATCGTTCAAGTATCGATGTAAATTCAATATATAAAGATGTTTAGGGCTTGGGAATCCCCACTATAGATCTCAAGTAATCAATGCAAATTATGGATATCAATATTACTAAACTTGGGTGTAAGGTGAACTTGTCGTAACTAAATAGAGAACCAACACACGCTCTCGTGCTACGCAAGTCTATAGCAATCTAAAATAGAGCCTCGCTCTCGCACAAGCCTAGTTCAAAATACTAGCATTAAGATCGACAATTATATCCAATCCCAACTCAAGCTCGCTCTCGAGTAACTTAAGTTCGGATCTAGATCGTGATAGTTCATACTCATTTCACCATCAGGCAAACGAATATAAGTATAGAAATATAATAAAGATGCTAGCTTTGGTCGCTCTTGCGCACCAAATCTAGTGAATCTTGATTATAGATCTAAATCGAATACCTAGAACTTCCCATAGATCAAGATCTTCTCTCGATCTCTCAAGATCCGATGGAAATTCCTAGCTATCCGTAATATAACCTTTAGCAATTCTACTAACATCAAAAGCCAACTAATATCACAAATCTTACTTTAGATCCATAGGGTACATCTCTTTGCCCTAGAGCAAGAGAATTACTCACAAATCATCATGAAAATCACAAGAGAAATAAGATTGACAAGAGAATTCATTGCAAAACTCAGATCTAAGAAGAGATATATCATAAAAATGTAAACTTGCAAGAGTTTTAGAGATACCAATGTTGATTACAAGCTTCAACAATAAAATCAAGATCCAAGTCTTTAATCTCTCGTCAAAAGAAATATCTAAACTAAAACTAAACCCCTGAAAATAAAAGTATGTATTCTCTCCCTGGGCTGCCTCTAGATTTGGCTATTTATATGTGCCCAAAAAGATGCAAAAATCCTGGCAATGCTGCCCATGGTCGGCCTCAAACCCTAATTTGCAATCTGGGCTAACGGCGCCACTCGGCCGAGTAAACAGCTCACTCGGTCGAGTGAGGAATCCGCATCGAAATTAGAATATCAGCATTCTGGGCTCCTCAGACCACTTAGCCGAGTAGTCTGCTCACTCAGTCGAGTGGAGTTTCTACTCGGTCAAGTGGAGTCTCCAACAGATCCTCCAGAAAACAGAGAAGTGTCAACGATTTTCTTCACAAAATTTTGCTCCACTCGGTCGGGTGGAATCCTCACTCAGTCGAGTGGAAATTCCCACTCGATCGAGTACATTTCAGCTCTCAATTAGGCTTGATTCGTCGTTTCAGCTTCACTCGGTCGAGTGAGCCGCTTCACTCGGTCGAGTGAGCTGCGTCACTCGGCAGAGTAGCCTGTAAATCTTATCAAAACTCCTTCTTCTTGCTTCCTCATTGATTTCTTCGCCTTTCTTCCTCTTCTACTCATCCTCTAGCACCGTTAGCTCTCTGATATCGTCATCAATGATGCTCCGGGACGTGTATACGCTCATGGCTCCAAATCACTCCCGATTGCTCCATATCTCCTGAAATCAGATGAAACCAAGAAATAGTAAAAAGTATCGAGAAATCATCATATCATCGTGAAAATCGTGATATGTGCAATCGAAATGACATGTAAAAATGCAGAAATAAAGTGTAAAATATGAGCCTATCAAAATTCCCCAAGCTTACCTCTTACTCGTCCTCGAGGAAGATGAGTAAAAAGAGAACTTGGCGAATAAAAATAAAGATAAATCAAAGAAGATGAAAAAGAAGACGAAGATGGGAAAGTGCTAGATCATTCTCTCAAGACTCGGATTTGCTTACTCAAATAGCACGAACTACGAATAAGAAACATAGCTAAAGCTTTTATTTCGATATCACATATTTAATAGAAAAAACCAAGAACAATGTGAATCGTCTGAAATATGAAATCATTTTAGAATCAATCATTGTCTGAGGCATATAAAATGATATACGTGATTATAGACAACACACTTTTCAATTGACTGCTTCTAATTGGAGTATAAGAGATATCACACATTTCAAATCAAAAAGAATAGAAAGAGATGGTTTTCATGAATTTCATGCCAATTTTTCAATTCTTAGACTTCATTATACTCTAAGTCATCTCCCTAAATATCAGAAATACCTAGCTTAGGTCGTCATGCACATACAAGTAGTCACTCTCTCTCATGGCATTGGATCACCTCCCCCAAGCTTATCTATAAGCGTGATGGTATCAAAATAGAAAATATAATCTTTTCCCCGTATTTTTGTAGCTACATATGAATAAAAAGGAAAATAAGAAAGAAATAAGAAGGGATTGTGTATATACAATAGAAATTTCTCTTTTTTTTTTCTCTTTTTCTCCTTTTTTCTCTTATACACACATGCGCGCGCAAACAATCCCAAATAAAGATACAAAGATAGAAATTTTTCTTTTCTTTTGAGATTTTGGGATTCATAGAGCTTATTCTTTTTAGCATGGGAAAGATGCAAATATAAGACTCACTAAAAGGGAGATTCACCAATGACTATAAGTGTAGAAATGATTTTCAAGATATGTGGAGAAAGAATATAAGATAACGCTCGGTTCACTCTTTTGTATGCGCACAACAACTTCAGTAAGGTAACATAATCTACTCAGTTTGATTTCAAAAAGCAAACTAATCTAATCATATCAAATGACGATCAAATCATTCAACCTGGAAATTCAATACACCTTTCATGCAAATAAGAAGTGATAATAAGATGCAAAGCAGTACTCCAAGTAATAGGTAGTCAATGCGTGAAGCTTGGTGTGTTTTCTATAAAAAGTATAAAATAATGTAATTCCCAGACTTAGCCAATGCTAAAATTCATTCATAAACAAATAAAACACAATGGAAGTTCTTTTTCTCAAATGCACAACAATATATCGCATATGACATCAGAAATAAAGAGCAATAGCATGGCAAGAAGTACGTGCACATAAGTGAAGCAGAATCCAAGCTATAGTCATCATAAGGAATTCATATCTAGGAAAGAAAGTAAAAGAAATAAAGATAAAATAAAAACTAACTATACACATGCAAAACACTCCAAAAATAAAGAAAACATGATGCATGGCAATAAAAATGAAAAAGGGCGTGAAAATAAGCGAAAAATAAAGAAAAGTGAAATTTAAAGATAAAATGAAGAAAATAAAAAACGTGTGTATACACTCACTCCCCAAAGCTAACATCACATTGTCCTCAATTTACGAAGTGTGGCACTAGGACATATAAGATAGGGGTGGGTGGGTGAGGTTGCATGTATGATACAAAATAAAAGAAAATAAAGAAAATAAAATATGATGATGTATGCAAATGGTATATGCAAACAAGCATGCAAAGTGATGAATGGATGCAGCATGGTAGATGATATAAGCAAGATGGATACAAGATGGTGGCCCAGAAATACATACGCTCCCCCAAACTGATATATATAGTGCCCTGTAAAATGGTGAAGACAGATGGGCAAACAAAATAAGGGGGTGAGGGATGAGACAAAAATATGACAGGCATCAAAAGTACGTGCCTAAACTGTTGGTGCAGCGTCATCACCTCCATGTGGTGGGGGCGGTGGGGGGCGATGATGCAGACTGCTGAGGGGCAAACTGGGGTGCATGCTGCTGATGCTGATGCAGGTGCTGAAGAATCTGTTTTAGCGTGAGCTGAATACCAGGAATCATGTCGACATTGGCCTGCTCGGTAGCAACAACAGCTGTGAGAGCCCTAAAATCCACTCTAAGCCCGCTCACTGTCATCTCGACTGCACAGAGGCACAAGTTAAGGACGTCGAAAGCACAGGTAGAGAGTCGAATAAGTGGTGGGCGGGGGTGTCTCACACGGCCTCCAAAAACAAGTGGGGCCACTATTGGGTGTGTGCACGATGCGGTGCTCACAACAAGATGCTCAGCCTCTAGTGGGGACTGAGACGCATGAACGCTCTTAGAAGCATGTGCAGTGGTTGAGGAGGATGGGACATCAGTAGAGGACGAGGCAGGCAGAAAGGTCGTGGCAACAGCTGTGGTGACAGACACCACGACGCTCTTAGTATATACGGCGGCGGCAAAGACAGAGGCATCGACAGCTAGGGAGGTCATGTAATCAGTAGAGAATGACTCCCCAGGAGTCGAAAAATCAAGGGTGGATACGGTCTCGATGGTCTCGAAGGAAGAAGGCTCGCCACTCTCAAAAGTGATGGGGTCGGTGCTCTCAAAGCTCATATACGAAACAGAATCTACTCGCAGTGGCACAGAAGAGGCGGTAGGAACAGACAAAGCGAGCTCTCGGCACGAGCAGAAGTGTGAACAGATGTACCGAGCTTGGGGATCGGATCAGAGGCAGGCCGAGGAATCTGGATCTCAGGGACAAGAGGGTCGAGAAGGAGCTCTTGTTGGTAGCCATCAGGCTCTAGCAAGTAGACAGCTGGGATGAGGAGGTCCATCTAGGGCCTCCACTTTCCACCTGCAGGTCCAATGTGGGTCTGAGAGGGACTTAGAAGCACCATATAATCTACAGAAAACGGACCCTATAGCTAGACCCAATGTCACTGACCATGGGGGCGGAGCATATTGATACGGGCCAATACATCAACATATAGTGAAGTGGGGCCCGTAGGATGATGCAAACTGGCAGGAAGCTCAATCTCAAAAATGGGAGCTAGGAGGGTAATCAGACCACCACAACATATCGCCTTCCTAGAGGTGACCGTGGAAACTATGCGGTCTAAATACGACCAAGCTACATCTATAGAAATGGTGGGGACTAAGATGTCCCCGTCTCCCTGTTAGGCTCTCTCCCTAGTCATCGCGTAGAGCATGAAGAGCTCTGGTGTGGACACCGTCCTAACCTCTGGCTTGGCTAAAATGGTAGTCGTCAAAAGACGCTGTGCAATCCGCGGGCAAGGGTGGCCAATGGAGGAGGCCTTGTCCCGGCTAGGGTCAAAGTGGTGTATGCCAATAATCGTGTCCCAGAAAGCATCAGAAGTAAAGACAGATGGGATGTGGTGTGTGGGACCGTAAGCTCGGTCGGGGTCTGGGACATGGGGCCAGTGAAAGTAAGCTCGGAGCATGTCATGTGAAATCTCACACTCACGATCGATAAGCCTAAAAGAACATCCCATGTGAGTCCTACGAATAGAACTCAAGATCTCGAGGGTCGGTCGGACAAAGCTGTCCGCCGTCACCGACAGAAAGTCGCACCACCCCACATTGTCATACAACTGGAGCATGTCCTGTAGTATCCATAGGCACTCTAGTGTGTCGATATGTACGAACCTAGTGGGTATAATCTGACGCTTGGATAGCCCCTCAAATTTGACGCGGTGTGTGTTATCTCTAAAGGTGATCCCAAGTGTGTCGATCACAGGGGCAGGTTATGCTGGTGGGGGTGGAATAGGTGCAGTAGAAGCTGGGAGTGTGGGAGGTGGATCGCTATGTGGCAGGGACTCCGCTCTAGAGGAAGAAGGGATGGGGTCATCGGTCTTCTTTCGCTTGGTAGTGGGATCCTGCGTGCTAGACCTAGTGCGGAGAGGGGTGCGTAGAGGCATAAGTAAATACCGTGAGATGTGCAGCAGTCACAATGTGCTCAAAATAAAATAAGGAACGAGTGTACCAAGCACGATGCGACTCCACGCAAGCAAAATGATCGAGATGCACCTCCCCTAAGCTCTGAATCAGCGTATGATCTCCCTCAAGCTATCCTGAAGCACAAAAAAGATGAATTAGCAATGAATCTCATAAAATTTTGGGATTAATCAAGAGTATTAGGCGAAAAACAGGGTTGATTTAAGAATGGGGTTGAATTGGGCTTACGAAATTAATAGGGGAAGAGATGGGGCGAAATAGGCAAAATGGGGGGTGTGGTAGCCATCGATCGGCACTGGAGAGGAGGCCAAGCATCGCTGGAGGTGGCATCGGGTCAGAGCTACTCGGGCATGGTGACCGGTGGCTCGGGCGAGGTGAGGCTGGGATTGGGTGAGTCGGGAGGAAGGGGGAGATGTGGGGATTTGGGGATTTTGAAACGCAGCAGTGGTTCGAGTGAGTGAGCTCGAATTTTTATAAGGATGGCCCAATTAAGTCACTCGGCCGAGTGAAGATCGCCACTCGGTCGAGTGGCCCAAACCTAAAGATGTTTTGAATTTTGGCGCTTCGGCTGAGTTGAGTGACTCGACCGAGTAGTTCGAGCACTGGGGCGAGTGACAAGTTCCACTCAGTCGAGTGACAAATAGAAATAGAGTGATAATTTTTCGAGTTTTTTCTACAGTCTCCTACTCGGTCGAGTAGAAATAGTCACTCGGTCGAGTGAACTAATCTACTCGGCCGAGTAAACAGGCCTTACAAAGCATTTTTAGAGCTATTTGACCTAGAATTCACTCAGTCGAGTGACAAAGTCACTCGGCCGAGTGGCATATAATTTTCAGAGAGGGGTTTTGAGGCTTCCCTGGACAATATCTTACTCGATCGAGTGAGATCTTCACTCGGCCGAGTGAGAATATCACTTGGTCGAGTGGGCTGCTCTTTTCAGCTCCAAACTCTCTGTTTTGTTCCAGCTGCTATTTCTTCCTCTCTCATTAGTTTCTTCCTTTCTTTGGCATTTAAGCGCATTCCTGGAGCTGCTCTCCCTTGCCATGGATACCCTTCATTGAATGGTTTCCTCATATCTTCTTCCTGCAATGAAAAACGTGGCTCGTCGTCAGATTTTTATTAGACTCTTGACTCTCTAAACTTTAAAATTTTAAAACAAAAATGAAAACTAAAATTCAACTAAAAGAACTAAGATAGAACATCAGGTTGCCTCCCGATAAGCGCTCGTTTAAGGTCTTAAACTCGACCCCTTAAGATGTCTTTGTTTAGCGCGTGATGTTCGGCGCATAGGAGATGCGCGTGTCAAACTTCTTGGGGAGGCCGTGAGGGTTCAGATGTTGCACTTCATCTTGCTTGGCCACGTTAAAGCATGCTTCCTCTTCCTCTATAATGGTATTGAGGGATGACTCCCCAAGCTTTTGTTCTTGGCTTCCTTTAGCTTTCCCGGCGGGGAAGATGTGTTCGTCGGTGGCGCTTTCTTTCTTTGCTTCACCGTAAAGAGCTTGCAGATCTTTCTAATCCTTACGACATCAGTGTCGTTCTCCTCTTCCTCGGTGAGAGGATCTGGTGTATATCCAATTGGATCGCTATTTTCAGAAATTGGCACTCCATCAAGACTATCCACGTGCAAAGCTACAATGGCATGTGACATGGCTTCATCGATGACCTCGTCAAGGAGGTCCACATAGTCGCCTTCCTCTAGTGAGGATCTATTCTTCATGGTTCATGGGAGGTGGAACTTGACTTCAATATTACCAACGTTGAGTGACAATGTTCTCTCCCTCACGTCAACAATAACTCCAGCTGTAGCTAAGAAGGGGTGCCCAAGTATAAGAGATGTATCACCCTCTTCTTTCACGTTCATGATGATAATGTCCCATGGTATGCATAGTCCTCCCGGTATCTGTAATGACACGTTCTCGGTGATCACCACCGCCCTAGTAATCCACCCATCGGCAGGTTGAATCTTCATATATGTGGCCTTGAGATCGGTCCCTGTATTGAGCTTCTTGAACATGGTAAAAGGCATGAGGCTCACGCTCGCACCCAAATCTACCAAAGCTTTTTGTAGGGGGGCTCCATCAAGAGTGCATAGAATCCTAAAACTTCCGGGATCCTTTAGCTTCTTCGGTAACTTTTCTTTATTAATGAACCAAGTACGTTGTTCGGCAAGCATCATCTTCTACGTCCTTTTTCTTCCCGTGATCAAATCTTTGAGAAACTTTGCATATGTTGGGATTTCAATAATTGCATCAAGGAACATGATGTTCAAGCTAATACCTCTCAAGTACTCCAGAAATTTGGCGAACTTCTTCACCAATTTGGCCTTTGCCAACCATTGAGGAAATGGTACCGGTGGCATATAAGTTCCCTCCTTCGTAGCTCATCAATTTCAATTTTTTCTTCATTGTTTGTTGACGACATAGGTTCCTTCTCTTCATTACTTCCATCTTTCTCAACCAGGGCTTCATCCCTTGAGTTTCTAGTTTGGACAATGACGGGAGTGGTGTCCTTCCCGCCTCTAGTAGTAACCACCACCAATGCATTGATGTGTCTGGTGTTGCTCTTAGGATTTGGCTCCGGTTGAGCCGGCAATTGATGTTGAGCCTTATTAAGCAAGGTAATCTATTCTGCCAATTGTGTCACTATAGTATTGAGACTATCTTGGCACGTCGTCAATCTAGCATTGATTTTCTTCTGCTCGGCCATAAATTCTTCAACTCTAGTCTCATGCTCTGACCTCTGTGCTGCCGGTGGTGGATTTTGGTGCCTCCATCTTTAATTGAATCTGCGGGGGTCTATAAGGCCCCGTTTGTTGCCTCTATTGGAATTGTTGTTGTTGCGGCGGCATTTGTTGGTATGGTTGTTGTTGAGGTGGCAGTCGGGCTTGCTGTTATTGTTGTTGTGGTTGTTGAGGAGGGGTTAAGGCTCCACTGTTGTTAGCATATGAAAATTCGGGGTGACTCTTCCAAGCCGGATTTACCCAAGATTTATTATTAGCTCCACCTTGAACATATTGAACTTGCTCCATAGCTTCCTCACTAGCCTCGTCGCCAACATACATAACTTGGCCCTGCCAACCATTAGATGTAGATGTGTCAGGTGTAACATGATGCTCGCATAACTTCTTCTCAAGTCTCTCTACCACTCTAGATAGAGAGTCAAACATTGTTGCTAACTCCGCCACTGCCTTTGCTTCGTAGATGCTTGCCAGCTTCCCGGATGATGATGTTTGGCCCCTCTCATCAGCACACTGCTGATGGTTAGAGGCCATCTCCTCTAATAGCGCCATAGCATCCTCTGGCGTCTTTGACAATATAGCCCCATTGGCGGTGGTGTCGATGATCATCTTTGTATCCGCCCTCATGCCATTATAAAAACTGTGCACGAGCTCACAATCATAAATGCTATGTGCGGGCATTGGTGTTGTAGATCTTTGAAGCGCTCACATACCTCATATAAAGATTCTTGGGGCCCCGGCTTAAAAGACATCAAGGAATTTTTATCTTCACTCTCTTCGACGACGGATAGAACTTGTTGACGAATGCGCTTGCCAGCTCGCCCCAAGTAGTGAAGATGCCATGTGCTTGCATCCTCAGCCAATATTGAGCTTTATCTCGGAGAATGAAGGGGGAAAGGTGCAGATGGATGGCGTCCTCCGGTGCATTGGGATATGAAAAGTGGCGCACTTCGCCAAGAACATTTGGAGATGGTAATGCGGATTTTCATGCGCATTACCAAGGAAGGGGTCTTGTTGCATCAGCACAAAAAGCCCCGTCTTCTGCTCGAAATTCTTATCTGGCGGTAACTCTGGCATGAGTATGGAAGATGTAGTAGCCGAGTTGTTTGGAATAAGCCTATCCCGGATGGAAATATACCTAACGGGCCGTCGGTGAACATTATCATCCGCCATTTGATCTTCCTCTAGAATTTGTCTCTTTTCTGCTCTTAATCTCCTTGTCGTGCGCTCAATCTCGGGATCAAATAATATATCCTCCTCAGTCGCCCTCGATCATGTGTACATGCACAGAAAAAGAGATTAATGCTAGCACAATAGAGGAATAAAAAGGAAATAAAGACAATGAAAAAGAAATAGCTAAATAAAAATATAGAAAATCGTAGCCTCCCTGGCAACGGTGCCAAAAACTTGGTCGTCCCGGAATACAACTCCGAAAACAATGTAGTTTTACCGCAAGCTCACGGCCTAGTGGCAAGCGGGTATCGATCACGGGGAGTAACTAATGACGGTAATCTATATGATTTACTAAGCTATTGGTGGAAAATTAACTTTGAAAGAGTTGATGTCACAATCGTTCAAGTATTGATGTAAATTCAATATATAAAGATGTCTAGGGCTTGGGAATTCTCACTATAGATCTCAAGTAATCAATGCAAAATATGGATCTCAATATTACTAAACTTGGGTTTAAGGTGAACTTCTCGTAACTAAATAGAGAACCAACGCACGCTCTCGTGCTATGCAAGTCTATAGCAATCTAAAATAGAGCCTCGCTCTCGCACAAGCCTAGTTCAAAATACTAGCATTAAGATCGACAATTATATCCAATCCCAACTCAAGCTCGCTCTCGAGTAACTTAAGTTCGGATCTAGATCGTGATAGTTCATACTCATTTCACCGTTAGGCAAACGAATATAAGTATAGAAATATAATAAAGATGCTAGCTTTGGTCGCTCTTGCGCACCAAATCTAGTGAATCTTGATTATAGATCTAAATCGAATACATAGAACTTCCCTAGATCAAGATCTTCTCTCGATCTCTCAAGATCCGATGGAAATTCCTAGCTATCTGTCACGCCCCGCTTCCCTAATATGGAAGGCGAGACGTGAGGAGGTCCGCTCAGACGTGGAGCTGTGAAGCTGCAGTCTGATAAGCGTCTGTAACTTTTTTTTTAGAAGTAGCATGTCCTTGCATTGCGACGAAACAACAACAATAATAAAGCAGATAAAAAGTATCCACCAACAACGTCCAACAAATATTACAACATCACGGAATAGTCACAAAAGTACAAGTCTGAACAATAGGCCTAAAGCATGGCCGAAACATAACATAGAGATATATAGGTGTTACACACCGAAACCTAACAGCAACTACTAAAGCAGCAACAACTAAAAGAAGTCTCTAGGTGAGACTAGGACTGGTCACCGGTATCCTCGAACTCGGTCTCAGCAGGGACCTCAAACTCAGCGTCAACGAACTGCTCGTCCTCTGCTACCTGCTCCGTCTCAAAGTCTGACATGTGACACCCAAAGAGAAAAGGGCACATGTCAGCAAAAGTCTCCCAAAGGAAAGCGGAGAACTTTTGTGCAAGGATACAAATATAGAAAACGACTAGCAGTTCTAAACAATATGAAATGACATTTAAAGAGTGCAATAGTTTAAATGACATGATGCATGCACGTCGTAGCAGAAACTACGAAAACACTATTTCACGATTTTCACGAAACATTAACTTTTCACATTGTGCACAGAGTTTACGCCTTACAGCTGAAGTGGCTGTACTGGCACACTTCTGCGCTGAGTGGTCGCTTAACCCTACCCCTCCATGTGTATCGAGCGTTGGTTTCCCAACAACACTGTGCTCGCTTCTGGATCACGAGCCAGGAAGTGTTTTTCATTTGGCGTAGGGGTGCACCTAGCCTCAATAGCAATAACATTTGTAGCGTGTGCTACTCAATCATGAAGAACATATGATGCATGACATGACATGGCAATGAGCAGATAAATTGCGTACAGTTAATTGAAATTTAAACATGGCATGACAGCATGAATGAAAGCAGGTAAAGTGTCGGATCTAGTTTCGTTGTCAAACTAGATCAAATAGGGCGTCTAGGCGACTATCATTTCACCGCCTAGTCTCTTTTACACAATCTTACAAATTGGCCTAAAACACGGCCTAAATAATTACTGGCAAGTATCACTTGCCTGTTTCCGGTGGTATTGGTCGCGTGGGTTCGAGCGTTGCGTTACGGTGAGTCCGGTTCGCTGTTTTGGTTAAACAAATCACTGGATTAGATTTCCGTGAAATAAGTCAAAATGTCCAGTTAATCCTTAAAGTGGGTTCGTTTAATTTTATCGGGTTATTTAGCTAGGGTGAGGTCTATTTGGTTATACAAACTGGGTACACATTATTTATTATTCAATTTTTATTACACTAACATTGAGTAACAATTATTAACATGCGAAAATAAACACTTAATAATTCAATATCAATTAGTACCAATATCCTATTAATTTCCTCTTACCATAAATTAATGACATGTTAATCATACATAAATAAGTCTTCCAAACAAATTTGACCATGGGATAAAGTGTATCATGTAGAAACTATATTGCTCTAACTTTATGTAATAAAACCAACTCTCTACCCACTCTCTCATTTCATAGTAATAACTCTGTCAACTAATTTATCAATACTTTATTCCTAAGGTTATAAATCTGACACTTCTTTAATAACCTTCATAACTTCTAACACTCCATCTCCAGCCTTTAGCTCTCAGGCTTCCTTTCTTCGTTCTTTTTTTTACTTTCGTTTTCCTTTTTTTTTTCTCATTGTTTTGAACTTGCAGCAAGAGATATCAAAGGAGAGGCTCACCTTGCGACGACGGGGAGGAGAAAAGAGGGCGTACGGCGGCGCGGGGCACAGGGGCGGCTGACCTGGGCGGCGGCGGCGGCTGACCTCCGGCCAGGCGACGGTGGTTCACGGCGCGGGGGCTTCTTCCGGGCAGCGGGCGGCGGCGATCCCAGCTCCACGGCGGCGGCTCGCGTAGGGGTGAGGGCCGGCCAAGGGGAGGAGGAGGAAGGAGGAGAAGAAGAAGAAGAAGGGTTTGATTGAAGTGGTGTTCAGATCTGAGCTTTCTCTTTTGATTTGAATTTCAGTTTGTTTTGTTTGGGAAAATATGTTTGGGAATTGATTTTGGGAAGAAATTGTTTGGAGAATTTGATGTTGTATTGATTTGGGGAAGATCTGTTGGTTGGGGTTTTGAATTTCTGAAACTCTTTTGTTTGATTTGAATCTGAGTTTGTTGATTCAGATCTGATGTTGAGTTCCACTCTATTGTTTTCAGATTTGGGTTTGTTGGGGAAGGAGTGGAGGATCAGAAATGGGATTTGATGAAATTGTTTGGGGATGATGAACCGAAATGGGTGATTTCAGAATTTCGGGGCTGATTGTTTGTGAAATTGTTTTTGTGAAGGATTTGGGAAATTGGTTGCTGGCTGATTTGTTTGCAGGATGAAGGGGAAGATTGCAGAGTTCGTTCATCAAGAGAGAACGTTGGCTTTTAAGAAAATGAGCAGGGAGACACCCCCTTCCCATTGTCAAAGAAGCATTAAATCGATTAGGATAGAAGTTATTACTATCTTAGACTAATTAGGCATGGAGAGACGTGTTGTTATGCCCAAACGAAAAGAATGTGAAGGTTGACAAATTTTGGGAGAGGGATCTGATATCAGAACGTGTATATTGTCGTTTTGGGTAGGGTTATGGTAAAAATGTAATTAAGTAGATTTAATAAGTCATCATTAAAAATGAAAGGTAATTAGTAATTAGTGAAATAATTAAGCGATTTAGGAATGGTAATTAGTAAATTCTAGATGTAATTAATAAAGTAATTAGTAGGATAATTTAGTTAAACTTTTCTAGTTAATCTTAATGACGGCACGGTCAAACGAAAACAGAGACGCGCTCGCGTCGACACGTACGGACAAAAAGTAACTGGATAACAGAAATAAAATACTGACACGCACAAACGAAAGCTCGCTTAAAAATACTGGCCGTTACATTCTACCCACCTTAGGATAAATTCCGTCCTCGGAATTCTTATCAACTAAGGAGTAGAAAACAAATATGGATAACGATCCCGCATCTCATCTTCTCGCTCCCAGGTAGATTCTCCTGGCGAGTCACGACGCCACATCACTCTGACTAGATCAACAGTCTTGTTCCTGAAAACTTTCTGACGTCGATCTAGGATCTCCACTGGTTGTTGTTCATACGTCAGATCTGGTCGAACTGTGATCTCTGAGTAGTCCACAGCATGAGAAGGGTCGCTGATATAACGACGGAGCTGGGACACATGAAAGACGTCATGAACTCCCTCCAAAGATGGTGGCAAAGCTAAGCGATAAGCTACTTCTCCAACTCGCTCTAGCACATCGAATGGTCCAATATATCTCGGACTAAGCTTGCCTCTCTTTCCAAATCGAATCACTCCTCGATTTGGTGAGATCTTCAGAAACACATGATCTCCCGGCTGAAACTCCAGAGGACGTCGTTTAGCATCTGCCCAATGCTTATAACGGTCCTGGGTGATTCGAATCTTGTCTCTGATATCTCGCACAACATTAACTGCTTCCACTATCATCTCTGGGCCCAAGAGTTCTCTATCACCAACGTCGTCCCAACTCAACGGCGATCGACATTTTCTCCCGTAGAGAGCAGCAAAAGGCGCCATGCCAATGCTCTCCTGGTAGCTGTTGTTGTAGGAAAACTCCACCAGGTGCAAATGATCCTCCCATGAGCCCTTGAGATCCAACATACAAGCTCTCAGCATATCTTCCAAGATCTGAATAGTGCGCTCCGACTGTCCATCCGTCTGCGGGTGATACGCAGTACTGAACTTCAAACTGGTACCCAGATTGGTCTGTAGACTCTTCCAGAACTGAGATGTGAATCTCGTATCACGATCTGATACGATGCTCACAGGGACTCTATGCAAGCGCACGATCTCCTACACGACATAATTTACATCACGACTAGTACTAGGAGGAAATTATTAAGGTATGAGTTAGGTCATTACCTCCATATACTTCCTTGCTAATATCTCCGTGGATTGCCCAACTAGGAAAGGTATAAAGTGCGCGGACTTGGTCAATCGATCAACGATGACCCAGATCGCGTCGTTCTGCTTGGTGCTCCGAGGTAAGCCAGTCACGAAGTCCATCGTGATGTGTTGCCACTTCCATTCTGGAATTGGCAGAGGTTGCAATAGTCCAGCAGTGCGATGATGTTCAGCTTTCACTTGCTGACACACGAGGCACTTGGCAACACTCCGTGCCACACTTCTCTTCATCCCATGCCACCAGAAATTCTGTCGAATATCTTTGTACATCTTAGTACCTCCAGGATGAATGGAATAAGGCGAACTGTGAGCCTCATTCATCAATTCTTCTCTGATGTCTCCTGCAGGTACGCAGATCCTGCTACCATATCTTAATGATCCATCCGCATGAATCAGAAAATCTGTCCGAAGTCCTGCTTCGACTTGTTCTCTGATCTTCTTTAACTTAGCATCTCTAGCTTGAGCAGTCTTGATTCGATCCACGATCGTAGATTGAATCTGCATGTTCATCAACGACGATGTGACTCCTGGTAGTACAGCTTCAACATTCATCCTTCGCAGATCCTGCTGCAATCTCCACTGAGCTGTGAGAATCATCACTTCGGGCAGTCGACTCAAAGCATCCGGTACGACATTCACCTTCCCAGGATGATACTGAAGATCGATGTCGTAGTCTGCCATCAATTCCAACCATCTGTGTTGTCTCATATTCAACTCCTTCTGACTGAATATATATTTCAAACTTTTGTGATCAGTGAAAATTTTCACTTTCTCACTCAGTAAGAAATGCCTCCAAATCTTCAAAGCAAAGATGACGGCAGCTAACTCCAAGTCGTGAGTCAGATAATTCTTCTCGTGGATCTTCAACTGTCGAGAATCATAAGCGACTACATGACCGTGCTGGTGCAGAACGCATCCAAGTCCCTTGCCCGATGCGTCGCAGAAAATCTCGAAGCCTCCGCTTCTGTCTGGAATAGCTAAGACTGGTGCAGTAGTCAGTCTCTCCTTCAAAGTAGAAAAAGCTTGCTCACAAGAGTCTGACCAATTGAACTTAACATCCTTCCTAGTCAATTTCGTCATCGGCTCAGCTATCTTCGAGAAATCCTTGATAAATCTGCGGTAGTACCCTGCCAATCCAAGGAAACTCCTGATGTCCGATGCCGATCGAGGTGTAGGCCATTCACTGACTGCTTTGACCTTCTCCGGATCCACTGAGATTCCAGCTCCTGATACTACATGCCCAAGAAATGCAATTCTATCCAGCCAGAATTCACATTTGTTGTACTTGGCATACAGTCTATGGTGACGGAGCGTCTCCAACACTATCTTCAAATGTTCTGCATGCTCTTCCTCGCTCTTCGAGTACACCAAGATATCGTCTATGAAGATCACTACGAACTTGTCAAGGAAGTCGTAAAAGATAAGGTTCATGAGATTCATGAACACAGCAGGAGCGTTGGTCACACCGAATGGCATGACAACGAATTCGTAATGCCCGTACTTAGTCCGAAAAGCGGTCTTGAGCACATCTTCCTTCTTGACTCTGACTTGATGGTATCCGCTCCGGAGATCCAACTTCGAAAATACCCTCGATCCACCAAGCTGATCAAAGATATCATCAATACGGGGCAGCGGGTACTTGTTCTTTACTGTGATCTGATTCAACTCCCGATAATCAATGCACATTCTTCTAGAGCCATCTTTCTTCTTTACTAGCAAGACGGGTGCACCCCAGGGAGATACGCTGGGATGAATGAAACCCTTCTGTAGTAGCTCATCCAACTGCTTCCTCAACTCTTCTAATTCTGCAGGAGCCATACGGTACGGCGCCTTCGAAATTGGTTGAGCTCCTGGCATAAGATCGATGCCGAACTCCAATGCTCGATCGGGCGGCAGTCCAGAAATATCTTCAGGGAAGACGTCTTCGAAATCTCTCACTATTGCAGGCTTCTCTGGTTCAGCAATCATAGATGCAATGGTCAATCGGTAAGGCTGGGCTCGAAACTTGACAGGTCCAAGCGAACGTCCTCCGCCGACAAACTCGAACACTGGGTGGTCAGGAATTTCGAAGACCACTTTCTTCCGGTGACAGTCGATCGTGGCATAAAAAGCTCCTAACCAGTCAATGCCGAGAATAGCATCAAAGTTGGGTAGGTCGTGGACAATGAAATTAGCATATAGTTCGTGTCCACTAATCACCAACGGGCATGGTCTGCATCCCAGTGCAACCTTCACTACACCATTCCCAGTTGTAATGTTCCAACCCTTGGGAAGTGTATAGGTGGGTATCGAGTGTTCGACTACGAACTTCCGAGATAGGATGCACATGGAAGCTCCAGAATCGAACAGGGTCAAGGCCGAGTGAGATGAAACTAAGATGACACCTAAGGGTAACATGCAACTAGGTTAACATGGATCTAACTAATCAAATATAATGCATCAATAAGGAAGACTAGTATAGAAGTTACCTGCAATAACTCCGTCCTCAGTCTCTGCCTCCACTGCAGTCATCGTGAAAGCTTGTCTCTTAGGCTGAACAGCCTGCTGGAAAGCCTGCTTCTGGTGAATGAGAGGCGCTCCACGTCCAGCGACTACTGGAGCTCTCTGCTGCTGAACTCCGGCTGGTGTCTTCTGAAGTTGATTGGCATGTCGACAATCCTTCACTGAATGCGTAGCGTCGCCACAAATCAAGCACTGGCCCAGAAACCTCCTGCACTGCTCCTTCACATGTCCAGCCTTGCCACAAAAATGTCACAACTTCGGAGTAGGCCCACCTGGTCTCTTAAACTGCACGGACTGATTAGGCTTGAACCCATGCCTAACCACAGCTCTGGCCTGCTCCATAGGCCTCTTTCCAGCACCTGAATACTGCCCTCTCTTCTGATTGGCAATCAGCTCCTGTCTCTTGGCAGCTATCAACAACTTCTGGTAAGAGTCTAAGTCCGAAGAGGAAATCAGACTCTGCAGTTCCAAAGATAAACCCTGTAAGAATCTCTGAGCTCGATCGTCAGCAGTCTCCACCATCTTCGGCGCAAAGCGACTCAGTCTCATGAACTCTTGGTGGTACTGATGCACCGTTAGATTTCCTTGCTTCAGATTGATGAACTGCTGCATCAGCTCCCTCCTGGCAGCTTGAGGAAAATACTCCTCATTAAATCTCGCCTTGAAAGTGGCCCAGGGGATAGGCTTCACCAACAACTGCTCTTCTGACTCCCACCAACTACGGGCATTGTCCTTCAGTTGCTTCTTCACTAAGTCAACCCATCCAGCCGGGTTAACCTTCGAGAGAAGCAGGTTATCCTCTGTGTTCTTCATCCATTCATCTGCAGCTAATGATCCTTCTGACCCAGTGAAATATGATGGGCCCAGCTCCCGAAACTGCTTCGCTCCCGGCTCGAAGCGAGGGGCATTCTGAAGCATACCCTGCTGAACCTGCATCATCTGATGCATCATTCTCATCATCTCAGCCATGGTGGGTTCTCTATCAGCATTCGCAATACGTCCTGCTCCACTACCAGCTCCAGGTCCACTACCAGCTCCTCGGGTAACGCGTCTACCGGCCATCTAAGACAAGGAAATGTTCAGATTAGACTTAATCATGACTCGAATGTTCCGAATATTTAAATGGATGTTGTTATCATTATTGTTGTTCCGATATTTCGCAGATGCAAAGAGGAGACCTGCATGGGCCACCACTAAAACCTGTCACGCCCCGCTTCCCTAATATGGAAGGCGAGACGTGAGGAGGTCCGCTCAGACGTGGAGCTGTGAAGCTGCAGTCTGATAAGCGTCTGTAACTTTTTTTTGAGAAGTAGCAGGTCCTTGCATTGCGACGAAACAACAACAATAATAAAGCAGATAAAAAGTATCCACCAACAACGTCCAACAAATATTACAACATCACGGAATAGTCACAAAAGTACAAGTCTGAACAATAGGCCTAAAGCATGGCCGAAACATAACATAGAGATATATAGGTGTTACACACCGAAACCTAACAGCAACTACTAAAGCAGCAACAACTAAAAGAAGTCTCTAGGTGAGACTAGGACTGGTCACCGGTATCCTCGAACTCGGTCTCAGCAGGGACCTCAAACTCAGCGTCAACGAACTGCTCGTCCTCTGCTACCTGCTCCGTCTCAAAGTCTGACATGTGACACCCAAAGAGAAAAGGGCACATGTCAGCAAAAGTCTCCCAAAGGAAAGCGGAGAACTTTTGTGCAAGGATACAAATATAGAAAACGACTAGCAGTTCTAAACAATATGAAATGACATTTAAAGAGTGCAATAGTTTAAATGACATGATGCATGCACGTCGTAGCAGAAACTACGAAAACACTATTTCACGATTTTCACGAAACATTAACTTTTCACATTGTGCACAGAGTTTACGCCTTACAGCTGAAGTGGCTGTACTGGCACACTTCTGCGCTGAGTGGTCGCTTAACCCTACCCCTCCACGTGTATCGAGCGTTGGTTTCCTAACAACACTGTGCTCGCTTCTGGATCACGAGCCAGGAAGTGTTTTTCATTTGGCGTAGGGGTGCACCTAGCCTCAATAGCAATAACATTTGTAGCGTGTGCTACTCAATCATGAAGAACATATGATGCATGACATGACATGGCAATGAGCAGATAAATTGCGTACAGTTAATTGAAATTCAAACATGGCATGACAGCATGAATGAAAGCAGGTAAAGTGTCGGATCTAGTTTCGTTGTCAAACTAGATCAAATAGGGCGTCTAGGCGACTATCATTTCACCGCCTAGTCTCTTTTACACAATCTTACAAATTGGCCTAAAACACGGCCTAAATAATTACTGGCAAGTATCACTTGCCTGTTTCCGGTGGTATTGGTCGCGTGGGTTCGAGCGTTGCGTTACGGTGAGTCCGGTTCGCTGTTTTGGTTAAACAAATCACTGGATTAGATTTCCGTGAAATAAGTCAAAATGTCCAGTTAATCCTTAAAGTGGGTTCGTTTAATTTTATCGGGTTATTTAGCTAGGGTGAGGTCTATTTGGTTATACAAACTGGGTACACATTATTTATTATTCAATTTTTATTACACTAACATTGAGTAACAATTATTAACATGCGAAAATAAACACTTAATAATTCAATATCAATTAGTACCAATATCCTATTAATTTCCTCTTACCATAAATTAATGACATGTTAATCATACATAAATAAGTCTTCCAAACAAATTTGACCATGGGATAAAGTGTATCATGTAGAAACTATATTGCTCTAACTTTATGTAATAAAACCAACTCTCTACCCACTCTCTCATTTCATAGTAATAACTCTGTCAACTAATTTATCAATACTTTATTCCTAAGGTTATAAATCTGACACTTCTTTAATAACCTTCATAACTTCTAACACTCCATCTCCAGCCTTTAGCTCTCAGGCTTCCTTTCTTCGTTCTTTTTTTTTACTTTCGTTTTCCTTTTTTTCTCTCATTGTTTTGAACTTGCAACAAGAGATATCAAAGGAGAGGCTCACCTTGCGACGACGGGGAGGAGAAAAGAGGGCGTACGGCGGCGCGGGGCACAGGGGCGGCTGACCTGGGCGGCGGCGGCGGCTGACCTCCGGCCAGGCGACGGTGGTTCACGGCGCGGGGGCTTCTTCCGGGCAACGGGCGGCGGCGATCCCAGCTCCACGGCGGCGGCTCGCGTAGGGGTGAGGGCCGGCCAAGGGGAGGAGGAGGAAGGAGGAGAAGAAGAAGAAGAAGGGTTTGATTGAAGTGGTGTTCAGATCTGAGCTTTCTCTTTTGATTTGAATTTCAGTTTGTTTTGTTTGGGAAAATAGGTTTGGGAATTGATTTTGGGAAGAAATTGTTTGGAGAATTTGATGTTGTATTGATTTGGGGAAGATCTGTTGGTTGGGGTTTTGAATTTCTGAAACTCTTTTGTTTGATTTGAATCTGAGTTTGTTGATTCAGATCTGATGTTGAGTTCCACTCTATTGTTTTCAGATTTGGGTTTGTTGGGGAAGGAGTGGAGGATCAGAAATGGGATTTGATGAAATTGTTTGGGGATGATGAACCGAAATGGGTGATTTCAGAATTTCGGGGCTGATTGTTTGTGAAATTGTTTTTGTGAAGGATTTGGGAAATTGGTTGCTGGTTGATTTGTTTGCAGGATGAAGGGGAAGATTGCAGAGTTCGTTCATCAAGAGAGAACGTTGGCTTTTAAGAAAATGAGCAGGGAGACACCCCCTTCCCATTGTCAAAGAAGCATTAAATCGATTAGGATAGAAGTTATTACTATCTTAGACTAATTAGGCATGGAGAGACGTGTTGTTATGCCCAAACGAAAAGAATGTGAAGGTTGACAAATTTTGGGAGAGGGATCTGATATCAGAACGTGTATATTGTCGTTTTGGGTAGGGTTATGGTAAAAATGTAATTAAGTAGATTTAATAAGTCATCATTAAAAATGAAAGGTAATTAGTAATTAGTGAAATAATTAAGCGATTTAGGAATGGTAATTAGTAAATTCTAGATGTAATTAATAAAGTAATTAGTAGGATAATTTAGTTAAACTTTTCTAGTTAATCTTAATGACGGCACGGTCAAACGAAAACAGAGACGCGCTCGCGTCGACACGTACGGACAAAAAGTAACTGGATAACAGAAATAAAATACTGACACGCACAAACGAAAGCTCGCTTAAAAATACTGGCCGTTACATTCTACCCACCTTAGGATAAATTCCGTCCTCGGAATTCTTATCAACTAAGGAGTAGAAAACAAATATGGATAACGATCCCGCATCTCATCTTCTCGCTCCCAGGTAGATTCTCCTGGCGAGTCACGACGCCACATCACTCTGACTAGATCAACAGTCTTGTTCCTGAAAACTTTCTGACGTCGATCTAGGATCTCCACTGGTTGTTGTTCATACGTCAGATCTGGTCGAACTGTGATCTCTGAGTAGTCCACAGCATGAGAATTCAGCCGAGAATGCGAGACTTGACAAAGAAACAAGGCTGAAAGCATTGCTACCTTGGGGCTCTTTCATCCACTGCCAGTTCCTAATCAAATATGGGAGAGTATATCAATGGACTTCATCACCGGACTTCCCTTTTGCAGCGGTCTCAGTGTAATTTTCGCAGTCGTTGTCAGATTAACCAAATACTCCCACTTATTTCCCATAAATCATTTGTTTACCACGAAGACAGTGGCGCAAGTGTTTTTAAAGGTGTTTGCAAGCTGCATGGTCTGCCCCAAACAATTATCAGACGATCGTGATGTTGTTTTTGCTAGCCACTTCTGGACGGAACTATTTAAACTGCAGGGAACTACACTTGATCATAGTTCTGCCTACCACCCCCAAAGGGAAATTATAAATAAGAGTATTGAATGTTATTTAAGACGCTTCTGCAGTCATAAGCCCTGAGGGTGGCCGAAATGGCATCCCCTGGCAAGGTATTGATTCAATACGACGTAGAAGAGCTCTGCATTTTTGAATCCTTATGAATCGATTTACGGCCAACCCCCTCCCACAATGCTTTCCTACTTGGACCACACCTTCAAACTACTGTCGGTTGATAAGGGATTATTCTCGAGAGAAGTGGCACTTCAGTTCTTAAGAGACAATTTGGAGAATGCCAACAAAAGGATGATGCACTGTACGAATGCTTGTAGAGCAGAACAGGTATTTCAGGTTGGAGGTTGGGTTTTCAAGAGGATTCAACCATATAGGCAGTTAAGTGTGGTAATGCAGAAGACTCACAAAATATAACCGAATTATGTTGGGCCCAATCAAGTACTGGAGACAATCGGAGAGGTTGCTTACAGATTGGACTTACCCCACCAGGCTCGAATCCACCTGGTGTTCCATGTATCCCAACTCAATAAAAAAGTCAAGGCCGATGTGATAGTGCAGGTTACACAACCATGTTATTTCAACGAGATCGTAGATGAGTCGGAGATGATTTTGGATAGAAGAGTCTTTCAAGTCCACAACCATCTAGTTTCCCTAGTTTTAATCAAGTGGAGACAGAAGAAGCGACCTGGGAGGGTTACTAGGATTTGATTTAGAGATTTCCTGCATTTGACATTGAGGCAAGGCTGCAAAATGGTGGAGGGAATGTTGGATCCTTGTCTACGGGAGCTCATGTTGTAACTGGGTGATGAAAGTTTGGCATCCCTAAAGGAGACTTACCAATACTTACCAATCTCCTTGGATTGTAGCAGAATGATCGATTGCCAAAGTTTTTCTACACCGGTTGTTGTAGATGATTACACGATGGAAAATCCACTTGTTCTCACAACCTAAATCTCTTTCTTTTTGATGCACTCTTATGTGTAAGATAAAGACCTTTTGGTAATAGTTATTCCCTATAAAAAACTTCATCATTCTCTTAAGAGTGGAGGCTGTTAATAGACCTCCCACTTGTTGGGAATTCAAATTCAGATCATAACTACTTTTGTAGTTATAACAACCACCCAAAAACTACTTTATACACATAATTATGTCATTTCCTACGTCTCATATTTAGGAATTCTATTAATGGGTGTATTTGCTAAGTTATCACTCACTTATGAGTGAAATAACTTGGTCATTAACCATCATATACCAACATCTCCCATTCACACATAATTGGATACATAAGGAAACTTTTTCCCTTAATTATGGCACCAATTCATACAAGAGAAATATATCGTGCCACCTGCATACTAAATGAGTTCTGTGCTATATAACGGTTAGGAGTATAAAGCAACTCATATGAGTAGATCGAAAGTATGCAGCACCCAAGATCATTTAATCACATTAAGCATTATCCCTTGATATTATGTACTTTGCATTCACAATTGAACTTCGTATAAGTTCAACTGATCAACCGGTGAACACAAATCAATGTGATACTCGAAATGATATTCATCTTCTTGTGATTCTCTTGAACATGGCTTAACTCGCCTTTTCAAGTATGCCCTGCCGACCGAATCCATTGCGATCTTTTGGAAACATCTCAACATAGCAAACATTAAACCAAGCATGAAGAACCCGATCGGAGTCCTGAGGGTACTAGATTAAGGCTCTCAAGGCCTTAGGGTCTCACACAACGATAAGTTGAGATCAAACTTACGTTTAAACCCTTTGGTCGCTTATGCACACAGGGTATGTGTTTGAGCCAAAAATGACCGAAATAATCGAGATTCTGACGTGGATCCTTTCTTGCTGAGTTGGAGCCTCGTCAGTAGATTGAGTGGGACCCTAGATTGGAAGAACCAGGTTTGCTGGTAGATGGTATTCGACTTGCGGTGCTAGTTCAACCCTCAAACGGGTCGAACCTCGGTGGATCGATGTTGAGAAGATTAGGCACAACCTTCTCGCTGGATCGGGACTCGATGATCTGCACCACAAGGAAGCGTCAGGGGGTCAGTTCTGGGTCCCGACCCAAATCCCCTCCGATGCTTAAGTTAGAATGGGACTTAAGAAAGGGATGGAGCTTGAAACCGCTAAGATCGACCCACGGGGGCTCGTCTCAAATCTAGCATCGCAAGCTCTTTTGTGGAAGAAATATAAGATAGAGTATATAATCTCAGAGTATCAGATCCCGTACCTCCCTTATTCTGTCCATCTCTCCTGTATTTATAGACCTCCGTGGTTTCTTCAGTGACCTTAGGAGGATAACAGTCACTAATTATGGTGCCACGATCATCCCCCTTTAATAAGGGTAACCGTCGCCCACGTCCCCGCTATTTATGAGCTCACCTTCAATCCCACGGTCAATTGGTGGGAGTGCAACGGACGATTGGTATGTGGGCTTTAACTGAGTTAGCTTCAGGTCTCTTTCATGGGCTCTATGGGCCTTAGTCGCTCACCGAACGAGCCCCCTCGAGTGTCGGCTCGATGACTCAAAAATGGCCCCCGTCGCTCGACCTCAGATAGTTTGCCTGTTGGGGTCAAGTGACGTTACATCGGATTAATGGGACACGCCAGTCGAGGAATTAATACTCAAGTTTTAGGCGCCAAAGTGTCTGCTTTGCTGATTTGGATGATTTGGATGATTTGCTGATTTGAAATCCAAGATGCTAAGAGGCTCGAATCTTAAGAGGCTCGAATTTTCGACACGTGTCTCATTATGATGTGGTCGTCTAATCGATATAAGACGGTTCCAGAGTGGAAATTTGAAGCCACCGTCTTCATCGTTCTCAATTTAGATTTTCTCCTTTCGAAAATGGTGTCATCATCCGTCCCTGCCTCTGGGAGGAGCTCGACTTCCGTCATGCATAAGAACAAGGAGGGAGCCGTGTTGCCCAGCCTGATTGCCAATAAAATATACAAAGTTGGAGCCGATCAAATCCTCGAATTCCATAGAAAATATGTCAAGTTCGACTACCAGATCCGATTACCGGGGAGGGATGAAAGGGTTCATCGTCCTGGCGATTGGAAGGTTGGGGTTTACGTCAAAGCCTTCCAACGAGGGCTTCGATTCTCTTGCATCATTTCATGCACTACGTTATGAGTACATTGAACATTTCCCTTTGTCAGCTGATGTCAAATGCCATAGGTGCATTGGTTGGTTTCATCGCTCTATGCATGATGAAGAAAGTTGAACCGTCGATGGGGTTGTTCAATTACTTCTTCTCGATTCCTTCCCTCAAGAATCTGGGTTGGTTCATGATAACGGCCCACCGAGGTAGGAAGCTATTTGACTATCTCTCTTCCTCAAATTCAAATTAGAAAGATGAGTTCGTATTCGTGGTATTTCAAGGCGAGGCGAGCTTTTGCACCGGATGGGGTGTGCCTGACTTAGGTCTCGCCGAGGATAAGCCTCTGTCCAGAGCAGAGAAGGAAGCCGCCGATGCATTGTTGAACCTGCCAGAGAATATAAGTAAGACAGAGTGGTTATGGTCCGACTTGGTGCTGCGTCGGACCGTATGGACAAAAGGTCGATCCAATTCTGCACAACAACTATTCGATCTTCGTTTCATGTCCTAACATGTTTTTCACTTGTAGGCATGGTTGGTCTGGAGTGCCAGGTGGACCCTGTATTGAGGGAGTGGGTCGAGACTTCTATTAGAGAAGCTGAGGAGAGCATGTTATCTCATCGAGAGCCCCCTCTGGAGGAGAGAGTGGCACGATCATCAGCATTGTCGCTCATGGGGATCCTCAGCTGGCTCATCTCCAGCGGTAGAAAAATAAAAAGCCCCCCCCCCAACCGAATTTGATGTGGTTACAGTTAAGGGGAATAAGAAGAGGCGGCAACTCGCCTTAGTGACTCGGAGCCATCTAGGTCGAATAATGTTGTGGGTTGGCCTGGGCCTTCGGATGGAGCTAATTGCATGGCGAGACCCATATTAACGAGCATGAACATGTAGCTCTCTTAGAGGGAGATTCAGGGGAAACCCGACCTCCTCTGGAGCCCCTTCTGCATCAGGATTCATGGCCTTAGAGAGGCATGTCCCTTTAGTGTCTCTGGCTGAGGATATTCTTGAAGAATTGAGATCACGAGAGGGTCATTCAGCGGTGAGGGAGCGACCCCTTCGACTTATGGCTGACGACACGAGAGGGTCGTGGGTGGCCCCTTCGGCTTATGGCTGACGACACGAGAGGGTCATTCAGTGGCAAGGGGGTGGCCCCTTCGACTTACAGATGACGACACGATATGGTTGTTCAGTGGCGAGGGGGTGGCCCCTTTGGCTTACGGCTGACGACACGATAGAGTCATTCAGTGGCGAGGGGGTGGCCCCTTCGACTTACGACTGACGACACGAGAAGTTCGTTCAGTGGCAAGGGATGGCTCCTTCGACTTACAGCTGACAACACGATAAGGTCGTTCAGTAGAGAGGGGGTGGCCCCTTCGACTTACAGCTGTCGACACGATATGGTCGTTCAGTGGCGAGGGTGTGGCCCCTTCGACTTATGGCTGACGATAGGATAGGGTCGTCCAGTGATGAGGGGATTGCCCCTTCGACTTACGGTTGATGACACGAGAGGGTCGTTCAGTGGCGAGGGGGTGGCCCCCCTTGACTTATGTC
Source organism: Scilla litardierei (assembly GCA_030789695.1). Classification (NCBI taxonomy): domain Eukaryota; kingdom Viridiplantae; phylum Streptophyta; class Magnoliopsida; order Asparagales; family Asparagaceae; genus Scilla; species Scilla litardierei. The sequence continues at coordinate 662,595,778 of CM061142.1, read as the reverse complement.
TGACGACATGAGACGGTAGTTCAGTGGCGAGCGGGTGGCCCTTCAACTTACGTCTGATGACACAAGATGGTCGTTCAATGGTGAGGGGGTGGCCCCTTCTACTTACGGCTTACAACACGATAGGGTCATTCAGTGGCAAGGGGTGGCCCCTTCAACTTACGGCTGACGATACGAGAGGGTCGTTCAGTGTCGAGGGGGTGGCACCTTCGACTTACGGCTGTCGACACCATAGGGTCGTTCAGTGGAGAGGGGTGGCCCTTTCGACTTACGACTGTCGACACGATAGGGTCGTTCAGTGGCAAGGGGATGGCCCCTTTGACTTACGGCTATCGACACGATAGGTTCGTTCAGTGGCGAGGTGGTGACCCCTTACGGTTGACGACATGATTGTGTCGTCCAGAGACGAGGTGGTTGCCCCTTCGACTTACGGCTAGCGACACAAGAGGGTCGTTCAATGACGAGGGGGTGGAACCCTCGACTTACGTCTGACGACACAAGAGGGTCGTTCAGTGGTGAGGGGGTGGCCCCTTTGACTTACGGCTGACGACACAAGAGGGTCATTCAGTGGCGAGGGGGTGGCTCCTTCGACTTACGACTGACGACAAGATAGGGTCATTTAGTGGCGAGGGGATGGCCCCTTCGACTTACGGCTGACGACACGATAAGGTTTTTCAATGGCAAGGAGGTGGCCCCTTCGACTTACGACTGATGACACGAGAGGTTGTTAGGCGAAAACTGGTGGAGGGCCCTCCGTAAATGCTTGTTCCGCACTGCTTGAGTAAAATCTGCGATGACAGTCGCATCCGGTGTGTCCTCTACCTCGAGAATTTCGTCGTTAAACCGCTGGACAAGGGCTCAGATTAGCTCTTTATCATTCTGCCTGAACGTGAAGAGGTGGGTGGACTTTCTCTTAGGACACCGACCCGCAACTAATTGCCTGCAAAACAAATGGGCCAATTCGTCGAATGAATCGACACAGTCATCGGGTAATCCGTTGTAGCACCCCTCTGCCATCTTAATTAGGGTAGTGTGGAAAGTTTGACAGAGGTATGGCTCTTTGGTCCCATGAAGCATCATCATGTTTGGGTATTTGCAGATATGGGCCCACGGGTCGCCTTTGCCTCATATGTCGGTAAGGAAGGGAGCTTGAACTTTGGGAGAAAAGGAGCTGATGTGATGTTCTCCTTCAACGGGTTCCGTCGAATTTCGAAATGGGTAAGTTAGAAGCGCCCATCCCTGCTTGCAGGTAAGTAGCTCCCGAGGATCTGTTAGGAATTTCCTCCGCCTCCCTCCTCCCATTTCCACCTGCAAAATCGAGAGGGTTGTGGCCTGGAGTGACCCCATTTATTACCTAATCCAGGATGCTGCGAGTCGCGCGTCTATAGTTGGAGGGACTGGGTCCTCCCTGGAAACCGAAGGTACGGTTATCATTCCCCATTTTTCCATATTGGTGAGATGTATGAATTGTATTGAGTGGGACATTCCCTTGTCAATCCACTCTCGGATCTCTTGGATCCCTAAGCATGGCAGTATCTCTCGTCAATGTCAGAGTTGGATTCGGAGGCGGTAGTTGCTCATTTATGAGTGGTGGACCTCCCATGCTTTGACGCACCAGATCACCAATACACTGATGCTCTTGTCGACCAGCTCTGAAATCGGTCGAATTTCTTCTGGGACACCTTAGGTACCTTGGTTGTCCTTTTGGGTCCTTTCGATGAAGATATAGAATCTGAGGCATCCTCTACTTGGATGTTGTTTGCATTCTGATTCTCATTTGGACCTGGATTAGTTCGATGTTGCTGAGTCCAGCCGATATAGTTTGTTAATTGCTCTGGGATGTCGAAATGATGAATGGTTCCCACAGACGGTGCCAAACTATTGGGCCAAAAATGACCAAAACATTCGAGATGCTGACGTGTATCCTTTCTTGCTGAGTTGGAGCCTCATTGGTCGGTTGAGTGGAACCTTAGATTGGAAGAATCAGGGTCATTGGTAGATGGTAGTCGACTTACGATGCTTGTTCGACCCTCGAACGGGTCGAGCCTCGGTCGATCGATGTTGAGATGCTTAGGCACGACCTTCTCACTGGATCGGAACTCAATGATCTGCACCACAAGGAAGCGGCAAGGGGGGTCGGATCTAGGTCCCGACCCAAATCTCATCTGATGCTTAAGTTAGAATGGAACTTAAGAGAGGGATGGAGCTTAGAGCTGCTAAGATCCACCCACGGATGCTCGTCTCAAGTCTAGCGTCGCAAGCTCCTTTGTGGAAGAAATATAAGATAGAGTATGTAATCTCATAGTATCAGATCTCGTACCTCCCTTATTCTGTCTGTCTCCACTGTATTTATAGACCTCCAGGGTGTCTTCAGTGACGTTGGGAGGATAACGATCACCAATTATGGTGCCATGATCTTCCCCCTTTAATAGGGATAATCGTCGCCCATGTCCCCGCTATTTATGAGCTCACCTTCAATCCCACGGTCAATTGGTGGGAGTGCAACGGGCGATTGGTACGTGGGCTTTGACTGAGTTAGCTTCAGGCCTCTTTCGTGGGCTTTGTGGGCCTTAGTCGCTCACTAAACGAGCCCCTCATGTGCCGGCCCGATAACTCAACATTATGAAACATGTGTTACAACACTTTATCCTTTCTCATGGAGTGTATGTCTCAACACATAGTGTTGTACATATAATAATTAGACATCAATATGTTTAACTTTGAGTCCTCCAATCTACTCACATCTTGCATCTAAGATAGATGATGTGAATTCTTAAATTTGCCTTATTACCATAATGACTTCTTAGTCATTAGTCGACTTGTGATTTTAAGCCCAAACTCATAATTATCCGTCTAACAATTAGCTTAAAATCGTGTGGCATCTCCACGCATTTCATAAATGATGGTGGTGGTTACGTGTAAGAAGGCTAACCTTACATCTGTTCGACATATGTTTTAATCAAGAATGCTACATAAACAATCATAATTTTGTATGCTATCAAATACAATGACAATTGATATATAAACATTTGGGAAATACAAAGAGAAGTACATCACATTCTACGCAATCCTTGAGATCTTGTGTGTTCCAAGAACACATTTCTAGGAATAGTCATAGTAAGCAGATCTGCTATCATATCCCGCGTAGATATGTACTTCATGTTTATCTCCCTGTGGTCAACCATCTTCTTAGCAAATTTGTACTT